>WOVY01009666.1:0-160289 GCA_013436015.1 Rhipicephalus annulatus
TAATCATATGCTGGTTTTGGGACGTTAAACCCCACAAATCAATCATCAACTTGTCTTTGGAGTTGTAGCTTTCAAAGGAGACGTGTCCGCTTGCCTAAAAGTTGGCTCCAGCACCCACCGTCCCTAAGAGGCATGAGTGAAGTTTGTAGAGCTGCTGCTGGCTGACATTGGTATATGCGTAGGCGAAAGGGGGAGAGCGGTTCGAACCGCTCGTTCCCGAATTTTTTTTTTTCAATTTTGCGTGTGCATATACAGGCACACGTACTAGACCAACATAAATAAGGGTAATTTATACCCCCCCACCCCCCACTCATGTCGAGAAAGAATTTCTGGCCACGCCCTGCTGCTTGATCTTCGCTACGTTGTCACTGATATGTGTGTCTCTTTGATGGATTTGTCATGAAAATTTCTTGTTACTGTTACCGTTTTTTTTTTGTGTGGTTTTTTGCCCTGCCCGCGCTTCTCTGGCATCTAAGCTACGGATAAGAAAAATCAGTGAGCGGTTTCGATATTCCCTGCTGGATATCCTCTGTTCGATATCCCCAGTGTTTCAATATCCTCTGTTCAATAAAGGCACTTTTGAAGCCACATTTCCATGTTCGATGCAACCTTGGGGGAAAAACTAGCAGACCGTTATCGGAAAGCTGCAGGCTTTATCCTTGTCAGCGGAAAGCTGTCAATTCGACCAGGTTAATTTTGTCCTATATATACTGCAATTGTTTCAATGCAGCTAAAACCACATATTTAACGTCCCTTATACCTCAATTGTCTTCCTTGTATTATTATTTGTATGTTTTAATTAAGGTTGTACCGCCCTATTCAAGGTTGTTTTAATATCTTTGAACTTCTATATTTTGCTGAACTTTCATCCTAAGCTAACTTCTTCGAAAGCTTTTCTCCTGCTTAATAGTTATACTTGCCAATCGAACTTTGGGCCTTCTTCAGTAGCTTTGGGTTCTTGTAAATGATTTTCAGTGTAGTATGTTATCCAAGGAAATAATGAAGAACTTATCTGTTTACTTTATGTGTTTCTTTTATTGCTAGACGTGGTGGCGTGCGGCTGCAGTACGCCGGTGTGACATCACAGTATTTTCTGGTACTTGATTTAAAGGCTGGAAGTGAGTTTTCAACGTCGTCGCTGACCGCTCCTCTTTCGTCTTTCTCGCCGTGGAGTAACGCAGACATCTTTTTCTTTCTGCCGTGCCCCAGACGAATGTGATTGTCTGGACCCAGTGTGCCGACACATACAAACTCTTCTGATCAGAGATTGTTTAAACTTTTTTTGCTATAGCGGTTGCAATGAAGTGTCGAAATAGTCCACTGATGCTAGTTTGAAATACCGCATAAGCATTTCTTTGCTGCGCAGTTTGAGATGTCTAACCTTGACTCATGTAATGGGGAAGTGCGAGGTTCTTTGTTTTATTTGTTGAGAGGGAGAACGAGTGGGTGTGTGAGTGAGTGAGAGAGTGAGATAGTGAGTGAGAGAGCCAGTGAGTTAACATATGTGTGATTGACTGATTGATTGATTATATCAGTAATTCATCGATTATTAGAATAATTGATTTATTGATTAATCGCTCAATTGACTGATTTTGGTTAATCGACTGATTGATTGATTGATTGATTGATTGATTGATTGATTGATTGATTTATTTATTTATTTATTTAGTGAGCAGACATATGTGTGAGTGACTGATTGATTGATCCAATCATTGATTGATTTATTGAGCGAGAGAGTGAGTTAGTGAGTGAATGTAAGTCTGTTTTTTAGTAGTATCTATCTCCAGTTGTTGTTTGGCCACCGACATTTACGGGATCAGAATTTCAATTAAACTATTCTTTGACAACTCTAAAATGTGTTAGCCGCTGCTGTCATCAATGTTGTAGCGTAGACTTTCGGCACATTCGATACCTTGCTCAGTGCAAAAACGGTGCGGACTCCATGTTGAGCTTTGAGGCTCGTAAACGAAGCTCACTTTGGCAACTTATTACTATATTTTACGGTTCGGCTATCGTGAAGGTCTCTACGGTAATTTATTCTCTGGCTTTTCGAGGGCTCTCGAACTTTTTCTCGCTTTCACTACTGTTGCCGTTTTGTTTTATTTGATACAGGAAGGTGGCTTCACGGAAATATAATCATGTGGTCAAAGTAGCCAAGCTGACAGATGTCCTCTCATTTCCATTAACATGTTCAACTTCCATGGGCGTCAATCAACAGTCGTGTTGTTTATCCTTTGTCACAGCTTCTGACGTTTGATCTTCGTGGCGATCTTTTTTTTTCTTTCTAACGAGTGCTACCTCATTTGACATCTCTTTGATCATCGTCTCACTTGAAATGTCTCGCTCGTTGCGTCGTTGATTGACGTCTAACACACCTCGTTTTGAAGGCTAAGCCTGGTGGACATACTACGTCATATAATCACTGTAAGCCGGCCAACTGCGTGATTCGGCGTGCGCGAAAACAAAAAGCCACACACTACAAGTCCTTTAAACGACTATAGGGTCACTAGGCGTGCGTGCGCAAGGTTTGACTCTGCTTAAGTTTGTCCACAGCCTCAGCCCCCCCTCCCCTTCCCCGTTGTCCTGCCCCCCTCGAAGGAAAGCAATCGGCGGAATGACTTGTACAAATTGAAATGAGCCTAAAGTGCTTCTCATTGAGGCGCCTTTTTGAACTAGCGCAAAAGGCTGAAGACGCAGAAGTCTTAACACGAGTGCATGCTGTGACGTTAGCGCTCGTATTGTTAAATCTTTTGTGTCTTCCACCTTTCACGCTGCTTCGAAATGAACTCTAACCAACTAACCAAGCCCAGCTAGCTGTCCATTTCGCTTCACGCAGATTGCCATTGATCGGCGGCTTTCCGGGGTAAAAGCGCGAAAATGAAGATTTTTTTTTAATGCGGCGTTAGGAGTCCTTGGTCGCCTTTAATGTCATGACGGGTGTGTAGCCGTAACACTGCCAATTAAAAAAAAAGTGACGCGAGAAGTGCCACTGAGTAAAGGTGTGGAGCAGATTCGGTGCCTTCCTTCGAATGATTAGAGAAGGCGCCCACGCATACCCCCCCCCCCCCCCCCCCAATCCCCTGTGTGCCCTTATGATTGCGACGGTTGAACCAGCGTTTAAACAAGGGCACGTTGACAGGTTTAACAGTTTAGTCTGTCAATGTCGAAATTGCCTTTCGCCCATAAACTTTTACGCAGAAAGCCCAGGCAGGCTAAGTGGGTTGATCCCGTATAACTACGTCACGCCAGTGGGGCATAATGACGGAACGTGGAAAACGAATAAAATGAACAGAGCGCGCGCGCAAGCAGCCGCAGAAACCCGCTGCCAATGCAGAGCGTGCCACGCGAAACGACGTTCGAATTGCCACTGAACGCTCGCTCATTTCTTGGTCGACAGTTTGAAAACGTCCTTAACTACTCGTAGTTCATTCGTGGTTGAGCCGGGACTCTCTCCGGCGTGACGATTGGTCACGTTGCGCCGCGCTTCTCTTTTTTCTCTTTTTTTTTAACTATAGAGCGACGCGCCCGGTGTTTTCGTTCGCAAGGTGTGGCGACCTCTTTCGCGTTGGTCTTCAAAACTATTCCGCCGCTCGCACTCATGCTGGCGTTAATGCGCACTCCCACACGGATTGTGTGGCACGCGTTTATAATCGGTTCGTTGCTGTAGAAAGTCCCGCGCAATCAAATTTTTTTTGAGATGTTGTTATCTGACATGGTGTGACGGTTAACGTTTTTTTTTCTTTTTTGCAAAGTGATTTCGTTATGGTTGGTTAAATGTCAAGAGGATGTCTGTCATACTCAGCAAAAAAAATTGCAGCGTAAGAAACAGCGTAGTTTTCTCATTGGAATATTCTCATCACTTTTTTCCAGTGGTGTCCATCAAGTTTTCAATCGACTTTTCGTCCGGTTTTCTATCTACTTTCCTCCAGGGTTTTATCAGGTGTACAGCGGGTTTCCGTCGTGTTTTTTTTTTCTTGTCAGGTATTCATCGGGTTTTCATCGAATTTCTATCTGGTCTCTATCGTGCTTTCATCAGATTTTCATCAGGGTTTCATAGTATTTCTGTCAAGTTTCCGTGACGCTTCGACGGGATTTGCATCAGGTCTCCGACTCGTACGTGGCTTGTTCCGAGGTCGACTCCAATATCGCGGAAACCAGGGATGTCCGAGCCTCCGAGCGATCACGTGGCCAGTGCTGACGCGAAGTGTTTATCAGGCATACAGTCAACAGCTGTCCGCTCGACCACTTAGATGATGGAGGCGAAGAATCGCAATGCGATCTCCCGTGAAGAAACCGAATAAGACGGTTCTCGCTTTCTATTCATCTTCGCCAGATGCATCAGGGATCGTGATGGTTTCATTTATACAGCTAAGAACTGTGGAAGATCTTTTTCGCTGTGCCTGGGCAGATGGTCCAGAAGAGCCTCTTGGACCAGGCAGGGCATGTATATAGCCGGAATCAGTGAGGTCCTGGTATAGGATAAGATCCATCACCTACCTCCCAGTCTACCTCTTCCAGTATTTCCTTTCCAATACCTTTACCTATTGAAGTTTTTTTTTTTTTACACATCTGTGCAAATGGGCCCCGGAGGCACAATGATGCGCAGTCGCCTGAGGTGGGAGTGATCTCGGAGTCCTGTCCTCTGGCTGACCCGGCTTATAACCTTGGTGCCATGATAGAAGCCGCAGGAGATGGAGCATCCAGTATAGCATTTATTCAACCACCTTACGCATTACCCGACGAACTCCTTGAATCTGTCTAAACATTTTTTTTCCTTACTAGTTCCAACGTCTATTCACAACGCATCTCTTCAAATCGGGTATTCCGTGTCCCCTAAGGTACATCGTGAAAAAAACTGCGCAGACCCGTCTGGAACTCTTCTCGATGACTCAATGCGCATGCAGATGGCTTTTTATTGTCGCGCGTAGAAAGGCTAGGCATAAAGAGGAGCAATTAAATTAGCATAAGTGTTCCAAACGCGTGAGAGGTCTGTGTGATAAGGCTTTGCAAAGCGCGACCTGACTGTCATTACCGCAACTTAGGTTAGGATTTGCTATCTTTGTCATCTCGAAGGATTCTGGCCGATCGCAGAGCTCACGGATTCTTTCGCGTCGCGTGAAGTCAAAACTCGAATGTGAGGTCAAATTAGTCCAAGTGAAAGAAGCATAAAGTAAGTCTATAGATGTACAACAGTATTTTTAAGATGGTTCTTGTGGGGGGTATAAACTGTAACTGAAAGAACAGTTACACTGTGATTCCTCGCTGTGATCTAGTAGTCACGGAGTTCTAATGCTGATTGGAAGGTCGCAGGATTGAACCTCGGTCGCGATGGTATACCATTTAGATTGAAGCGCAGCGCAAGAGACCCGTCTGCTTAGATATAGGTGCGTGTGAGACAAACCCCTGGCGATCGAAATTCCCGGAGCCTTCTACTGCAGCACTTTGATTTGAGAGAGTTTGTTCATACAGGGTTAGGCTTCAGAGCGATCCAGGTGCATAATATAAACCAGATGTTAATTAAAATGTATTAAAGAGAATCAAATATGAGTGAAGGTGTGTTAAAGATTGAATTTGTGCGTTAGGTTGAAATAAAACGTTCTCAAATGGAAATTAAATCATGTGAATGTTAGTTAAGTTAAACAGATTGAATTGAGATAGATGTTCAAGTCAATTAAAGGGCTAAAGCGTGAATCAATGCTGAATCAAAGCTCTGTCAACTGTAATTAACCGCGGATCAAACGTGAAAGCAAAGCCTTCCTTCGGTGTTCCCCCTTATATTCAGCTGTCGTCCCCTGGTTGTGATCCATGTCTCTTGTACATAACAAAGTGGCGGAATGAAACGCGAGAAAGAGCATGAAAACTGGGAACCCATCTGTATAGGGGATGGTGTCGTCTTTATCTAGCCATCTTGAAGGCGTCGTTTGTAACGATGATGATAAGGTTCCTCGAAGGTTTCGGTGCGCGCAAATAGTTATATTATCCTTACTTTTCTGTTTCGTTTCCTTTTATATTTTTCTTTGCCGTTTTTCGGTGCTACTGTTTTTGTTTTCTCTTACTCATTTTCTGCTCTTTGTGCCATATGGTTTTTGTCACATGGTTACTGTCTCCTCTATATATTTTCGCTCTCTGCGCAACAATCTCAGTTGGAAGTTAGCGCTCGTGTCTTTCGTGTCCTTCTTGTCTCTGTGTCGTCTTTTTGTTCTCGCGCTATAACTATCGTCATGCCATACCAACTACCCAAGCTGCCACACTTCTAAGTCGTTTGTAAGCCTGATCGAGCGTGTATGAAACAGTCGTGCGGCCGTTCGCGCCTCGCGGCTAAGCTAACAGCTGTGCACGCTGTTTAGCGTTGACGTGTCAGTGACCGCGTATAGTCCGGTGGGCGAGGACCTTCCTTTTATTGCCTCAACACCGTGTGAGATTCCCCCGTGTTTGCGTTCCGAGGCAGGAGGCTCGCCGCGGTCTCGTGTGCCTGGAGCAAGCACGGAAGCAGCGTGGGACGCCGCCGTGAGTGTACCGGCGAGAGATCGTGGGGGGCGTATATAGGATGTTGGGTTTGTTATAGTTGTGGCTTACGGAAAGGACGGCCTTCAATGACGCCCATGTATACGCCGCGACTCGCCTGCGCGCGGGTAGATACGGGCCCTAGTTGGCTGATGGCTCCAGTCCATCCCACGGAGTTGCTGTAGCCGTAACCATGGTAACCACACGTCGTTGCTTCCCGTCCGAGGGTTTTATTTTAGTGCTATTTACGCGGGAAAACGGGCAGAGGAAACTTTTGTACTGTATTTACTATGTGCGTTCCAATGGCCGGCTTCGATTTCCACTTGCGGGATATGGTAGGGACCCTTCTCTTCCCATATTCCACTTGGCTAAATATTATCGGTGGGGGAGGGGATACTTGATAAGTTTTGAATTTCGCATGTCTATATGTGACAAGGGGCTTAACCACCTATGCCAACTCCTTCCCTCCAACCCCGACAAATGTTTATGCTACCGGCTGATAATGTGATCAGCAACGACGCAAATTGATGGTGTTCATTCGAGGCGTAGGGATAACCACTGATAAAGCTATATGTTAAGCTTCGCAGCGTCTCGAACTGAAATTACGCGTAGGCTTCAGATCTCGAAGGCACATGTGACCCACTACAGTTTTCAGAAGAATTGACTTGAAAGCGGCAGCGGACGCTAAACAAAACTTTGAGCACCGCGAGTTAATATTGGGCGTGATTAGGAGATGTACGGCTGCGCTAAGACGCATACGGTGGCGTTCCAAAGCAACCGCAGCCCTAAATGTGCATTACTCTCACGACTGCACAGGAACGCAAGCAGCGCCATCGCCGTCATCATTTGGCATGATTATCATTAACTCGAACGCAGTCATTTAGGCTCATCATCCACATTTACCGGCATCATCATCATCATCATTTCGTTTTATGGATTTCTTTATCCACTCCCCATGTTTTGACGCGAATTGCGTGACTACTACTACTACTACTACTACTACTACTACTACTACTACTACTACTACTACTACTACTACTACTACTACTACTACTACTACTGCTGCTGCTGCTGCTGCTGCTGCTGCTATACTACTACTACTACAACGACGACGAAGACGATGGTGCAGGGTAGACCAGTATAATAATCATAAATTCAGTATGCATGACCCGCCCGACTCATGGCCGATCCCCCAAAGTGGGTAGGTGCCAATAATCCAAGAAGCATCATCATCACCATCATCATCATCAGCTATCTTCGTCGTACAAAGTAACACTGCAGCTCAAACTGTTTCTTAACCTGGCGCCCCAAGGGCGATCAATCGCTTCCCCTTTGATCGTGAGCTTCGGCGACTGAGGTCTCGCGCCGAAGGAAGGGAGGCATGTGCCTTCCCGATGATCGTGCGCCGATTGCGCGCTGTAATAAAAAAAACAAGTTACTCAAGTACAAAGGAAACGCGAAAGAGGAGATCAACCGCAGCGGTGGTTGTTGTGGGCTCTCCCCGACCGCACGCTTCAAAGCGTTGCGGTTGTGCCTCGGCTCGTCAGGAATGCGGAAGTGGACGCCTGTCGTTGACGGCGGCGACGACGCTGAAGTCCTCGCAGAACCGCGAACGTGTGGTCTCCCTCGCACTGCCTTCGAGTCTATTCTGACACCGCTATTCGAGCGGCTTCCATCCACTTAGCGCCCGTGTGACGTTGCCACGTGACGCAATGTTCGCACTCTCACGATCGTTTGGGAGATAGCTGAGGACAGTAAAGTTACCAGCAAACAAGGGCAGCGTGGTTAGGGTAAGGAAGAGGGGTCACGTGACTATGCCAGAACATCCCTATAAAAAAAGTAAGCAGCCGTGTCTGTGGCACTGTGCGCATGTACTTTGGTGACCATCGATATCGGTGGAGACGGGAAACTTAACCAGAAACCTGGACTGTGAGAGAATGCTAAAAAGATGCATCATGGGATTGTGGCAGAGCCTTGTGATCGGAAATGTCCTAGCTACACGTTACATACAAGTGATAACTTCTAACCACACTGCTCGTTGTGGAGTGAGTGGCCAAGGCCGACCGTGACACAGGCTTTACTGTCTACTACCTTGATCTAATAGCCCCGGCTTATGTCGAGAGAGTGAAAGATTATGGGAAGAACTTCCGTCAGAGGACAGTATACACCACGGGAGATGCTAACATTCCCATTCAGCTATCCTGGCTCATCTGAAGAAGCTCCCGAAGTCAAGATTATACTCATTCTTGATTGGTTTTAAGTTCCGCCATTGCGGGACACGTCAATATTACGGAGTTTCACAGTCTCCAGAGGAGCTCCCCGGGGTACATTAGAAGCACAGGAGTGCCACCCCAACATCTGTGGCGTTTTAGACGACAGGTAAAAAGGTGCGATTTCCTGACTGACGGGCGTTCGTGGACCGCCCTTTCGTGCCCGCACCCGCATCGTGTAGGGGTTTGCGTGTGTTGGAGAGAGGAGGGCGAGGATAGCTGATGTTTCTACGCCGACCCTGCGATATGCGAAGCCAAGAACTCTTGTGCGTGACTCTCGATGCTACGGTGGCTCCCCCAGTGCCGCTTCGCGCATACGTCTGTGCAACCGTGCACTACACTTGTAGTTTGCTCAAGAGAGCTACACATGGAGCCGAATCTTGATGCGAGTGTCTACAGGCATATTCAAGGATTGGTGTAGGAGCCGCCATGATGGGCCTCCATATAACGCACGAAGGGGAGAGAGAAAGTTGGGTGGGCAGAGGAAATTGAGAAGTTCGCCGGTATGACGCCACCGCAGTAGGCACATCATCGCGTTGATTGGCAGAACATGGGAGACACCACTGCCCTGCTGTAGGCGTACTCAGGCTGTTGATGGTAATGATAATATTGGGCCTTGCCGTTTTACACCTTTAAAAAACAGTGCTACGCAAGACGCAGATGCATGTAAATATTTGGGTTCGTTCATTTTACATTTCAGGACCTCGTCAATTCACGTTCCGATATACAAAAAAAAAATGAGAGAGTGTTCGTCTAACAGCCCGAATTTGTTACGGCTCTCAACTTTCTTGCGTAAAGTCATATAGAAGCTTCATTTGACAATCCGACATGTGGAGATTCGATAAACCGGGTATGCTATATCGGCCATTGTCAAATCGACCACTGCCCCGCCGCGGTGTTTATAGTAGCTAAAGTACTCGGCTACTCACTTGCAGGTCGCGGGATCGAATCCTGGTGGCGGCTGCTGCATTTTTAATGGAGGCGGAAATGCTGTAGGCCCGCGTGCTTAAATTTGTGTGCACGTAAAGAACTCCGGAGCCTTTCCGGAGCCCGGAGAATTTCCGAAGCCCTCTACTTCGGCATCTTCCATAATGATATGGTGGTTTTGGGACGTTCAACCCCACATATTATTCATTCAAGGTTACCTTTTTTTTCAGTTATTATTGGCTCCCGCGGGCCTTCTACACCGTCTGTAAGTGGCTTTAATCGCTATTATGACTGGATTAGACTTTACCTAGAACAGCCCGCGCTTTTGTCCAGAAATGATGGCTACAGCGCGTCAGATATGAACACTGTCCTTCGCTGCAAACTGCTTTGTGGTTAAATTTTAAAGTCATCTCCAAACAAAAGCAGTTACGTTATAAAAATGACAATTGTTCTAACGTGGCTCTGAGAATCAAGACCTCATATGCTCGTGAAAAAAGATGTTTAGCTGAGAAGTTCGAGAGTTCCTGCGAAGTTAACAATGCCACAATCAAGAATAGCCAATGTTTGCCAAATTCGAGCAGTACCCACCATTCTCGAATAAGCTATGTCATGACAGTGCCAGATAAATTTCACACAAACCATCACATTGCCTTGTCCTTTTAGTAGGACTACCTCTGGCATCTATCACTGGAAGTTAGGTGCTAGCAGCAGTACCTACGAATACCTAAATGCAATAAGAAGGTACGAATGACACAAGTGCAAAGCAGGCGGGGCAAGGAGAACTCGTCCCATCTAATCCTGTTTCATTTCTGAGTGTCTTGTTGCTTCAACCAACTGTTGCGTTGTCACCAGAGGTTCGCAATAAGAAAGAATGTCTGAGAGTCGAAATACGCGATCCCAGAATTTATCATTTGTTTTGAAGTGTTCAGCACTAACAGGACGAGTTCAAAGCAGTTGTTATTGAGTGGACCTTCCTTTCTCGATGTCCCGTTGTATACACAACGCTTAATGTGGATCACTTTCACTTCTTCAAGGCTTGTCACAGCGGCAGATATGAGGCACTCGCTGTCGACTCGAGTGGTCTGCCACAGCTGCCCTGACAAAACTTCACAACCAAACAGATATTTAATCGAGCCCCACTGTCAAACCCTCGACAACTGTGCGTATCAAGTGAGGTACCTGCCGCAGACGCTTGCCTTCCAGGGTGCGCATCGACGTCCATGAACCGAAAACATAAGAGATATACGACGTAGTGAAAATACGACGTAGATGGCGACCACCTGTCTTTACTGCTAAGGCACAAGGAAGTCCATACGGGTCTCTCGAAAGGAAAGCTTCTACTTGAAAGATTCACTCTGGTATGGAGGTCGGATCCGGAACCAACGTCTTTCCAGAGTGGTCGCTCTGTCAGTTGAGCTAGACAAGATTGGCGAGGGGTATTAGTCAACAAATTGAAGCACATGTACAAAGAATATTACAAATTATTTCTCTAACTTGTACCATTCGTAACCCTTCCGCCACATCGCGGGATTACCCAGAAATCACTCGTAACATAGCCCCGCTGCAGTGGTCTAGTGGCTAAGGTACTCGGCTGCTGAATCGCTGGTCGCGGGATCGAATCCCGGCTGCAGCGGCTGCATTTTTGATGGAGGCCAAAATGCTGTAGGCCCATGTGCTCAGATTTGGGTGCACGATAAAGAACCCCAAGTGGGCAAAATTTCTGGAGTCCTCCACTACGGCGTTTCTCATAATCATATGGTGGTTTTCGGACGTTAAACCCCACATATTTATTTGTTCAAGTACATCACAGATCACAGGTTCCCCTTTGGAACATTATGTGAGGGGGGGGGTCATATAATTTAAGCAGCACAGATCGTGAGTTAGTGAACGCAGGAACAGGTAGTTGCACAAAGTGAATACTACATACAAATTTTTCAATATACTTAACAAGTTGTAAGTAAAAAGGGTGCGAGTGATATCATCATTATCACTCGCAACATACGAAATAGACTTGGAGCTCTATGAACGAAAACTCCGGCGTTGTCTATCTCCATCTGTAACTGTAACAGAGAGGAGTGTGTCCTCTCCATCTGTAACTGTAACAGAGAGGAGTGTGTCCTCGCCTACGTGTGCGAAACTCATGATATAACAGGCCTTCGACACATGGCAGGTAATGCGTCATCGATATGTGATGTCGTTGAAGGCCGCAATGCCTCGCGTTGTCTCGGGTGTCGTTTTGAGACACGCACTATTCTTGAAGGCACGTCGGGTAGAGGACTTCGAAAACTTTGCCCACAGCCCCTTGGCAACTTTGCCCACATCCCCTTGGCTTCCTGTGGTCGTCGACGTTTCACACGCGAACTGGCGTCACTGCAGCGCAGAGGCGCGCCTTAAAACAAAGTGGTCTCTCACCGCCTTCCCCCCCCCCCCTTTACAACCACACATGACGTGGTTGAGACACGCACTCTTCTAGAAGGCACGTCGAGTAGAGGACTTCGAAAACTTTGCCCACAGCCCCTTGGCAACTTTGCCCACAGCCCCTTGGCTTCCTGTGGTCGTCGACGTTTCACACGCGAACTGGCGTCACTGCAGCGCAGAGGCGCGCCTTAAAACAAAGTGGTCTCTCAACGCCCCCCTTTACAACCACACATGACGTCACAGATCAGGGCAAGAACGGGGACACCCCTCTCTCGTCTTCGCTCACTGCGCGAGTGACGTTTTGAGGGCGTCAGCCATGCAGTCACGCAAAGATGACTGAACCGTCTCCCCCCACTTGCATTTTTTTTCGTTTATCATCGCTTCCTCCCGAACTTCTCTCTCGCATTTCTTTTTCTTGGTCGCACAACGCGGCGCGCACAGTGTGAACGTCCTATAGCGGCGCGCGCCGCAACCCCCTTCCAAAGTCTCAGTCCTGTCTTGCTCGGCGTTCCGGTTCGTGCGTCTCTCCTTTACGCGCGTTTATTTTTTCTTCTGCTTGTTCATGGTTTGCTGCCACGACGAGAAGGAACACCGACCTTGGTGAGAGTGGAGGCGCTAGGATGCAGAGGAGGTACGGCGCGCAGCGCCCTCTATTCCTCACCCTCAACCACTCTAGCCACCACCTCCTCTGTCACCGCAGCACTTGGTCGGGTTCACTGCATTCGCGATGTAAACACGGGCACTCCCCGGGCGGGGGCGATGCGCTCGGCCGTGCTTCCGGGCTTAGCCGCCAGGCGGCCACGATGAAATTCCTCCCACCCCCTAGCGCCGCCCCCTTAAACAGCAGATTAAAAAGTAATGACATGAAAGGAACCATGCGGTCCGTTGGAGCATTTCGAAACGGACATGCCTCGCTTAACGCAGCAGTTCTTTTTCCCTTGGTCGCTTATGAGAACGCTGCAGATGGCTGCAGGGATGTTGTACAAACCAACACGATTCCCTTAGTTTGCGCGTAATTGCGCGTAGCCGTTGTTTAACCGCCGCGCCCCTAAACACAAGCCCCGTTGACTCGCGCAACAACATAAGAAAGAAATGTGGAGCTAACGAGAGGCGATTGGCAAGCACGCGGGTAGTATGGTGCCTTATTTTGGCCAGGAGCTCAGCCACCTGTAGCGGGTTCACAACCGGAAGTCAACTACACGTGCCGTCCCAGAGTGAGATTTGATTGATGAACTCATTAGCAGCAACTGTCCCTGTCGATTGCAATACGAAGGCCATTGCCGGTGATATCCAGTTTCACTCCCATTGAGTGCCACTTGTCTCATATTACGCCTGCGAGTTTCCTAATCTCAGTACACGTTCTTTGTCATCCTAAACTATGTTTCCCTTCTCGTAGCACCTGTTCAGTGACGTTAATGGTCCGCGCGTTACTGCCCTACGAGTTGCATGAACTGCCAAGCGTATCTTTTTCAGCTAAGCTCAAACAGACTATCGGGTGCCTCTGTTTCCTTTGAGGCGACAGCTTTAGATGCCGCGTGAAACGCGAAAAGTGACAGTTGGTGACGTCGGTCTGAATACGTCTTTCTCAAGCTCCCCATGAGAATACGCGTACATTTACGCCATCGCGAGGTCACAGATCACCAAAGTTCATGACATCACTTCGAAGTCATAGTGGCACCACTGTGGTTTACATAACGTGATGTCACATGATGACACCATTGCATGACGTCATTGCTTGGTCATAGGTGCGCCAATCAGAGGCAGTTCGAATCGACAGGGGCATAAAACTTTGTATGGGGCGAGGGAGTGGTTCAGTACAGTCGAAGAGCTAAAGAAAAAAGAAGACGGCCTCTTCCTACGAGTCACCCAAGAAAGATTTGAAAAAATACAATTCTTTTAAATCATCCATGAAGTCGTCATCGGTGAACCTTAGGTGAACGTATAAGTGCCTAGCCTAAGGAGACATAGCTGAGTGCATTCCAAAGTGCCATATTTTGATTGGGAATAATGTTAACACAAAAATATCGTCTTTTGTAACCAAGAAATTCGCATATAGCTCAGCAGTCGTTCCTGTTACTTTATCTTAAAAAATAAACCCCAAGTAAAGGAATATTTTGAAAATTGCAATTATTGAGTTTCTGAAGAAATTTTTTGTGGGTAGTTAAGCCATGGGTGGTAAGTAAAAAATTATCATTTTTTTCAGGCTCTTGACAGTAATAGCATTAGGGGTATGGTGCCAAATCAGGCCTGTGTGAAGCTTTGGAAGAAATATTTTAAAGGGGTAGGAGTGAATTAATACAGTCGACTGAAAAAAAAAATGTGGTGGCTTTCACCTTCGGATCCTTCAAGGAAAATTTAAAAAGACAGTTGTTTTAAACATCGATTGTCTTCCATCAGAGAGTCATAAGTAAATGGATAAGAGAGTCATAAGAAATAGATAAGAGAAATTTAGGTCTGTCTTTCTGTTTTTTTTTTTGTCAAACCATCCAGCCACCCGGCGAAAGTTTACGCCCTTGCTCGACGGCGGCTGCGTTCATCCTTTAGAACATTTTCCATCAAAACGCAAATATTACGCATATTTGAAGTGCATAATCATTCCGTAAGTATTGGGTAACAGGCTTCTTTACAGCGCAGATACGTAGTTTTACTATTCCCGGTGTTATTACGTTGCGCTGACAATGCGACGCTATGAACAAAAAAAAAACGGGTGTTTCTTACTCTTTGCTAAACCGACACCCTGCTGCTACTTACCAGCGGCTCTGCCTTCTACAAAATCTTTCATTTCTTGGTATTACTACCAGATAGCGTCCATATATCATGCAGCGTCCGCACTAGAGATCTATCGAACTTTTAAGCAGGAAATTGCCAAGGAAAGGATCTATGATAATACTCGGGGTAGTTCTCTACTGTTTGAGGCGAGGACGGGAGTGTTGCGAACCAAAAACATATCGGGCCAAATACGAAGGGGTAGACACAGCATGCTGCAGTGCCTGTGGAGAGGAAGAAGAAACTTCCGAACACTTGTTAATGTTTTGTAAAGGGCTTCATCCTATAGTTCAGGATGATGGCACCGAGTTTTTCAAAGCACCGGGGTTTAGGGACAGGGAGGGCAAAATAGACTTTAAGCGGGTAGACTTAACTAGAAGGAGGTTATCTGATTGGTGGCTAAAGTCAAGGCACGAGTGAAAATAAACCCTTCACTGCAAAGTACGAATCCTCAACCTCACTATTTAAAGGGAAAAAAAAAGATAAATCTAATGGTTAGTTCACTAAGTATTACGGCTAGGTGGCGTTAGCCGCCGCCCTGTTTAAAAGGTACAGCCACATCCATCCAGCGTAGGGTGTCTCGATGCGCGCGCCCCCTGTTCTGAGTGACGTAATTCTTTGAAAGGGTCACCGTGGAAAGGGTCGATGTCGCCTCGCCGCTCGCGTCCGCCATGTTTTGGCTTACGCTGCGCTTGTTTAAACGTGTACGCAGCGCCTGCCACCTCGTTTCCCGTCTGATTCGTCGCGAGTTCCGCGAGATGACTGCATGCTGTGTGCCACACAGTGCACGAACAATTCTAGAAATTAATAGAACGTGTTTTCTTTCCCAAGCGATTCTAAAGGAAAACATTTATTGATAGTGAGAATTGAGAGTTAAAAGTCGCAGCCAACGGATACCTCTAGTGTATGCATCGTGAATATTGCGATCATTGTCACTGCTTTCTATCACCTTTCCTTTGCTACTTCGGATACTTGGAGGGCGATTTTTGAGACTGCGTGTATATCACTAGTAACACAGTCACCGATTACACTATTGCAAGGTATATGTCCGTGGTTTTGACTTCGTGTTTGTGCGCGTACTTGTTGCATCATAACACAATAGAACGTTGAGTGAACTGGAAACTCCAAATGCTTTCACGACGCCGGAACCGTTCTCAAAAACTTGGTGTTCTTTTCGGAGTGTTGGAATACTTTTGCTGTCGCGGACATGTCCTGTTGTTTTGTGCACGAAGGTGTGATTATGAAACTGTCGCGTCTATAACTTACTGCAACAATTCACTCCGAGTTGCATTTTCTTGCGAGGCAAGAACTACAAATAGAAAATTCGGTGTTTGTTCTCACTTTGCTTGCGTTTTGACTGCACGTTTTGACTGCATGTATCAACCCGCACGTGTGTACATCCTCTGAGTAATATATATACACTGACTCAATAATGTGCACTAATATACACAGATGCCTTTCGCATTTATGCGTAGAGATACATGCAAGGACGTTTATACATGTGTAGTATTTAGGACTCAATTGCAGTCAAAAGTAGCAACTTTCTATTTTATCGATCCCACCGTGCAAACGAGGAGAGAGCGACAGAACAGCCAGCGCACTAAATGTACAAACTTTTCCCATTGTGTGTCGCGCACCCACGTGGGGTTCTGGGACTCCTTGAAAATGACCTACTGTTGAGATAAGACCATCGGATCGCTTGCGTACAACTCTACATAACCTAATTTGCATTGGGTTTGCATGTCAATTGTGCATGTGTACCTGTTAGCAAATAGCGGAGTCAGCAGGTATAAAATCACAACCTGCCTTAGCGAGCCCACAATTAGGAATGGGGCGGAAATATCGGGCTCAGATATTTGCTATTTTATTTTATTACCACTTTATATCTAATCTAATCGTCCAATCTGCGGTGCTGTCTTCACATTTTAGGGGCGAGACTCCTTATAGCGTCACCTTGTCGGTCACATCTACAAAGTGAAGGATGACCAGTGAGGGGAAGTACCCGTCCGTATAATGCGTTCTCTAGTGTGATAGGAGTGGACGGACAGACAGACCGACGCACACACGGACGGACAGAAGCACGGATGGGCGGATGGACGTATGGACGCATGCATGGGCGGACGCACGGATGGATGCATGCAAGGACAAACGCATAGACGGACGAGCGAACGCATGGATGCATGCATGGACGGACGGACGGGCGTATAGATGCTTCGCCTCACTCATCATCATTCACTCCGTGGATATGCTATGATTTTTTTATGTTTCGCTGATTCATTTGCTTCACTACACGCGTTGCACACTCGTATTAAGAAAGGCGGGGACATTTATAATGTGTGTCTAAATACTTTGTGTCGAAATTCGACAATTCGAGCTGAAATAATGTCAAGCCTACATAAAAGCATATATTCTGTGCCTTAATGGTAGGTGCATCATTGCACTGCTTTTCGCTCCGACAATCCAAGGAATCATACATTTCCATTGTTGTTTTCTATAACGCAGTGTTCCTTCTCGAGAGCAAAAGGCCGCGAAGCCGTGCGCTTGCAGAGCGCGTTGAGGAGTGGGCCAAGTAATGGCGACCGCTGTAGTTGACGAACCACTAAGTCTCCACTCTAATCGGAGAGGAGGTGAACGACTGCATTGAAGCACTAGTGCTAAAGCAGCGCCTTCAGACAAAAGACCGTCGTATTTAGACTACCTTTACAAGGAAGCACGAACTATGTGGCCATTTTATTCCTGACATTCTGTTGCATTAACACCTAAAATACTGCGAATTTAGATGCTGTATATCACTCTTCATTTTTCTTTACGCAGCCGTAAAATGATGCCATTTCTTGTATGCATCAAGAGCAATGACAACATTGAGCATTTTGATTTACGTGTCGTCGCTTCACTTAAACATGCATTTCGAAATTTTATTTTGAAACCTAAGAATTACTCGGAATTCTCTAAATATTTTTCTTCTTTCTTTCTCCACCCGCAGACATGGACTCCGAGTGCTTTCCGGCAGTCCCCGTGTCCACAGTCACCGGCCAGTCCGACTTGGCCACCGCGGGAGGTGTGGTTGTCAAGCAGGAGCCCATGAGTCCACCACCTGCACCCCCTTCGAGTCCACCTCCTCCGAGTTCATCGTCACCTCACAAGTCGTCCTCACGCCTGCTGTCCTCAGCGTTGGCAGCGGCGCCCCTCATGTCCAACTCGTTGCATGCCTCGCTGGCGTGCGTCGCCTCGGCAGCGGCGACGGCCACGACAGCCACACATCTTCACCAGCACCAGCAGCAACAACAACAGCAACAGAGTCTGCTCAAGCAGCCCACCATCGTGTTGGCCACTGCACGGCACGAGCGCCACATGGTGTACCCAAAGGTCAAGCTGGAACCACGTGAGCACCTTTTCAGCTTTCACATTTGTGAGATCTTCACTTAAGAAGCACGGACTGCTAGGCGAGTTGGTAACTCATCAATTAACATGGTGGAGCGCAAACAACGATAGCACAAAGGGAGGGTTGGTTCACCTAGGTCGGTAACAACCTAAGAAAGAAAAAAGTCTGCTCCCCCTCACAGTCATCTCGGTCCCTCCCGCAGAGATTATGAATAAGCTATTTGTACAGACGTTTGAATGAACATCCCGTTCGTTGATACAATGACGGGATGTCGGGATGTAGTCGTTCATTAAAATGTCTTGATACCTGAAAACTCAACCGATTGTTTCCTAAGAAAAGAAAGCAAGATGAATAGGTAGACAGACAGACAGACAGACAGACAGACAGACAGACAGACGGACGGACGGACGGACGGACGGACAGACGGACGGACAGACAGACAGACAGACAGACAGACAGATACACAGATACACAGATACATAGATAGATAGATAGTCTACGTGGAGCAAGAGCTTGATGGGAACTTTAGTGTATGTATATGTTGCGTTTTCGACACGGCTTCAAATGAAAAGAGTGATTGATTGAATGTATAATTGACTGATCAGTTAATTTCATTAGCCTACGAGAAGCAAGGTTTTGGCGGGAATGCTGGTGCAACTGTATCTGGTGTTTCGATGCAGCTTCCGGCTTCATGCTCCCGCCTACGCCGCCGTCTAGCCACAGCAGTGACTCGGACGGAAGCCTGTCCCCAGTACACAGCACAGACAACCGCTCACCCACTAGTTTCACAGTGGCGGCCGGAGGAGCCAGTTCTGACGCCACGACACCGTCATCTCAGGGCACGTCATCGGGCCACGGCCCGACCCACCTCGCCACGTCCTCATCGTCCTCTATGAGCCGCCGCAGCCAGTCACATTCGCGCGTGGCCGTGACGTCATCGTCATCTTCGTCATCGTCCTCCCCCTCCTCATCTTCGTCGCGCGGCTCAGCGAGCGGCGGAAGTCAGCTCATCAGCAACCAGGCAGTACGTGCAGGAGACATTCTGTCTGAAATCAGCAGATATTTCTGACCACTTGTATACTAGATGGGCTTCCCCAAGTGTGGGCGCTATTCTATCCATCCCTCTCTTTACATTGGTCTCTCTTTTCGCCCATCTGTCTCTCTTCCCGGTGCAGGGTGTAGCAAACCGAACGTCCGTGTGATTAATCTTCCTGCTTTCACTTGCTTTCTTCTCTCTCTATATCTCTACCAGGCATAGACACATGCATGTCTATGAATGGCGTAGCTATGGTCTTGTTTTTAGAGGGACAAGTTCGCCGTCCAAAGGGCTATAGGGCTTGTAATGAGGATTAAAAATGTTTCATATTTTATGTAATCACATATTCAGTCTATCATACTTATGCACTGAAGTCATTGTAAGCCAAAAGAACCCTGGCAGAAAAGAGGACAGGAGACCTCTCTCTGCTTGTCCTTGCTCTATACAACGACTTAAGTTTCGGCAAACTCCCCCAACAAGGTTTGACACCATGCATGTAGATGAGGGTGTCTGTGCACTCACCTTTTGGCATGTTCATGTTTGTGTCTGTTTGGGTTCAAGTAGTGTTTTTATCCTTTTTGCCTGTCCATGCTGGTATACAAAACTTGGCTCAATTCCGATGCTATAGATGGGGGTGTCAATCTCCTTGCAGAAGGGTGCCACGGGAGTTTTAATGCTGACAGACGAGGAGAAGAGGACTCTGCTGGCAGAAGGCTATCCCATTCCCCAGCGATTACCTCTCACAAAGGCAGAAGAGCGCTCGCTCAAGAAGATACGACGGAAAATAAAAAACAAGGTGATGATAATTTCAATCTTCTCTCACAATCATTTGAATTAAAACTCACAGTAGTGTACACCTAATGAAGCCTATACAGCAGAAAACATGCAAGATCAGAGGAGAAAAATCCAATAAATTCACTGCGTGTTTGAAAACATTTAATTTAGCACATGTATATTCTCCTGAGTATGGGAATGTTTTGTCTGTACTACCATGCAAAACCAATTGTCCCAGTATGTTAAACACTGTTTTAGACTGGTATTAACTATAAAAACAATCCAGCTGGCTGAAACATTTGACTATCTGTTTAGAGTTGCAGGGGTTCACAGATGTGTGGAGGTTATTTGCAGTTTAGATTCTTCATCATTAAATAAATGGCTGCTCTTAATATATTCTTAAAGAAGCAATGTCAGGGCTGTGCCTTTAAATACCTAACGTACACAGAATCTTACTTTACATCTTCAGTTCTGACGTCGAATGGGAAGTGGGAACAGTGAATTGGTGCTGCCCCAGAGCATGCGGCCAAAAAACCAGCCATGTTATGCTGGCTCTTCGTGCCACGAGACTCTGGCATGAAAAAATCCAAAGCTTAAAATGGGCACACAGCTTTCATAGCTATTCTTTATTTCGGTTATACGCATGCAAAACTTTGACCCTGTGCATTACAGTGTAATAAAAGGCTTCTCGTGTGCTTTGGTAACACTTTTTGTTATCTCTGGTCTTTTTTTTTTAACTTGTTGCTATTCTCCCTTTACAGATTTCTGCTCAAGAAAGTCGAAGAAAGAAGAAAGAATACATGGACTCTTTAGAAAAGAGGTACGCTAGTGTTACTTGCAGCTAGTCTCTTTTCCTTTTTTTTCTAATGAGTCACGCAGGCTTCCCAAAATGCATATATTGTCTTTGAATGATGCTTTTCATGGTTTTCACTACTCTCCATTTGTTTCATGTAGTTTGCTTTTTTCAAACCATTTTTTTTTGTATCTTTGCTTGGTATACCAAAACTTTTCTCCTTTTGGTAATGTGCTGTCTGGCTGAGGGTAACACGCACGTAAAAACACCTGCCTAAACACCTGTGTTTATCGTTGTTTCGATTCTGTGCCATTTTTTACCAAGTGTAAGCGAACCTGTTAAAACCAAACATTCATTTACACTTTTGCAGCATTTTGGTTAACTAATGACAAGCTAATCAGTGGAATGATTGATTGACTGATTGATTGTTTTATGAATTGTATAATTATTACCCAATTGACTCATTGTTCTTGGCGACAAAGGTGTAATGTGATCCTATATAATGTGCTGTAATAATCGCTCTATGTAGAAATGCTATTCCAGATGTGTTATTGAAGCAAGTTGCCGAAGTTAGGTGATCAGCCTCTCAAAAACCTCGCGGCAAGATGGGATGTACTCGAAAAAATATGAACTACTAATGATCAGTTTTGGTCAAAGCGGTGCCTCCATAGCCAGTGGTTTACACAAATGGGCTTATAACAAGAGCGAGTCTACTCCAGGACAGTGCTCGCAGGCTAAGCCATATTTTATGGGTCATCACTTTATAGCCTGTATTGATAGAAATAGTTACGCTCAATAAATGTGCACTACTTCTGCTAGTGAAGTAATCATTAAAAAACCTTATTGAGAAATCAGGTATATCATTTTGCTCATCTTGTGAGAGCAATCCAATTTTTTTTTGTGTGTCTTTTCGCAGGGTCGAGACGTTATTAAGTGAGAACCAAGAGTACAAGAAAAAAGTTGATGTCTTAGAGAGCAGCAACAGGTAAGCATGAAGGGCTTTCACGATTTATTTATTTGATCTATTGAAGCTTGCTATATCAAGCTCCAATATATTAATACACTAAATAGCAGAGTATAAGACCCAAACTTTAAAGAGCCTGTACTAATATTTGTCTATCCTCACATCGAAATAATATATAAAATGCATGCCAGAACATCTGTGGTTTTCATTTTGGTTCTCAAGCATTATGCTCAAGGATAGTTCATGCAAAGCTGACCAGTCATCTTGAATGCTCGGTATTATACGTTCAGTGTCACAGGTTGAATATGATGAATGTGCATGTAACGTTTTTATGTTGCTAACGTTTTATGTAGAATATGATGAAGGTAGAGTCCATGTTTTTATGTTGACAGGCAGGCACTAATGATGTTG
This sequence comes from Rhipicephalus annulatus, assembly GCA_013436015.1. Taxonomy (NCBI): domain Eukaryota; kingdom Metazoa; phylum Arthropoda; class Arachnida; order Ixodida; family Ixodidae; genus Rhipicephalus; species Rhipicephalus annulatus. The sequence continues at coordinate 22,246 of WOVY01009666.1, forward strand.
ATAGTAAGCACAACAATGATCTTCGTTCAAGAAGGAACACAAACTGACATATTATTTGGACAAGCTTTGCTTCTGTGTCACTGGCATAGATAATTTGTGTATTTCATTTATCCCCATAGGTCATTGCTGTCACAGCTACACCGGCTCCAGTTATTACTTGGGAATCAGACAGCAAAGTCAGAAAACCGATCGGCAGCGTCCCGGTCATCGACAGTTGTAAGTGTTGACACTCTCGTCGTCATTATCACCATCAAAATTTGATTTACGAGCCAAACTCCAGCAGGTCAGGGCGAAGGTTTCTAGATTTTTTCCCCTCTTGTCCTAAGCACCAACATCCGTTGAAGCACCACCGGTGAATCTCATTGTCTAACGCTCCTTTTCAGAATCCATGTTCTTTCTAATGCTTTTGCCGATTCTGATGAAACGTGTGCCCACTCACTAATGGCGGGTTATTGGCAAGAGGAAGAAGGCACTTTGTATTACCTTATTGTCTGCTGAAAGAGGCATAGCTAAAGGTACTTAAATGCACATGACATTGTAAATTGTCCAAGTTAGTAAAAAAGGAAGCGGACACCGGCTGCACGTGAGAGAGGGTCGGTATTAGAGGCAGTTGTTGGTGCTTCGCTAAAAGGGAAGAATCTAGAGACTTTAGTTAAGACAGGAACAAACAGCGCTAGACACAGGGAAGAGAACGACCGACGAACATGCTCGCATATGCAATATTTGCAGAATTTTCGCACAGTAGAACAACAAAAACACAGTAGCTATCCAGCGAGATACAACAAGCCATCATGTCAGATTCATCGACAAAATAGGCTGTCAGGTTCTTGTCTAGTAACTCATTTCACAGTTATGCAGATGAATTGATGGCCCCTGATGCAAGCATCTCCGTGTGCTTGGACATCGTAAGGCTCACTGATCTCATGTACTGTGAGCCTCGTGTTTTAATCATGTAACAACCAGCACAGTGAACACTCCTGCAATAGTGGGTGATCGGGGAAGAGTTTCGACCATGTTGGGTTTTTACACAACGATGTTTTTTCACTTTGCCCTTTCCGATGTGCTGCCATCCCAGCTAGGATCAAACCCACTACCTTGAGCATAGCGAAGCCATGGTCAAAATTTATGAGGGAGCATTCTACCATGTGATTGAAGCCTTTTGTGTCGACCTTTACACTTAATTTTAATGCCAGGGCACATGGTGAGTTTCAATACTCCTGGTTAGGTACTTTATGAAACTCCTCCCTGAGGAGCCCTGAGTGTGCCGAGCAAGCGTGCTTCCATTAGAAACTGGTCAGCACCAAGCCTTAAAGTCTCAGCAGATCTCGTTTCTGATGTAATATTGACGTGAAAGTCATGTGTTAGACCGATACTACTGGCTTCACAAAGCGTTTGCCTTGCAAGGCTGATAGACATAGAGCAACAAATGTCAACCTAATGCAATAAACGTAGACCAATAAACAATCCCAACAAACTAGCCCAATTAGTAGTTCTGTTAAGTATCAAGGCTGACTGCGTCACCTAATGCTCCCTCCTAAGTATTTCTCCCTTCGTAATCGCGGTCACTAGCTGCAGGTATGTCAGCTATTTTTTCACAGCTGATTTTGTAGAAGCATGTTAAATGACAAACCTCTTAAAATACTTCAAATGGTATTGCAATTTATCGCACTCAGCTATTGCATCATATGCATATATGCCATTGTGTGCAACATTACCTTGATTCAGGCAAGTTACTGCACTTTATAAGTGTTCACTAATCACACAAACGACACAGATAAGAGAAACAGATACAAGTGAATTGGCCCATACTCTATTGAACAGGCGGTGCTCTTGTTGTGTCTTCTATCTTCGTAGTGTGCGCTTTATCGATGAACAGTGTGTTTCGGTTACATTATTTTACTTTCTGCTTTGATTCATTTCTAGACCCGTAAGTAGCTAATAGTAGGAGCCTTGCTGGTATCAGGATGCTTAACGTATACCTATATTTTAAGCAAAGCTGGCCAAAAATGTTGTGCATTTGTATAGCTTTGTTCAAAACACCCTTAAGGTAAGAGTGTAACTAGGGTGTGTACAGGTGTTTTATTCATGAACACCTTGATTTTTAAAATAGGGCTGTGAAAAGGGTGTTTACCAGGCCTTTAATGCATAAACCTGTTTTACACACCTTAGGATGTAAAATTTCAAAGCATCTGCCCGTTCATTCATGTGTGCAACCGTCCGTGCATCATGAACATGACTACATGCTGCGCTCATGATGCACTTGCGGCCCTTTTACTAGCTTCACTTGTACCAAATTCGGTATTATGTGACGCGAACGGATGACATAGATAAATGACACATCCAAAAATGATGATGATATGCGTGTCATGTAACAACATCACTACGTCCCACACTCATTATGCGCTTATGGCCATTTTGCTATCTTCACATATGCCAAAATTTGCTATTACGTCACGTGAATGTATGGCGAAGGTATGTGACTGCTGCAAACATGATATTTATGAGATGCGTGTCATGTAAGAACATTAATACATGCCACACTCATCATACATGTCACACATTATTACATGCCATACATGGCACTGATGCACTTCCACAGCACCCGGCACGCGTGCATGCCGGTCTTTGTTATATCTCGTCACGCCGTCGATGCCATGCCAGGTTCCGAAATCTCCCTAGCAGAGATCAGTGGGTCTGCCCACTGACCTCCATTGTGAATCTGCCAGTCATATATTCGCAGGCGCGCGCTGCGCTGCGTTGCTTTGACGCATGCGTGTTTGAGGGCAAACGTCCTCCCTTCGTCACAAAGAGAGGCAGACGCGGTGCAGTCTAAGTAACACTGTTTGGCGCGAAATGCAGCATGTCGCATTTCGTGTCGGTTGCCACCGGATTGTGCCGACGGGCGCTGGTCGCACCGGTCGCGCCTGGCGTCGGACTATAGAGAGCTCGCATGTTGCGTGCACGCGCGTCGACATTGCATCGGAGTATATTAGGCCCTTCATGATGCGTTTGCTGCCGTTGCGCTAGCTTCACATGTACCAAATTTAGTGTCACGATAAGTGAATAGACAATGAAAGCAAATTACATGTTCAAACCTGATAATCATAATATGCGTTTCATGTAAAACATGACTACATGCTATGCTCATAGCGTTCTCACAACTGTTTCACTAATTCCACATATACCAAATTTGGTATTACATGACGTGAATGGCAATGAATGTAAATGACACGTCCAAACATGATAATCATGATATGAATGTCATGTAAAACATGACTTCATGCTACGCTCATAGCACGCTTGTGGCCGTTTCGCTAGTTCCATATATACCAAAGTTGGTGTCAAGTGACCCTGATAGATGACGAAGGTAAATGAAATGGCCAAACATGATAGTCATGACATAGAAGTCATGTACGGCATAATTTGCCTTTGCCTCTTAACGTTGTGCTGATTTTAAATTGACCTATCACCCATCCTCATTCGTGCTTCGCATATCATCGATTCCCACTATACGTGGGATATGCCAATTTTTTTCTTTGCGTATTTCGAACTGGTTCTATATTGTTGTGAGCCATATGCAGTGCGTCATTTTTTTAATATCTGCCAAGCAGTTCAGTTGTAAGGATTTCTCAACTAACATTCAGTGCACCTTTGCTGAAAAATTCTCAATACAAAAGTTTTCGCACGTATTTAGAAATGTGAATTTATTCAATGTATGGCAGGATGGCTGTCCTGTTATTTTTTTCCAACATTTTTTATGAAGTTCACGAAAGTTATAAATACTTCGCACAAGTTTATTTAAATACCATGTACGAATATATGTGCTCATAAAACTGTATCTTCTCAGTGGGACTGCCAAGTTTCCGCTTGTCTTGGAAAAGCTTTAATAGTTTATTTTCATTGGCCGTGCGTTGCAATGAGCGCACATTACATGCTTGTATTATTGGGTGTCGTCATATGCTGGGTGAAATATTTAACTTGGAAGCCTGGTTTTCTTCATTTTTATGATCATTGGGGCCACATGTGTTCATATCTTTAAAAGAAATTGTGGACAGTTTATATTTATTATCAGGGAAGCAAAAAACTATGGCACATTGGCAGCACAATAAGAAAGAACTGTGCTTTATGATGAGCTGAACTGAAAAGTGAAGGTGATCGTATAAATCACAGTGGTGCATCATTTAGACAGTGCTTTCATGTAGATCACAGACGCTAGGCGTAAAAAGAAGCCACAGCACCATGTTCAGCCCATTTGTGGCCTACATTAAGTTTGCCGAGCTGGCATATTTTGCTGTAAAACAGGAAGTGAAGGTAGTGATAGATTAACGGTCATTTCTGTTGAGCTCTGACATTTTGCCATTATTTTGCTGTGTTCGCAACGTGTCTAACATCACGTTATCTGTGTGTGACAGATGTGCTCAGCGTAACGCATTGGTTCATTGCAGCAAATGGATTTCGAGACCGACGACGAGCCGGTGGACATAATTTAACTGTAAGTACCTGTCAGGGGCCATGATGACAGTTTACGTAGTTAATCAGCCGTGTATAAAAACATAAATGACTGTGTGCCTCTTTTATGTTGCCTCTAGTGGTTGTGCAGAGTTGTCTAGGTGTCAAATCACAAACATATTATGCTTGCATTCAAATACATACATTTTATATATATATATATATATATATATATATATATATATATATATATATATATATATATATATATATAAAGAGAGAGAGAGAGAGAGAGAGAGAGGGGGGGGAGAGAGCATTTTATGAGCAATAATTCTTTCTGGAAAAACTACAATAAGCAGGTGCTGATTTTTAACTAATTAGATCGCTCAGGAATGATTATTTCACAAAAATAAGTGAATTAATGTTAATATCATCAAATTTAGTGTTCATTACATGACAAAGTAGTTCTGTGCCAATAATTATGGCAAGCTTAGTTTTTTTGTAATTGAAAATATCATGGGTGGTTTCCGAGAACCACCATCAAATTTTCACACCACGATGCCGAAGAAACCAAAACTAACGCACCGAGTGCGCAGAAACTAACCTAGTGCGTCAAAACTAACACACTTGATGCATTATGTTCGGTTTCTTTGGCACCATGGACTGGAAATTCAATGATGGCTCTCTGAAACCATGTGTGATAGTCTTAATTTTAAAATACTAGGCTCACCATATAGTTTGTGACTAAGAACTATTTTGCCACATCAACAACTATCCTTAAATTGATAATAAAAAATTCAATCCTTATTCCTTATTTGCCTAATTAGTGTCAAAATCTTTCTGTCTTGGCTTATAAATTGGCTGCGAAGGAGACAAGTGTCTACCAATTGTTGTGTTTTAAAAGAATAGTCCGTATTCCTATTAAAAATGACAAAGAATGAACTGCACATGGTACCAAATGCACTGCTCATAAATACACCCTATCATTTCCAGTTTTGCTTATACCACCTGACGTGGCTGACATATTTTACATAGGCTTCTACAGACGAAGTTGTACGAAGTTGTCAGCTTTCAGAACTTGTGCGTGAAGTTTAAAGTTTTAAAACTTAATTAGCACCTATTATGTGTCATTTCATGTTGTGCGCTGCAGAAGACATCCTATCATTTTCAGTCTTGGGGATAGTTCTGTGACATTATTTATAGGCTACCCCAATAGTTTCACATGAAGAGGCCGGTTATCAAAACTTCATTTTCGAGTTGAAGCTTTGCAATTGCATTATCATAGATTAGGTGTGACGCCATATCTTCGTGCAATATTGAAGACACCTAATGATTTTTCATTTTTTTGGTATTACTTGGCATAGCTGTCAATTCTCACATGGGGCACCTGCAAAAGATGTAACATGAGAAGGTCTATATAAAAAACATAAGGATATTTTTTTAGTTCTACAGTTACGTTACCATAAACTTCATGTGGGGTCATGTCTTTATGCACTCGGATACTCTGACATATTCAGCCTTGTAGTCTCTAGGGTATTCGGGACATAGCTCTTTCGTACTACACATGAACTACCAACAAATGACATCATATGAAGGGGCTGATTTTAGAAACTTTTTTCTGAAGTTTGAGTTTGGCAATTCAATTGTCAGCAAACAGCTGTGATGTATATTGAGTGCAATAACCATGTTAAGTATTGGTGGTATTGTGCATCATAGCCTAGTCGTTCTTCATATGGGCCAACTGCAGACACTGTCAAATGAAGATGTTCAATTTTTGGAACTTGTGAGTTATGAACTGTATGCTGTGTCTACCTACATATTCTGTTGTACACCAAGTTTGTATTTAATTTCATGAGCTGATGGGATTTTCGCAATCGACCGTGCTAATCATGAGACGCCATTTGTTGCACATCATTAAAGGTCACATTAATTTTTCATTCTAGGGTGATACTTTTGTTAACGCTGTTTCTTTTTGTGCTTTCCTACAGCTCACAGTCACCCCCCAGTCGTCAGCTTTGTTCTCTGCCGTGAGCCGCTGGAATCCAAGCCAAGCCGTTGGAAAAGTGTGACACACATTCTTGATTGATGTTTTTGGACACTACGTCTGCGTGTTCTCTTTTTCACGGCCTTGTTGCTGGAATCAGTGGTAACGTACCAAGTGCCTTTCTTCGGAGAAGAGCCTTCCTACGCCGGCTACAAGTTGCGTAGGGACTGTTTGTTTTACATCCACACATCGCTCGGGTTTGTTTCTTTGTTTATTCAACATGTTTTATTTTTCTGTGTACATTTTTTTCCACTCTTTTTATTTTCTTCGGTGTCTCAAAACTTCTACGGTGGCCACCAACCTCTCTGATCTGGCTGCACTCGTTCCAAGTACAGAGCTTTTGTCCGCTGCCAACACACGTGCGTGCTCTACAGCAGACAGCTTGCATGGGCACGTCGGCCGACAAAGTGTACAAAGTGCGAGCAAGCGATGTTCACCTCATGCTACCAGACGACACCACTCGCGGAACCGGTTCTGCTTACAGTAGCAGACCAAAAGGGGGAAAAAAACCCCAGGCTGTGCCAAAACAAAGATGAGAACAGAGCAGCGAGCTTTTTTGTGTGTGTGTCACACTGTCTCGCTATCAGTTACTTTTTTTTTTTTTTAGTGTCTCCTCTAGTTACCAACTTCTTCCTTCGGCGCTCAAGCAACACCTATGTCTGGAGGAAACTTATCCCTGAACATTGGTTGAAAATGTTGTCTTGGTGAGGTTACACAACTGGCATGTTTGATTTTTTTTTTTTCTCGCAAAGCCGTCACCTTGATGGCAACATTTCGAGGAATGCATTCCTTTTTATTTTTACTTCACGCGTGACACCCTCCCATCAAGGCAAAAGTGTCGATCATTTTTGATATGCATTGTTTTTCTTTGTAAATAGCTGCATATGCACTCATTGTTGCTAAGAACGCTTCAACTACAGACGACCACCAAAGTTATCACCGGCGTTCACTTGCAAGATGATTGACGCCCCTTCCTGCAAATGTGCCTTTTTTTCTCATTTTTTTTTCTTGTACCTAGATTGTCATTGCAAGTATTTTAAGTTCTTTATTATGTTCTGTGCAATAGCTCGTTGAGCTAACTAAGACATTCTAGATATTATCGGGGCCTCTTATTTTGGAGATTTCATGTTGACATTCTGGCATTATGTGTTATACTGTAAGTTCTTCCCTTTCTTATGTCGTGACCATAAATATCCAGCTTTTTTGTTGATGTTCAGGATTTTTTGGGGTTTGGGAACACTTTTTCTTCTCTCACATTGTGACTTGACGCTTTCTGTCCTCATGCATTAAGACGATTGTTGATTTCTTGAAGCTCACATTCCTAATTTTAAGATTTTTTTTTAATGTGTGTCAAAAACGTATGGGAGTCCCCATCTCTACTCTAAGATGGCTGACTCCGGAAAAGCTAGTTAAGTCAAATTTATTTTTTCTAAGACAAACTCATCGAAGAAAACAAAATTGCCAGAGTAGCTAGCTCAACAACGAAATCCTCATTTTACACGTGTTTCCCCCCCAGTTGGAAAACCCGTGCAGCATACGGGCAAATGCATTTGTGCTCATGTCTTTCCATTGGTTGTGTAAATTTGATATTGGACTTTGATGATGGTCTCCATAGAAATGCGTTTCTCAAAACAAAAAAATTGCTTCTGCTAGCTTCGGCCAAGTCGCTCGTTCTGGACCTGCGTGACTATGGTGTCCGGGCTATGGTGTTTTAGCGAGATATAGTCGCTTGTAACCTAAGAAAAAAACACAAGCTCCACCCCTAGAACTCCACCCCCTAAAAACCCCAAGAGCTCAGAGGAGCCAGAGATAATAGTAATATATGGGGTCTAATGTTCCAAAACCATGACATCATTATAAGGAACGCCGTAGTGGAAAGCTTCGGAAATTTCGGTGATGAGGTGTCCTTTGCAACTGTGCTTTGCGACTGACGTCGCAAAGCACACGAGCCTCTAGCATTTTGTCTTCATCAAAATGGAACCACCATGGCTGGCATCGAATCCTCGACCTTCGATTTAGTGAGGCACCCTAGCTGATGCACCACCGTGGTGGCATCCACGCGAGAAGGTCTGACTTGGTTGTTTTCGTACTAAGCATCAGTACTTTTTTGCTGTTAATGTACACACTGTGCGTGTTGCAAAACTAAAGCTTGTCGTCTCTTATTAAATCTTTGCTTTTGGCTTAGCACTGAAGTAAAATTTCTGGTAAAATTTGCCAGGGAGTTGAATTTTCTATGGAAAGCTACTGACACCATATCCGCATCAAGCGAGAGCAGCAAGACATGAGGCAAATAGTGAATTGCTGTTTCATTGGGCATTTATTCTTAGTTGCCCTAAGCGGGAGAGCGAGGGCTGTTGGCAAAGCTTAGATTTACTTTTAGTTGGCCATTTAACGCGCGAGAGGCACTTGATGTCGGGAAGACAAGCAGTTGCCGGATTGAGAAGTTATGAAAATTTCCTCTGGGTGGAACAGAGACGGCTGATGGCAGAGCTTAGGTTTATTCTTAGGTTGCAATTAGGTGTAGTGACACTTCTTTTTTTTTCGTGAACTTGCCTATCTATACAGACTTTTTTTTCACGTTCACGTGTGATGACGATAAGGTTTGCTGGCCATGATATGCTGCAGCACTTTTCATGAGAATCAAGTGTGGAACAGAATACTTTTTTTCGACTAGTCCTTAGCGCACAAAAAGAGAACCATTATCAAATATCGTTTATATCACACACAAATGTCTCAATTCTTTTACCTTGTTTTTTCTGTTTCTTTATGTTCATATATTCACTTAATCGTGCATTTATATACGGTGGCATGTTGCAATAGATGAAATCGTGTTGACTTTTCTCAGTGGAAGCGTGTGTGCGTGACAAAGATCATTTCGACGTGGGCTCACATTTATTTTGTGTTTGTTGCATGGCATTCACACCTTCTTCACGTACGATTCTCTCTCGACCCTTTTTGCGAGATTTCTTTAGTCACGAAAGGGTAGACGTGAACTTTTTTTGAGCTGCGCATGCGCCACATCGTGTGCAAGATCTTGAAGGCAACGAGTAACGCTGACGTCAGCCAGCGGCTTCCATCGGACCATTTGTGTTCATAACGCCAACATGAAGCATGCAGTGTTGTCACAATGTTGACGCCACTTTCTCGATGCTGCGGCAGCGTTGTGTCAACATTTGGTGCTACTATGCATGGTTACGTTGTGCATTGATGGCGGAGTTGATCGTTCCAGCACTTCGAAATATATCCAAGAGGCATCTGTGAGATTTCGATGCGCCTGAGAATACGAATTCTGCCGGGAAAATCTCAACTACTCATACAAATCGTGCCCGGCGAAGTGGGCTTCGCGATGTGGCATCGTGCTCAACATTACGAATAAAATGCCTAGACGTCTGAAAAAAAAAAAAAACCAAAAATGTTAGTGTGGTGTAGTGTATTCACAAATGCGTATTAAAAAAAAAAAGACTGGCAGCTATTTAACGATCGTGCATAAGTCTTCACATATTGCGGCCAGTGTAATAACGGGCTGCTCACAAATAATTTATTGTCATCGAGCGAGGAGCATTGTAACATCGGTCTTCACTCCGTTAGCGTTGCTTGTTGCCTTCATTGTAATGATGTTTTTTGTAGATTTTTTTTTCAATTACGGGCAAATCGTATTCTTTGTTAGAGTGACTGCAATGTTTATAGTTTGCGAATCACTCCTGAATGTGAGCTTCACAGTTATATTTGTTTATGAGTGACGCCAGCCACCCAGAATTTCTTTCATAGTCGCTATCTTTCGTACGTTCCACCGAGGTATGCATCATTATTTCTGAAATTTAACAATCACGTGCCCACTGCCGATTTCGAAACTATGTCTGCTTTTTTGTCGGTTGTTGACTATGGCTTGAACCACATTTGGGAAACTGTTATATGTTCCAATACTGAAGTACTTATTCATTCAAGAGGTGAGATCAGAGTGTAAGATTAGCTTGAAAAATGTGCACGTGCTGCATAAAGGAAATTTTTCATGGAAGTGCCAGTACATATGTAACATCTTACTTGAAGTATGATTCTTTCGAAAGTTCTTTAAAATTCACATACTACACGATTGTCCTCATTTATTTATCATGGTGTTAAAATCTTGACACAATCAAAAACTCTAGTGATAAGCTAAACATGGACCTAGCGAAGTAGTTGTTTCCGTTGTCGTGTTAGCCTGCAGAACTTCAGAAATTGTTGAAAAATTTCCTGTCCACTTATGGGAAACATGCTGTTCAAAGCATCAAAAGCTCTTTGATAAAGCATGTGAAGTGTCACCTTGTTATTGGAAAGCATTGCGTTATTATGAAATACCACTTCACCGAAGCTTCACAAAAAAGGTTGTTTGTTTCAATGTAGTTCTCACATTTGTTTTCAAAATAGCTCCATTGATGTTAATATTTTTTTGATTGACTAGTCATGGCAATGGATGCATCTTTCCAAATTTTTCCAAACGTATTGTACTATCTATTTCTCGTTCAGAGTAACAGCGCAAGAAAAATTTATATTTAGCGAGGTTTGTTGAGCCTTTATTTTCTTCACAGCTCTCTTTTGTAAAATTTAAGCATTTGATCCAAGCCAAGACCTGCATATTTCCATTTATCACATTCAGTGCATATTGGTTTCCTGATTTCTCTCCATTTGTTGCGAACGCATTGAGGCTTGATTGCAACGACTTCACTTACCTCACTGTTCTATAAAGGCCCAGTGTGTGTCTGTTGTTCACACCTTTTATTTGCTCATCAAGTCTGGCACCACGTGTAATCATGTGATAAACAGTAACCCCTTCACAGCCTTTAGTTTCCCGAATGTCCATTCACAAGTTTCAATTGTACAAATCGCGTTGATATGTGGATGATAATGTGCTGGGATTCCGATCCGACGGTATACTTTATAAACTTCATGAGAATGGGGAAGTTCAGTGATCACAAGTTTCAATCATGCAAATCGCATTAAGCTGTGGTGGATAGTCTACTGCGATTCCGATCCGATGGCATTCTTTGTAAACCTCGTGAGAATTGTGAAGTTCAGTGATCGGCACTTGTTCAATGTTCCTATTTGCACTTCTTTCAAATGTTCTTTGAAAAATTTAGCAGCTGGCAACGTTTCGCATCGTTCACAATCGCCACATTGTGGTTACTGCATTAATACGACAAGGATGCTGTTTGGGCTAGCTGTTCACTACAAATCTGAACCTACAGAATGGCAAATAAATAAAGTTAATGCAAGGGAAAAGTTGCAATCTTATTTCAATCTCCTGTCATCAGTATTGACACAACCTGTGATCGGAGAGCACGGCTATGAAACTTCGGTCGAAACCTCTAGAGATACCTATATATTCAAAAAACGAGGCTTTTTCTTTTTTCATATATATTATGGTTTCACTCTAAAAAACGAGCCCATAAGACTCGCTAGTCTTGAAAATGACATTATTGCTAGATGCTTTCCTCTACGTGATTTTGAAATAGGTGACATTTTTTTTTTCAATATGTACAATCACTTTCTCTCTCTCTCAATGTTAATTGCTCACTTTTACAAGTTTCATAACACTGGTTTTTGTTACGGACTAGCTGACTTTTAATGATGCAATGATGTCACCATATTTTGAACCATAGTTGATAGCAACCTTCATGGTAACGACACACTTTTTTATGCTGTTTTTATTTTAGCTGACATGTGCAATCTTTTCATTTTTTCCGGGATTTTGTGCAAATCGTGCATTTGATGCATGCATTACTCGGCGGAATACGTCATTCCTGCATCAAAAGAAATGCCTTTAACACTTACAGAACTTGAAAAAAAGAATGAAAATGGGTGTAGATTGTGGAGTAAACTACGAAGCTTTGCGATTTTCAAAACCATCAAGCAACATGTCCTTGGCACAAAGGAACAAATGGTGACACCTTAGGGTCACGGTTTTTGCGCAGTCACATTGGTTGTCCAGAATGAACTACAAAACATTAAATACTAATGAAGATGGCACTTTGGTCTGTCATCTCTGTTAAACGTTGTAAGTAGTCATCTTTCGTCACCTTGAAAAGGCTTAAAAAGTTTCCAAAGTAGAAAATCTTGATTCAAACTATGATATTAGTTCGCTAAAGCACTTTCATGGAAAATTATTCCGTGCTATCCCGAAGTTGGCACTGTTTCTTGGTATTGGAAGTGTCATTTTAAGAATAAGTATATCTTTTGTGAGAATATATTACCGCTTTTTTGCTATGCTAGTAAAGGTGCGCAAGAATGGGCCGTAGTCCATAGCGTTGTTTATATTGTTACATGTAAGGAGCACTTCTCCCAGTCGTGAGCTGTCAGTCAGTTAAAGAACTAAAGCTTATACTTTTAGAGCTTACTCTAAGCTCACATAATGTAAGCTTTCTGACATCAGAGTTTACACACTCTGCAAACTTGAAAAGCCGACACTTGAAGGGTATAAGCTCAGAGAGCTTATGCTCTTTTAAGAATAATGAACTCATACGTAGACCTACCAGATAATAACCTTCAAAAGAGTAGACATTAAGTTATTCAATTTTCTGTCATAATCGTAGATTTGTTAGAGGAAGTTCAGTTGAATCTCACTTCCTTTTATTTCTTTCACAATTTTGCTGTTTGCTGATTTTCTTTTTAAAATGGGTGGCCAATGCATGTGACACTGTTACGCTGAGAGAAATAATTGACATGCTATCCTAAATTGACCAAGTTTAAATGCATTGGAAATTTACCCACGCTTGTCAATGTAGTCTACTCGACAACTTCGTGCCGGTGCACTTTAGCATCAACGACATCCGAACGAGTCTGGCATGCTCAAACTAGCATAACTTCAGACGCTATTCAGTAAACAATGAATAAAAGCACAACTTGCCTTATGGACAACATTGCTATAGGTACATTTGATATAGTGTATCTCAGTGGTGATGGCTGTGATGAAATGTTTTGACAGTTGCTTTGCCCTACACCAGTGCATCGAAGAGCAATCCAGATAGCTCTTTGCGTTTCCCTTGTGTCGTCTCATGGGCGCGATTATCATTTGATCTTCATCGTGAGACAGCCCACGGACGTTGTAGAAATTTTCAAAACATCTTCAAAGTTTTTATTATTCATTTAAATTCTCTGCCCTGTTGCATCTAACATATCTATAGCTGGCACAACGTAACCACTGTGGCTTTTTCAATGTAAACCAAACGTGACTATGCCATACTAAGATATGCACTTGGTTATAAATGCACTTAAATGCCGCACCTGAGCTCATGTTATACTCCTCTCTGAATGGATATATATATATTTATTATCGCTATTGCGATATGAGGTCAGTGTACTTACGTCTTTTGCACTACAATGCAGTCTTCATGGTCTGATGGTAGTACATTTGAAACGATAGCATTTACAAACTTTACCATCCTCTTGATCTCGATGGTGTCTTGGTGACCTCGCATTCAGAAAAAAAAGGACAGATGAAAATTATAAGCCTGCATATATTTTCTGGATCATTTAGACGGGGTATTTTAGAGACAGCTGGAAGTTTCTGTGCAAGTTTTTTTTTTTTTATATCGTCCATCCCCGCATCTACTCTGAACGAAATTGTCTCCACGTCGCATTTTATCTGACAGCTTTGGCTTAGTGATTCTTCATCTGTTTTGTGTACGACTATTATGAACATCTTGAAACTTCCCTACTCGGAGTTTCTCGAATGATTGAAGTAGAAATAGCGTTTGCCTTAAGACTCGCGCAAGAACTTCGAACACATGTTGCCGTTCCGCATGCCAGCGCCCTTTGAGAGCTAAGAGTGCTCTGGCTACACCTCTCTATGGGAGTTAAGTGTTCGCTTCCTGTTTGACTCCCTTTCGCTGCAACTTCCGTACTTTTCCTGTTGGTCGGCGTTCACTTTGCACATGCTCAAACACACCGTTTCAAAGGTTATGGAAGTGATTCAGTATTCTGGATCATTTCTTGTCGTCATCTGTGAACTCTGTGGTGATGCAATGGTATGTCATGCCTGATTTTTGCTGGGGTAAAGAATGCTGTTTGCTGCAGGGCCGAGAGGTGTTTCTACCATGATGAGTCGGCAGCACAGTTTTTTGTTGTTAGAGTGCGTTATCTACCTCCAACGTTAGGCTTGCAGTTAACCATTTGCCTTTAGCTACCAGGTTACGGGTTCTGCTAACGAGCAGTGCAGATAATTGTAGACTAATAGGACAAGCCTTTAAAGGGTTACTGCAGTGAAGTTTGGGTTGGCTAAATTTATTGTGTATTAGCAGCATATGCTACCGAAAGCAATCTTTTCAGGAAAAAAACTAGTTCGGAAACAAACTTTGTATTAGGAAACGTATGCCCAAGATTTTGACTTATCCGTCACTTCGGGCGTGCTATTGTCGAGCTCCTTCCTAGAACTCTGGTATTTGTTCATTTGTGCTTTCCGCGAGGCTTCTTGTACTGAATCAACAAATATTTCGACCGCAAGCTTGGCACTGACGTTGCCTACATCGACGCTGTCAAAAGCTACATTGGCTTTGTAAATTGCAGGGTTCACCATCTTGTCAGCTTTCATCAGCCGCTTTGCTACCCTGTACTAAGGAAAGGGGGAACAAAGATGAGAAGGAAAGCATGCAGTCAGACAGTGTTTGTAACAGTATCTTAGGTGCGCTACGCATCGCAAACTTCATTGCAGTTGGCCTTCGAATGGACTAGTGATGTGAATTGTCTATATCTACCCTGGTGCCATGTGCATAGCATGGCTGTCTGCACTATTGTTGGGTGGAAGCTCACGCATCAGCTAATCAGCTGAGCACAGACAGCGTTGCTGTGGCCTTCAGGGTGTTTAAGTAGCTTGTAGCGAGCTTATCCTAACAGTCTTTACCACGACATTCTGTGCATTCTCACGTAGTCAAGACTCGGAAAAGAAGCTAGAATTAGCGAACTAGCACACCGTACAGGCCAGCTTTTTTTTTTAGCTCCGTAAAGACGTCGGGTTTTGTACAGACTCCCCCAAATGTTATTGCTGACGTACTTTCTAGATCGCTATTATTATGGCATAAAGAAATGTGTACATACGATTACAAAGTAATGTTTTTTTGAATGCCATGCCTATAACACCTTCGAAGTAGATGTATTATCTGTATAGGTATTAAATAGAGTTGTATCTGTATAATGACATATAATAAAGAGAAGTAAAAAACGATATACAATATGTGCTACGCGTTGTACACCATATCAATCTTTTCAACATAGTTTTTTGGAGCTGTATACAGAAAGCTTATTGTATAGTTGGTTGTTTTCTGGAAGAAAGATATATGCTGCTTTTTTTTATAAAAAACTACCTTTTTCCTTTATCTTGTAGTTCAAGCTTTTCCCGCTTGTGGCACCAGTTTTGTAACACTCCGAAGAGTGAAGCACTGTGATGTTGTGTCTTTTTGTGCCTCTAGAAGCTCGAATGGCTCAGCCATGACTAATTGAAAGCTCCAAAATGTTCTGTGTGAAGCAGTTACATGCCTCGAATTTTATTGCTGAAATGATGACTGACGGATGCTCGTACAACTTCATATCATTTATTCTTTCTTTTTCGCTCTAAATCCTCGAACTGTATATTAGAACCCAACAATCTCCAGCATTGTTACTAGCTATTCCTAAATGTTTCAGAAGAAATGTTAGGAAGTATAGACAGTGCGAGTTTCTGCAGGACTGGTTGTATTGGTGGCTGCCTTTAACTGCTTCGCCATATTATGCAAGAGCCCTTTCTAATGCCTTAGATGCCACTACAGAGCTAGTTTTATTACTCATACAGGCAACATCATTGTTATAACGGCAGTAAAACGTATTCTCGAACCACCATTCAACCTTTGTGAACTTGCGTCTACGGATCATAGCTAGTCTTATCTCGCTTTCGGCCTTCACACTGTACCTGTAAATGACGTAACAAGGCAGCCGTTTCATCCTTTTTTTTTACTGCCGAGTGTTATAACTGTAGCCAGGCTTTACTGTAGAATGGTGCTTTAGAAGGTGGTTAGTAAAAATGTAGCTAACTTGGGGAAGTTCAGCTCGGGAATCCAAGTCACATTTTCTTGTAGTTCTAGATAGCATTACACCCTTAAGGGAGTCTTTTTTTTTGTCTCGCGAGAGTTGTTCTCGCGGGTTAGCTTGCGTATTCTTTTTGAAAGCTCTTGACTTCAGTCACATTTCTTCTGTCAGGAATGCTACATCACCCTGGTAACACGCATCTCATTGGTGACCTCAAAGGAATGGGCCCCTGGGCCCCTGTTAATAATGATGATTTTCCTGCGACAAAACTACACTCCAAATGGTGCAATTTTAGAGCGTATTTGATTACCGATGATTCGCAAAAATGCTTATGCGAGACAACTGGATCCAGTTGCCCAGGAGACGGAATTTACATTCAGTCCTCTGCCTCAAATATTTCTTCTAATCTATAGAAACCCATTAGTCCCAAAACTTTAAAGTGCAAATACGACGATTTAGAAGTCTCATGAAGAAATTAGTAGTGTATATGAAGCGCTGTCTGAAACACCTATGCATAGTTTTGTATTCTTTAGATGTATCTTGAGGTGAAGTTTACAGAAATGTATGGTTTCTCATCGCCGAGTTAAAGGTGCTATGTCTAAGTTTAAACTTGTTTACTATAGCAACTTCCAATACTTCTGTGTTTAAAAAATCATGTGTTAAACTAACATGCTGCTATACATTAACTGTTTCTTTGAAATGCAACTACCATTTTTTCAACAAGGGGAAATGTGATTGCTGAAAAAAAATTTTGCGCTGGGTTCGTAGCTTCGGAGTAAAGGCTACCTCTTCGGAAGGAAAAAGAGAGTATATTTTATGAAAGAATGAAAACTTCCACATCGAATACACGCGAACCGACCATGCCTTTAATACGGGGCCACTATTTTTATTGTGCTCTTTCCTGCGCGTTTTTGAATGCATCCCTATCTTTGCTTTCTTTTTTTATAGTGTTCTATTTTTGTACGTTTTCATCATGCATCACGATGACACGTAACAACTGTGAACACATGCTTTTAGCTTGCGACAACAACCCGTGTGAAAACCTATTTATAGAAGCCCTTACAACCCTTTTATTTTTATATATTTTCATTTTTGCGTTAAATATAGAAAATTAATTATTTTTGGCACTGTTTGTCGTTAGTGACTCACGCTTCAGGTACTTCTTGTCTGAAGCTATGTGATTACATTTTAATGTTTATTGTATGATTTGAAGCTGTTTATGGACCAGGACAGGCTAGCACATGTCACATGTTTTTGTAAATAGCTCGTCTCTTATAGCCAGGTGGCGCTGTTTGTTTTTCTTTTTATTGACTGGGTTTTTATGCAATGTTTCTTTATGCCACTGGTAGCCAGTAGATCTGGAGTGTTTTGCTAGCGGCTTTTATCTAACAAAGCATTACTGCTGATTTTCTTTAAATTTAGGAATGCCTGTGTTCTTCACAGCCGAGTTCTTCAAACATAACATATCAGATATGGCAGTCACGTTTACAGATATGATTGCTTCTTCTTTTCGAAAATCAGAGATTTATAATTGGTCCTGTTAGTTCTTGCAAAATAAATAGTGGATGCTTATTGAAGTCAATGTGAGTGGAATCATCGTGTAAATGGCAGAGAGAACTGCAGATTATTGGTGCAGGCTTTTGTCCTGCATTAGATACAAAAATTTCAATGATGATGGTTATGATTATTATTATAATAATGATTCACAGCGTGGTGTTCATCTTACACTGTTGCCCTAAAGTTTCTATAAAACCTAAAGCTCCTTGAAATGCTCAACCTCCTTGGTTGGAAAAGGGAAACTTCATAGGAAAATCGAAATCCTAAATTCATGTCAATTGATGGTTGTGTTGAAAGAACTCTGCTACGAAAGTTACAACTGAACTGGGAAAACTCCAGTGAACAGCTACTCCGTGGTGCCTAGTTGCCTATGAAAATTTTAGGACATAACCTATTTTGTCCATTCAGGCGCACATTCAGGTGTTCGTTCAGGTGCAGCCGAATATAATGCCAGATTACTGCTGGCATTTTTTTTCTGTTCCTACTCCCATCGTGTCTTTTGCCACTGAATTCTGTAATCCTTGTGTGTTGTTATGGTCTTGACTGATCTTGTCTGGGATAGCAGGACGCGTGCCATCTTGGGCCTTTCTCAATCATTAAACACGAGCCTACGCACATGCCCCGTCATGCCATTGCAAGTCATTGGTTTTACATTTCATTTTAGTGTATGCGTATGTATCTACGAATGTATGTATGAGTGTATTGATACGTGTGGCAGAGTGCATTTTGATTGCCGATGAAAATGTGTTGACCAATTCTCTCTTACCTCTTCCGGGGACCAGCTTTTTTGTTTTCTTTTCTTCTCATATATCTTGTTGCCATTGCATCGACAGAGTGTTTATGTTTCCTATAGACGCGTTTGTTTCTCCATTTTTATTATTATTCTTTGTTATGCGCATACTGTGCACGTTATTTTTTTTCTTCTATCTCAAGCGGGATGTGCACAATTTTTTTCCATGTGTGTACATGATGAAATACATAAGAATATATATGAAATGATATGCCCGAACTTGGTTGTCCTGTCTTCTTTTGCAACTGCACAGATTTGACTCGGACTCGAAGCAAATGAACGCAATATACAATCAAGCTTATTTAGGTTAAATTCTGTGCAGCGTGGTTGAACGTGAAGAAACGGGCAACTCATTCAGTGAGGTACGATAGCGTTTGACAAAACCATTGGTAGACAACATAATTTTACTTTATGTGAACTCATTCACAAATAATTATTTGTTTCCTTTTCTTGTTGTTGTTGCCTAGGCCTCACTCGGACTGATGGAAATTTCGCTTAGCCAAGATCAGCCTGGCTTGGGCTCACCAAAACCCTACTCAGCAACGCTCACATCGAGCCACTCACCAAACTTCATCTCAGCTGAGCCAACTAGAACTTGGACTAGCATTGGGGTAGCGTATACTAGGCTAGGTTAGGACGCGTTGTTACGCTAGATCAAGTTGACGTATGAGTTGCTCAGAGCTCGACCTCAGCCTGAGTGAGTCGACTCGTGAGTTACTTGGCCGGCTTTTGGGCGAATCATGA
Organism: Rhipicephalus annulatus; assembly: GCA_013436015.1. Classification (NCBI taxonomy): domain Eukaryota; kingdom Metazoa; phylum Arthropoda; class Arachnida; order Ixodida; family Ixodidae; genus Rhipicephalus; species Rhipicephalus annulatus. The sequence continues at coordinate 41,859 of WOVY01009666.1, forward strand.
CAATGACAACGCAGTGCCTTCTTCCGATATATGCTCTAGAGCATTTACATTGCGTGAACAAATTCATTTCTATCGCTTAATCTCAACTAAAAGAAATGTTATCTGCATCCGCTTTCTTCCTAACAGACCTTGTTCTCTTCTTTTTAGTAAAGTTGCAGCAATACATCTTTCCATGTTGTTCGTTAAGAGATTATGAACAATCGGCGGGGGAGGGGGCTTCAAGTTAGACAGCATCAGCCCATCGGCCCCTTTTTACGGTGAGTTGTCAACAGAACGGCTTAAGCGGGTACATTTATTCAATATCGTGGAAGTCAATCGCATTTTACTGAAGTCCAAGCATGACTTACCTCGTGTTCATACATTTCTTTTTCACAAAGCGGAAATCACTATCGTAGCAGTGAGAAGACGCTTGGTCAGTCAGAAAACGAGCAAAGAGAAAACACGTGTGGTGGCGCTGTCTTGTAAGTTCAAGCATCAGCCGGCCATGACATCACATATTGGAACGGCTTCTGTTTTGGTCTGCATAATAATCAGTCGGTGAAATGAGGTTGCATTGTGCTGTAAAGCAGCCAGTATGCTAACATACCGAGCTTCAGGAAAGGGTTGTTTTAGATTTCTTAAAAAAGTGAAATCGCTATAAGAAAGACACATAAACACAAGGAACATGGAAGAATGTTTACTTTCAAACTCCAGCTCTTTTCGCGTGGTTACTGTCTTTTATTTATCGAACCGACTTGGTGTAACTTGCCGCGGGATCTAATCTCGGGCTACGGCGGCTGCATTTTCAGTTAAAGCGAAAATTATGTGGGCCCTCGTGCTCAGATTTCGGTGCACTTTAAAGAACTCCCCGGAGGTCGAAATTTCTAGAGCCCTCACTACGGCGTCTCTCGTATGTCGCGGTTTCGGGGCGTTAAAATTCCACAATTATCATTATTAATAGATGCGAAGCAGCTCTCTGAGTAGCCTGTGTAACGCTGTCCCTCCGTCCGCACCGCTCCCCTCGCCGCAGGTGTTGGAGAGGTGCCAAGTAGCTCAAGCCCTCCTAGCAGTGCACGGTTACTTCTCTCTACCTCGCTTGCCGTGCGCTCGCCCAACACCCTCTAGAAAGGGAGAAGGCCTTAGCTTTCTTCTAGTGACGTCAGGCGATAGGGCGGACTGGTAAAAGTACGGAGCACTGTTCAAGAGAGGTTGTCGCATAGAATTACCAAGCGGGCGCTTTTTTTTTCTTGCAAGAACGAGCATGCACGTAGTTTAAAATAAATTTCACTCGAAGCAAATTATAGGAGCGAAACATTTATTTACACAAACTAGTTTCGTTTTGTGTTTGCGCTTTATCAGAAGCTGTTCATCTATTTGTTCTGGAGAGTTGTGGCTTTCCGTTTTTTTGCCTTGTCAGCAGCGTCAAGAAGTTTGTCGTTGAGCTTTCCACAAACGTTCTTCAGTAAAATGTTAGTGCTGCACCGCAGGATGTGTTTCAGCACTGATTCGCTTGTGTGACCGTTCTCACAGGTGTCGAAGTCAGATGGCTCTTCGTTGGCCAGCAAATGCAGCGTCAGCTCCGTGACGACCTGGCGCTGTTCGCGCATCAGGAACAGTTCCGGTTGCGTAGCGAGCTGCTCTACGACAACGTAGCAGTGAGCAACAGCATTAAGCGCAAACATCGATGGGTAAACTAGACCTCCACGGTCCAACTGCTTCACGAGATCGTAGTGTTCATGGGCGGCCGACACTGTGATTGTCTTATCCACAGTCAACACGTCCTTGCATTTTGCACAATTCAACCTTTTTAGGGTGGCGTACATGGCATATCCTGCAACGTAGACAAGGATAGGAAGGACTTCCTGTATCTTCGACAGCGTCTCGCTGCTGACAACTACGTTGCAACTGGGATGTAATGCCACAACCTGCTTTCGTACACATTCCCAATGCTGCTCAGTGGAAATAGTCGGTAAAGTGCTCTGCAGGCGCAGCTTGTTTTCCACTTCATAAATCTGTCTGATAGAAACATGATATTGCGCACCAGCCAGTTGCCTATACTTTCCAAAGCGGTCCTCTAGGCAGTCTGTCTGTATCTTGCCCAAAAGAATATAGGTCATTTTAAGCTCTTCGAAGCAGTACCTTGCGAGCTCCACAAGCGCATAGGTAGTGTGCTCCAGGGCAGCGTGAGTCTCCTTTGTCAGAGTACCTTTGTCAAGGCCTTTATTTTTCCACTCATCCAGCCATTTCAAAAGCAAGAGCAAAAAGTCAACTTTTGGATCGTTATCCACGGAAAACACTGGCTGTTGAAACTGGTCTCTCAGTCTCTTCCCCTTCCATGGAGTTTTCACATTCACAATTTTCCACCACTTGAGTATAATGTCGATGAAAGTAGCAGTGGCCTCAAATGAGAACAGGTTGTGCTTCGCCCCAAGAGCACGTAACGCCACAGGTAAGGCAACATTGAAGATTTGCAAGGCAAGCTTTACGTTTTGCCTTTCAATATTCGACGGGTAAAGGGCTTTTCTCGACAGCCCATAGCCATATTTCAACAGCTGGTCACACTCTTTGCTGTGCAGATCCCTGATTGTCGAAAATGACGCTGTTTGCATGCGCTCTGATTGTGCTGCGTCTGTTTGCATCTCAGGGAAGTAGAAGCATACTTGGTCATTCTTCTGGTTGATCCAGTTGTTTCGTATGCATTTTAGTATGTGTACCGGGTCTATAACGAAGAACAGCGGCCTCGCAGGGTCCGACGGGTGTTGATACACAATTCTGTTGGAAGGGGTCGATTCGAAGTGAGACATCGCTTTCCTGTTCACGGAGTTGTTATCACTCACGACACACACAACGCGGTACCCAATCTTTTCCAGCCCGCAAATCACATTTTTCAGCATCTTGTGCAGGAACGCCGCGTCTAGTCGGTGCACGGGCACGATGTGCGCAACTTCTTTGAATTTGCATGTCAGGCTGCGCACCATGAAAATTAGCGCACAGTTTGCAGCTTCAACTGAGTTAAGCGCAGCTCCGGTGATGTTACCCCCTTTATAATCAAAGTAAGGTTTAATATGGATTTCATCGACCATTACGGTAACAAAGCGCTGGTCGTCTTTGAGGTCAGAAATTCTTCTCGCCATGTAGGTGAGGAATGTTTCGCTCTGATGCTCTTGTTGAGGGTTCATGCCATAAGAAGAGCATACCGATCTGATCGTCATGGGATGCGGCAAGATGATACTTCCATGGCTGCGTATGTAAGCGTACGCATGGGGCGATATGGTGAAAAGAATGCAACAGAACACCATGAAATCTGCAGAGTAGCGCCTGCGCTGTTTTTTCGCTTGGAACAAGCTGACTTGTTCTCGCAGAAATCGAATGCAGTCGCCGTCGTCTTCTGCGTGGGGCGTGGACAGCTGATCCAGCAGCAAACAAACAGCCTCGCAAATTTCTGCGACTGAGTCGGACATCAGGTCCCCGTCCCACTTCTCGATGCCTTCGAGGAGTTGTACGATACCGCTCTTACTGTCAGCAATTTCTGGAACGACCACATTTGCGCCTAACTTTCTTACCGCCGTTTTCATGACATGTACCGTCACGCTCATGTCTCCTTTCACGCAGACAGAGTACTTCAGCCACGGTGCTTCATCGTCGACGATGTGTATAATGACAAGCCTTTCCTCTTTTTCTATTATGTTCCAAAACTTCATCTCCTTGCTCCGCAAGTGGCCGATAAGTTCTCCTAAAGAATTGACTTTGTCCTCTTCATGTGCCCTGTTAAACATCTCCTCGGACTCCGCGATAGCTTTTTGCATAGCAGCATGCTCCATGCGCGCCCTCTTAGAGTCGGGATCTTCTCTTTTGGTAGTTTCCCTAGACAGGTAGGTCGGACAGCTCGGGAACTTGGACGGTACAGCGTCCGGGCGGAGGCGAACATGGGATAATGGCACTGTAATTGTGCGGCCAGTAGTTACATCGGTATGCGAGGCTTCTCGGATGATGTCCTCCTCTCTGAAGTGAAGTTCGCATACCTACCAAGGAAATTTACATACAATGAGCAAACCAATGAGTATTTGACAAAGTGCGGCTTGTGAACCACTTATTCGAGCATATGCAAATATTGAATTTACATTTGCAATGAAACAACAATGCTCTACCAGAAAGAAAGCTTACCCTGGAATTCTCGGTCACGGAGAGGTCTTCCCGTGGCACAGCGCGTATCCACGCGTTCCTCAGAGTTTGATCCCTTGGGAACTTGAAAACGTGCACTTTCGTGTCCACGGTGTAGTTGCCACGGCATCGCGGCACACAGCATTTGCACGGCATCTCACCGTCGCACCTTCAACATTCTGAAGCCGCACGTGGCTGGGACCGGTCGGCTTATCGCTCCCGCCGAACCCGTCAAGCAGGTCAAGCCGCCTCTTGCAGCCGCCCCATTAGCTGACGTGGCGCGACTGGAAAGGGAGGAGAACTGAGGCCTTCTCCCTTTCCAGTTGGTGTTGGCTCGCCTCGTGTTGGCTCTCTCGCTTCCCGCTCTCCACCACTCGCCACGCTCAAGCCCAGTGCTCACGTGGGACTCATCCAACACCAACTGGAAAGGGAGAAGGCCTCAGTTCTCCTCCCTTTCCAGTCGCGCCACGTCAGCTAATGGGGCGGCTGCAAGAGGCGGCTTGACCTGCTTGACGGGTTCGGCGGGAGCGATAAGCCGACCGGTCCCAGCCACGTGCGGCTTCAGAATGTTGAAGGTGCGACGGTGAGATGCCGTGCAAATGCTGTGTGCCGCGATGCCGTGGCAACTACACCGTGGACACGAAAGTGCACGTTTTCAAGTTCCCAAGGGATCAAACTCTGAGGAACGCGTGGATACGCGCTGTGCCACGGGAAGACCTCTCCGTGACCGAGAATTCCAGGGTAAGCTTTCTTTCTGGTAGAGCATTGTTGTTTCATTGCAAATGTAAATTCAATATTTGCATATGCTCGAATAAGTGGTTCACAAGCCGCACTTTGTCAAATACTCATTGGTTTGCTCATTGTATGTAAATTTCCTTGGTAGGTATGCGAACTTCACTTCAGAGAGGAGGACATCATCCGAGAAGCCTCGCATACCGATGTAACTACTGGCCGCACAATTACAGTGCCATTATCCCATGTTCGCCTCCGCCCGGACGCTGTACCGTCCAAGTTCCCGAGCTGTCCGACCTACCTGTCTAGGGAAACTACCAAAAGAGAAGATCCCGACTCTAAGAGGGCGCGCATGGAGCATGCTGCTATGCAAAAAGCTATCGCGGAGTCCGAGGAGATGTTTAACAGGGCACATGAAGAGGACAAAGTCAATTCTTTAGGAGAACTTATCGGCCACTTGCGGAGCAAGGAGATGAAGTTTTGGAACATAATAGAAAAAGAGGAAAGGCTTGTCATTATACACATCGTCGACGATGAAGCACCGTGGCTGAAGTACTCTGTCTGCGTGAAAGGAGACATGAGCGTGACGGTACATGTCATGAAAACGGCGGTAAGAAAGTTAGGCGCAAATGTGGTCGTTCCAGAAATTGCTGACAGTAAGAGCGGTATCGTACAACTCCTCGAAGGCATCGAGAAGTGGGACGGGGACCTGATGTCCGACTCAGTCGCAGAAATTTGCGAGGCTGTTTGTTTGCTGCTGGATCAGCTGTCCACGCCCCACGCAGAAGACGACGGCGACTGCATTCGATTTCTGCGAGAACAAGTCAGCTTGTTCCAAGCGAAAAAACAGCGCAGGCGCTACTCTGCAGATTTCATGGTGTTCTGTTGCATTCTTTTCACCATATCGCCCCATGCGTACGCTTACATACGCAGCCATGGAAGTATCATCTTGCCGCATCCCATGACGATCAGATCGGTATGCTCTTCTTATGGCATGAACCCTCAACAAGAGCATCAGAGCGAAACATTCCTCACCTACATGGCGAGAAGAATTTCTGACCTCAAAGACGACCAGCGCTTTGTTACCGTAATGGTCGATGAAATCCATATTAAACCTTACTTTGATTATAAAGGGGGTAACATCACCGGAGCTGCGCTTAACTCAGTTGAAGCTGCAAACTGTGCGCTAATTTTCATGGTGCGCAGCCTGACATGCAAATTCAAAGAAGTTGCGCACATCGTGCCCGTGCACCGACTAGACGCGGCGTTCCTGCACAAGATGCTGAAAAATGTGATTTGCGGGCTGGAAAAGATTGGGTACCGCGTTGTGTGTGTGTCGTGAGTGATAACAACTCCGTGAACAGGAAAGCGATGTCTCACTTCGAATCGACCCCTTCCAACAGAATTGTGTATCAACACCCGTCGGACCCTGCGAGGCCGCTGTTCTTCGTTATAGACCCGGTACACATACTAAAATGCATACGAAACAACTGGATCAACCAGAAGAATGACCAAGTATGCTTCTACTTCCCTGAGATGCAAACAGACGCAGCACAATCAGAGCGCATGCAAACAGCGTCATTTTCGACAATCAGGGATCTGCACAGCAAAGAGTGTGACCAGCTGTTGAAATATGGCTATGGGCTGTCGAGAAAAGCCCTTTACCCGTCGAATATTGAAAGGCAAAACGTAAAGCTTGCCTTGCAAATCTTCAATGTTGCCTTACCTGTGGCGTTACGTGCTCTTGGGGCGAAGCACAACCTGTTCTCATTTGAGGCCACTGCTACTTTCATCGACATTATACTCAAGTGGTGGAAAATTGTGAATGTGAAAACTCCATGGAAGGGGAAGAGACTGAGAGACCAGTTTCAACAGCCAGTGTTTTCCGTGGATAACGATCCAAAAGTTGACTTTTTGCTCTTGCTTTTGAAATGGCTGGATGAGTGGAAAAATAAAGGCCTTGACAAAGGTACTCTGACAAAGGAGACTCACGCTGCCCTGGAGCACACTACCTATGCGCTTGTGGAGCTCGCAAGGTACTGCTTCGAAGAGCTTAAAATGACCTATATTCTTTTGGGCAAGATACAGACAGACTGCCTAGAGGACCGCTTTGGAAAGTATAGGCAACTGGCTGGTGCGCAATATCATGTTTCTATCAGACAGATTTATGAAGTGGAAAACAAGCTGCGCCTGCAGAGCACTTTACCGACTATTTCCACTGAGCAGCATTGGGAATGTGTACGAAAGCAGGTTGTGGCATTACATCCCAGTTGCAACGTAGTTGTCAGCAGCGAGACGCTGTCGAAGATACAGGAAGTCCTTCCTATCCTTGTCTACGTTGCAGGATATGCCATGTACGCCACCCTAAAAAGGTTGAATTGTGCAAAATGCAAGGACGTGTTGACTGTGGATAAGACAATCACAGTGTCGGCCGCCCATGAACACTACGATCTCGTGAAGCAGTTGGACCGTGGAGGTCTAGTTTACCCATCGATGTTTGCGCTTAATGCTGTTGCTCACTGCTACGTTGTCGTAGAGCAGCTCGCTACGCAACCGGAACTGTTCCTGATGCGCGAACAGCGCCAGGTCGTCACGGAGCTGACGCTGCATTTGCTGGCCAACGAAGAGCCATCTGACTTCGACACCTGTGAGAACGGTCACACAAGCGAATCAGTGCTGAAACACATCCTGCGGTGCAGCACTAACATTTTACTGAAGAACGTTTGTGGAAAGCTCAACGACAAACTTCTTGACGCTGCTGACAAGGCAAAAAAACGGAAAGCCACAACTCTCCAGAACAAATAGATGAACAGCTTCTGATAAAGCGCAAACACAAAACGAAACTAGTTTGTGTAAATAAATGTTTCGCTCCTATAATTTGCTTCGAGTGAAATTTATTTTAAACTACGTGCATGCTCGTTCTTGCAAGAAAAAAAAAGCGCCCGCTTGGTAATTCTATGCGACAACCTCTCTTGAACAGTGCTCCGTACTTTTACCAGTCCGCCCTATCGCCTGACGTCACTAGAAGAAAGCTAAGGCCTTCTCCCTTTCTAGAGGGTCCCTTTCTAGAGGGTGTTGACTCATCTCACCCGCGCCACCTCTCCCCATCTGTCGGCGAGAAGAAGCCGCGAGCCGGCGGGTGAGTGCGCTGCGCGCGCCTCGAGAATCTCGTGGCGCCGACAATGGGTGTGTTCCAATACTCACCGTAGACTGCTAAATAGACAGCTTAATGGACGGCGGCCATCTTAAGTCTCATTCCAATTTTCACGTAGCTGGTAAAGTAGACCGCTCTGTGAAGACCGCATTGTAGACAAATACGATGCAGGTTAGTTTGCTGTCTAAGCAAGATGGCGATTCAGCAAATTGCTCAATCTCGCCGGCATGGTCGTCTGCACACAAGCAGACGCTTCTCCAGAAACTCAATGTAAATAACGTTTAATTTTCCTGATTTTAACTCAAATTAAGCCACAAAATACAGCTGTGGTGTTTATTATGGCTTTCTCTTATCAACGCGAGGTGGCGCCTCGTCGCGTAAAAGCCGTCTGGACGTGTTCCAATTTTCGGACAGCATGGACTCTGGGCTGTCTTCTAAGCAGTCTGCGTAGACTGTCTACGTGCTGTCTAATAACTGGAACACAGCCAATGTGGACCACGCGCCGCTGCTTGCCACGCGATCACGCCGACGGGCGGGGCGCTGTTGCGGCGTGCTTCCCGCTAGTGTGCACGTACCTTTCCCGGCTGTAGCCGGCATCGCGAGGGTTAGCGAAGCCGATTGCATTCGCGAATGGTGACGTCAACACCGACGAGGTGCGAGCCAAGGAAGCCGAACGCAAGCGTCGCCAGTGGAAGACCAGCGACACCGACGAGGTGCAAGTCAAAAAGATCGATCGCGTTCGAGAATACAGATGGCACGCGGGAAATAGCGGTCGACGAGACGCTAGCCAAGGAAGCCGAGCGCAAGGCTTCAAGCGTCTCCAATGCGTCCCGCCTCCCGTGTACTTGCGTTTCAAAGAAACGCTGCATCGTGTTTCACTTCAAACCGTTCTTTCAGCACCAGCGTCGACGTCCGTTTCAACCGGGCCAACGCCGTGCACACCACTGCTGCTTCGCATGCTATCAGGGTTTCTTTCGGAAAGATGGTCTATAGTTATTATTATTATTATTATTATTATTGTTGTTGTTGTTGTTGTTGTTGTTGTTGTTGTCGTCGTCGTCGAAAGCGTGACAAATAAGAAAGACCTTGAACGTCACTTACAACAATCACAAATGTTGGGATCGCTGAAAACCCTTCTGGTCGGAAAAGTTAATGGTGTATGAACAATCTTAAAAACAAAAAAAGACCCATGTAGCCCATGCCACTCCAAATACTTCTTTCTTTGCGAACAAGGCCCCGTAGCGGGGCCGAAAAGTCGTCTTTTTTATGATTGATTGGCGCTTATTATTGCAATCCGTTGTTCACGTTTTGGCGCAAAATTCAAAAAGCAGACCTTGACTTTCATTTTTTCTTCTTCTATTAAAATTAGCATACAGGGGCCATACTGAAGTCAACAGAGCTCTCATACAACAACCAAACGCTTCAAAATAATTAAGGCGAGACCTTAGATACCTTATTAAAAGTGAAAATCAATAATCGGTGTCGGGGACAACACGAGTGTTGCCAAAATTTATCATCGCGTGTAGCGTGATCATATGACATCACCATGACGTCACAGGTGGTCAAATCTCGGGACGTTACGTCACATAATGACGTCATCACATGACATCGTAAGGTGATCGAATGGCGGCGCATGGCCGAGGCAATGCAAAACCACGTCATGTGCAGTCGGTTTTCGGATGATGGCGGAACAAGATCAAAACATCTAGAGTTACTGTATATGTCCCCTTTATGGCTCCTAAACGAGTCATGTGCAGTAACTTTGGGTATATATAGTGTTCCTATATGCTACTACATATATTATAACTCCTAAGTACATCGAATGAAAAGGGAAAAATTCAGAGCCTATCCTCGGAGTGGGTGATGATGAGTGAAGCGAAGCGTTTGTCAGTTTGTCCGCTCATATCACATTATAGCATGCATCGGATGGACGGATATGCTTCACCCCACTCATCTTCATTTACTCTGTGGATACGCTGTGAATTTCTTAGTATAAGAGCGCCGTCTACCCTTTTTCATCGCCATCTTTCGAAAAACCACTAACGCCATCTATCGATGTTATTTCTAAGGACATTTACACACAATGGCATCTAGTGAGCGATTCATAAAGTAGAGGTAGCTACATACATACCAACGTTGATGCGTACTACATACAAATGGATGAGGTACCGACCTACACCTTAAGAAGCTTCACCCCTAAAAGATGGCTTCGGACTCCGAGTTGTCTCAGGTGAGTTTCTAAGGGACGCGAGATTGTAATGTTTCACTTCAGCGTCTCTTTAAATGTCTGCTACAAGGTAAATCGAACAAATTTCCGGACAGCTCTCCTGTCGAGGTATCGCTTCGAATGAGCACTTTGCGACATACAGCTCCATCTTGGGGGCCACATTTGTATCTTAAGTTGTTTTCCTCGGCCGCCTGGATCGAGCGCGCGCCCGATCCAGGCGACCATGCGTTTCCAAATTCAGTAGTAAAGAAGGGAGACTCCGACACTCACTCGGCTTTTCTGTATACGTAACCGTTGTGCAACCAGTTACGCATATTAGCCAGTGCGGGACAGAAAGCAACGAAGTTCTCGTTTAGGTATGACCCCACGTATCCGTCGCATCACGTGGCTTTTCGATGCGGCGTGGCAGCTTGGGCTAGTTGGTATGGCATGACGATAGTTATTGCGCGAGAACAAAACGACGACACAGAGACACCCGAGAACGAACACTGGCGTCGCTGCAGTCGTGGCGAAGTGACGTCACGTCACGGACTCACCTGCTCCGCCGGCGACTCATGTTTGCGGTCGCTTCTTTCCCGCTCCTCAGGGATGTGGAGGTGATTTCTTCTCATTTTTTTGTTTATATATTTACATATACTGCCATCCCGTTGAGAGACATTGCAAGGGTGGGTGCAGAATTTTCTTGGAAATCAGGCATAACATGACACAAATTAGCATACAAAATGAACCCTAAACTGCGTGAATTAACAAGCATATAAAAAGCTATGTGAATGTGCGGGTAGAAAATCAACTTTGCATGAAATAACGCTTGTTAGATGGCACAAGTATACAAAAAATAAAAAAAATTTTGAGCAGTAGATTACTAAAGGTACAAAGTAAGGGTATTATTGCCGTAAAAGTCAACTGAGTTGCAGAAAGTCTCGATCCATTTTGAAAATGAAGGTGCAGGACAGCGAGACATCAGTTGTTTTCACCATGCACGTACTCGATTTTCTTAGCACGTACTGCTAAGAAAATATTTGTGCTAAATGGGTCTAACTTCATTGCGACTTCGCATAGACAACGCAATTAAACACCTTTGTTGAAGTATTACACATGAAATTAGGACGTTTTCAGTTTACTTACATTGCGATTTCCCGTGCAAGTCATGTCTGCCTCTGCAAATAATGTTGCTCATTAGATAGAATTCCGCTTTGGCATGCATGAGACTTTAGATGATTCTGTCCTTCATACAAAATCACTTATAATAGTGAGAAAAAAAGTAACACTGCAAACCACAATATGGTGAAGCAATACTTTTTTGCAGACTAGTTGGTTCATACTTGAAAAATTGATTTGCTGCACAAACTTGAAGGAAAACGAGGGAGACAGGAAAGAGCGCAGGCAGGAAAGAACAATATGGTTTCTGGAATTCTGAGACGTCGCTATACTCGGATCTCATGTACAGATTTTTGCTCAACAGCCGTCAGGATTACGTAGTCGCATACTCTGATTTACGCCAACGGGTGAGTCAATCTACGACCACGTCATAAACGGCAATGTTCACTTCACGTTGGAGCACTGCTGATAACAATCGTTTGCGAAATAAACGCTAGAAAGTCGAAACGAACTGTTTCGATGGCACACGCCGCTTCGTGTCCCACATGATAATGAAACGCCCTTTGCCTCAGTGAAGCAACGATTGGTCTCGCACGTCATGTTCATATACAAATCGATGCTGTTCTGCGGTAATCAACCGTGGAAAAATTAATTCATCAGGTGGCTCTCTAAACTGGTACGTATACAAGCGTGACAGCACAGTTGATGGTATGTTGCACGTAGACACTATCTCAAATCAGTAGCAGTTTCTGCAACTATACTTCAACTTGTTTTTCTAGTGAAATAGAGCGCCGAAATCATTCTTCCTCAAAACATGAAGCTAAATAACGTGATGAAATATCAGCACCTACACGCAAGAAAATCTAACGCAACAGCTGTGGCGGTATTTTCGGGCGAGCACACACACAAAAAAATAAACCCGCTGTCAGCAGTTACTTTACTACGTCCAATACAGATACCGATTGTGGAAGCGAAACAATCACATCTTTTCAAGTAATCGCCCGTGAACAACGCAACCTGAAAGCGCGAGATGATTGCGAGGCACGCTGCCGAGTAATTGGGGTCACCTCGCATTTTTTTTTTAACCTGCTGCACATGCACTGTCTTGCTGTTCACTCCCGTGAAAGTGCGGATATTCGAAGTAAGCAGCGTGACATGAAAACGTGTACGCTAGAGCGCAGGCACCGTTGGTGATTCTGCTGAAAAAGAAAAACGCTTTTTTGTTACTTTTTTATCAGGAACATTATCGATGCTCCTTGCGTCATTTATTTTTAACGTGAGACAAGCAAAAAGGAAACGCTGGCAGTGCAACGGCGTTCGGAGCGAGTGCGTGTTATGTTTAGACAAGAGCACGCCTATCTCGCACCCAGGCGCCTTTGGCGGTATACCCTCGCTCCCAGAGACGCCATAATTTGTTTGGAACTGCCAAGGCGTGCCTCGCTAGCATGGCCAGCAGTGGCTCTGGGACTTCAAATGTAAAAAAAAAGCGTCTGTTCACGCTGCGCCAGCTTATAAAAAGTCTTCTGGGTACCAGGGTACCACTGCGCCGTCTTCGGATGCAAGAACCAGCGAAAGAGTAAGATATTACTCAGAACTGTCTGTGAAGATCCGAACACGATGCGGCAACCGTGCCGGTGCGGTGTTTTTTTATTGCACAGATTTTCATCCGCAACAAAAAACTACGAGTCCAGTAAAAGTAGATGAAATGTTCTGCTTTACAGCAGCGATTTGCACGCAGTATGCTTGTATTGCACCAAATCATTGCCGTACTCTTTCACCGGCTGCATGCCAGTAATAGGATATATTATGACTCACGCGTTGATGCAAGCGCCGCGCACGTATACAATTGTAACGGCGTACTATAGCGATGCATAGAAACGTGCACGGCGCGAAAAGCATAGCTTTCGACTCAGATGAACTGCGGCATGCCTTGACTCACCAGGTTAATCTGTGCTTTCGGTCGGCGTCACCGTGTTTCAAAACTTTGTTCTTGTTGGCACTTTCACACCACGTGTGTGTTTCCAGTGCCCGGCATGGAGCTTTTAAATTAGATTTGGAAGCTGCGGCGGGTGTTTGAACAGCAGCAACGAAACATACGTACCCAATCAGTTTGTGTTTATGCATATGAAAAAGTCATGCGCTTCCACACAATTATTGATATGTGACCGTTTCGATCGGTGACTAATCTTAGTGAAAATTGGTCTCCCATCAAAACGACATCCCAATTTTTCTTTTGAGAAGCGTGTACTTTTTTTTTCTTCTCCTTGTTTTGCCACTGCAGAAGGCATGACTCCGCAATATATATATATATATATATATATATATATATATATATATATATATATATATATATATATATATATATATATATATATATATATATATATATATATATATATATATATATATATATATATATATATAATGCAACAGCTATTGTAGGGCCACTCAGGTAGCCGTTCCGAAAACATTAATAAACTCCTGGCCCTTCAGAGAAAAGACACTGGCTGGGAACAGCAGCGCCTAGACAGTGCGATTGGCGCAGCCACCTTTAGAAGAATGAATGAGCTCGGTACATTTGGAGTTGTCGGTCCCTACGTACGTCACCGCTTTCCGCTCCACGGGCGCCTAATGAGAATTGTCGTCAAGCTGTCAACAAACGTGCTAGGCGCTGCTTTCTTCGTTTGTTTATTTGTTTGGTCACTTGCTATGTTTATTTATCCCGTTAGTGAGGACGGTTCTCGGTGGCAGATTCGTCATGAGTCAGTTGTAGTTGGCATAAAAGGGATACATCGCTGACTCCAAAAACGTTGCCATACACATTTTCAACAATTGCTCCTGGTAAATATGCATACCCCTTCACCCTAAAAAAACAAAAACAAAAGGAAGTTTATTGCCGAAGCAGTGACTGAGCATGTACCTAGGAATTTTTTCGAAAAGGGGGGGGGGGGGTAGAAATAAGGTAGACCGGCTAACTTTGGCAACTAGTGGTCGCTATGAAGGCAAGTAAACATTTTAGAACCGCCCGAAAAAATAAAGCATGAAAAAAATTTGAGGACGGGGGGGGGTGGCAGTTGGGTACAAATTCTTTCGTCACCCTCTCCATCCCGCCTTTCTAGCTACCGAGCTACGGCCCTGCCAGTGTAGAAAATAGAGCCCCCCTTCCCCAAAGGCGGTTATACTGAAGCGTTAGAATAACCTTTTTTTTCCTCCTCGCTTCTGAAATTGTTAATCTATGAGAAAAAATCCAGGGAACAAAAGCAAGAGATCAACATGGCAAGTGCCACGAAATTTTGAAAAACCACTCAAAGCTTCGCACATTCAACAAGAAACAATGTAAGAACAGTAACTAATTGACCCGAAAGCCAAATGCTTGGCGGTTCAAATAAAGTCCCCGCATTCTTTAGGAAAAAATTTAGGACCCAACTACATCATTCCTCCTGCTTCAAAGAGGGCGCTATAGCATCTATCCATTTCTCTATCCATCTATCTACGTTTTGCTCCACGGAGGAAGGAAAAAGGTAAGGAGAGGGCATGCCCAGCCGGCGCAGGGCGTAAAAAATGTGGCGGAAATGACATCATGGCGGCCATATTCACTAGGCACAATGGCGGCGTTGCTATGGTTACGTGTTGTGCAGTGGAGCTGGTCTAGCAGTGAGCGGCCGTGGCTGGCGGCGGAATGTGTGCCTCCCCAGGTCTCGTGCTGAGCCGTGGTGGACAATATCTGTGCTCTGCGCCGCGTTATTGGTTACGCAGTGTTCTCCTGGCTGTTACATTACTCTTAGCAACGTTTACAAATCCCTTTGTCCATCACGGGGTTTCAACAGGGCGTAGAACAAGTGCATATTCATGTGTCGTGCGGCGGATGACGCGGATGAAGCAGTTAGTGTTGAGCGAAATTGCGTTGGGCACCATGACGAAGCTGAATGACGATGAACGCCTTGCAGGTCAGTGACGGTTGATCAGTGCTCCTGCTTGTGACAACGGACGACGCTGTTGAGCCCAGCAAGACGCCGTGAGGACCATGTGCACATACGTAGTTTCGTGTTGTGTGTGTACAGTAACAACTTGCATGTGCGTATTAAAACACCTTTTCTGTTCCGCTTGGTACACTCTCCACCAGCATTGCATGTAATCTCAACGTAACAGCAACCACGTTCAACTGTCACTAGCACCGTGCTCAAAGTCACCATGGTCGCAGAATGCTGACGCCGGTGAGTTTCACGCGGAACACGGACACAGTGGCAGGACGCTGCGTCGGCCGCGTGGCGGAATGCAACCGTAGAAGGCGCACGACCGATCGTGTTGTCTGTACAGTTGCTGAATTAATGTCGTGAAAGCACTCGGCGTTGTCAGTGCATCTAGCGCGCGTTATCTCGTAGTTGCTTCGTTGTCCGCCTGCTGTTACTCCCTGTTATTACTCGGACGAAGCGATTTCGCTGAAGGTGTCCCGCTGGCTCAGAGTGATGAGCCCAGTTCCATTAGTTTCGGATCGTCACGACACACGCGCTGCGCATCCCACGTGCTTTCCGAGACGGAGAGGGAGTCGCACCTTCTGCTTCGCATTCATATGTAAACAAGAGAGGAGAATTTGCCTAGTCAATATGGCCGACTTCCGGCTTCATCGCGGCTTCACAACGAGTGACGTCAGGGCCGCTCCTTACCTTTCCTTCCTCCTTACCTTTCCTTCCTCCGTGTTTCCTCTGAGTCGAAAGCATAGCTTTCGACTCAGATGAACTGCGGCATGCCTTGACTCACCAGGTTAATCTGTGCTTTCGGTCGGCGTCACCGTGTTTCAAAACTTTGTTCTTGTTGGCACTTTCACACCACGTGTGTGTTTCCAGTGCCCGGCATGGAGCTTTTAAATTAGATTTGGAAGCTGCGGCGGGTGTTTGAACAGCAGCAACGAAACATACGTACCCAATCAGTTTGTGTTTATGCATATGAAAAAGTCATGCGCTTCCACACAATTATTGATATGTGACCGTTTCGATCGGTGACTAATCTTAGTGAAAATTGGTCTCCCATCAAAACGACATCCCAATTTTTCTTTTGAGAAGCGTGTACTTTTTTTTCTTCTCCTTGTTTTGCCACTGCAGAAGGCATGACTCCGCAATATATATATATATATATATATATATATATATATATATAATGCAACAGCTATTGTAGGGCCACTCAGGTAGCCGTTCCGAAAACATTAATAAACTCCTGGCCCTTCAGAGAAAAGACACTGGCTGGGAACAGCAGCGCCTAGACAGTGCGATGGGCGCAGCCACCTTAGAAGAATGAATGAGCTCGGTACATTTGGAGTTGTCGGTCCCTACGTACGTCACCGCTTTCCGCTCCACGGGCGCCTAATGAGAATTGTCGTCAAGCTGTCAACAAACGTGCTAGGCGCTGCTTTCTTCGTTTGTTTATTTGTTTGGTCACTTGCTATGTTTATTTATCCCGTTAGTGAGGACGGTTCTCGGTGGCAGATTCGTCATGAGTCAGTTGTAGTTGGCATAAAAGGGATACATCGCTGACTCCAAAAACGTTGCCATACACATTTTCAACAATTGCTCCTGGTAAATATGCATACCCCTTCACCCTAAAAAAACAAAAACAAAAGGAAGTTTATTGCCGAAGCAGTGACTGAGCATGTACCTAGGAATTTTTTCGAAAAGGGGGGGGGGGGGGTAGAAATAAGGTAGACCGGCTAACTTTGGCAACTAGTGGTCGCTATGAAGGCAAGTAAACATTTTAGAACCGCCCGAAAAAATAAAGCATGAAAAAAATTTGAGGACGGGGGGGGGGGGGTGGCAGTTGGGTACAAATTCTTTCGTCACCCTCTCCATCCCGCCTTTCTAGCTACCGAGCTACGGCCCTGCCAGTGTAGAAAATAGAGCCCCCCTTCCCCAAAGGCGGTTATACTGAAGCGTTAGAATAACCTTTTTTTTCCTCCTCGCTTCTGAAATTGTTAATCTATGAGAAAAAATCCAGGGAACAAAAGCAAGAGATCAACATGGCAAGTGCCACGAAATTTTGAAAAACCACTCAAAGCTTCGCACATTCAACAAGAAACAATGTAAGAACAGTAACTAATTGACCCGAAAGCCAAATGCTTGGCGGTTCAAATAAAGTCCCCGCATTCTTTAGGAAAAAATTTAGGACCCAACTACATCATTCCTCCTGCTTCAAAGAGGGCGCTATAGCATCTATCCATTTCTCTATCCATCTATCTACGTTTTGCTCTGCCTGCCAAATGCTCCGCCTCCTCGTTAGGGTGGCTATCCTCGTAGACCGCCGCAACGCTTCGCCGGCTGTCTCACGTGTTTACGTTTCTCGGTAAGTTGTTCGATCGTTATGACATTTCCTTCAAGTCCTGCCAGGTTTCGCTGTTCGCAGTCTGTGCCTGTCTTGCCGCTTAGGTTTTGCGGTGGAGCGATAACGTCGCGTGCGCAAGGGGGTGACAGCCCTTCTCTGCTGACGTTGTAAGCGAGGCGAAAAACGCACAAACACAAAATATGCATGGCGCCGGTTTTATCAAGGCTAGTGCAGCATCTGCACGGGTGCGAGTGCACCGGCTTCATTTTCTTGCTTGACACGGAGCCCGGCTTTCCATCTGTCAATCGTACGGTGGCAGCTTTCCTGGTGTACCACTACAACGCTAGTGTAAGTTCACTCATTTGGTAGTACAGTAAATTTTGCGATGGTTGTTTGGATAGCGACGTTGACCCTAAGTTGCTCTGCTATGTCATTAAGGTACACTTAGTTTTAAACTCTACGAGTGCGTCTAGTGACTCCCACTTTCAGGGCCGGCGTCTTGCATATGTTTTCCTAACCGGCCAGTTAATTATGCCGAAATGGTGCCGATTTGACGTTAATCACCCACTCGTTCCGTTCGCTTACATCACATACTAGCTGCAGTTTGTTGTGATACCGGTGTTACACGGGCACTTTTTATTGTGATTGAGCCTGATCGGAATCGGTCCGGACCAAATCGCTTGATCCTGATTGGCTACTTTACGTAAGCTGCAAAAGGGGAGCCAATCATCGTTGAGCATTTCTGTCACGATTAAGCTTTATAGCGATCAGCATTGCAGTTTGTAGCACTGGTATGAAGAAACTGCTCGTTCAGGCGTATCAAAGTGCACTTCTTATCTCAATCAAAACCCGATCGGGATCAGCCTTCTCAATCGCGATTGGCCCCTGTACGCAGTTTGTGTTAAGGAGCCAATCAGGATCAATAAATTCGATTTGAAGCAGGCCCCACAGCGATCAAAAGTTACTCTGAGTCATCGGTGTAAAGTTGCAACAGACATAGTTGTGCACAGTGTGAAGTGTTCAGTAATTACATGAAATTTAAGCGCGCCTGAAAACGCTATGTAAGTGACCAAGTTTCAGCCCACTATGCGCCGCTCGGTAGCTTCCTCTTTCCGTCCTCGCCTGTTTTATGTCATAAACAGTCTCGTTCAGTTTTCAGTGCAAGATGAAGAAGTGGTTATTAGCTTATTGCCCAAACTGAAAACACAGCGCAGCTTGTTTGCTGGGGTTAAAGTTCCGGCCAGTTGGTTGGTTGTGCAAAGAAGGGGAAAGCAGCGTTGAACTTTAGACGAACATAATAGAAGACTGACGATGGCAGGTGCAGAAGACAGCGCTCGTTGTCTTCTTACAACTTCTTAGTTATTTACCGTATGAGGCTGTGATGACATATTTGCTGGTAAGCATGCAAGAATAATGGTCTTGTCAATGCAGAGGTTCTTGTTAGTTGGTGCTAATTGTCTGTGTGTGTTTCTATCAACATGGCACTGCAATATTGTTGCCTTTTAGTTACATATTTGTTTCTCCTGTGCTGCTTAGCCTTCTGGTATCCAGTGCACATCGTTACTGTATGATTAGTAAAATAATGTAAGGGTTTAAGCTAGTTGGCACAATGAGCAAGAACTTCTAGGCAAGCGACAACAACAAACACGGAAGAAGCTAACTTCCAGCTGATGTTTATTTGCAAGTTAATGAATTTGAAAGCTTCAAGGCTTTTACCTGCATTCTGACTGTAAAGTTCACTCCATTTGTAAAAGTACAGTGGAATGTTGGCACATTATGAAGTTTTTCTGTTTGCTGTTCTAAGGGTTTTCTGCATGTTGTCAGAATGAATGGAAATTTGAACATATCAGAATTTCTAAAAGAATATTGTGTTAAGGAAAAATCTGGCTTGCATTGTGTGTCAATGCATGAGGTACGGCATGCTGAGCACTGCTTAATAGGATACTAATACAATGCCTTAATGTTAACAATGTTGCTGACAGATCATTCTAACATATAGCTAGTCAGAAACCTTCATAGTTGCATGGGGACTATGGCATTGCACTTCAGTAACGATTCTTTTCTTCTTCTTGCTTGATTTCATGTGCATTGCGGAGATAGATCTCGTCACTGCCGTCAGTCAGTGCATGACTGTTGACACCGCTATTAAATCTGGACACTGTCCTGCTTTTACATGGGTGTAAGAGAGAAAAGTGGTATCTAAAACGGCTGAGTCATTCGCCGAAGTTCGGGGTGAGATGAAGCTTGAAGAGATGAAAGATTCGTGAACGGTAGAGCAGTTATAAAGACTTGTCGAAACAATGGCACCATCAACACCCCATTTTCATGTTTTTCACCCGAGTCATTGGGCACACCAAATTCAAAGTCACACAAAGGGACACTGTTACTTTAAATATTCCAACACCATAGGTCAAAAATGCACTTGCAATCACACTCACTCATACTCAAGAGTAGGTCAGCTTATGAGTCTGGGAGAGTAATATTTTGGTGAATTTTTTTGTTGACTGAGTACAATTGAGTAAAAAAAGTACAAGTGAGTCTGCATGAGAAAAATTTTGGTTGAGTCTGAGTTTTTGTCGTCCATCAGAGCAGAATATATTTGTTGAGTGAGCTCCAACTTTGTTGCCAACTTATGTCCAGTTCTACTTTTGGTGAGGATAGGACTAAGAAGTGTGTGACGAAACGGACACTGTTCGAGTTGCACTGGAGTATTTTAAGTAAGAATGAATCACTAACTGGTTTTGCATTGTGCTTTTTTTATGCAAAGTGACTGTTACCAATAGTGGTAGTCCCAGAATACAGGCCCTTAGCAATGGTCTAGCTGGCCTATCAGAAATTTAGTCTCTGGGCAGCATGTTTCGATAAGAGACCTCCTCTCTGCTTCTATTGTGCCTATTGTACTGCAACGTTCTTAAAGGAAGCGAAGCAGCAGGAGAGAAAAGACAGTCCTTTGTTTAGTGTCTTTTACGAACTTAGCGTCACTACAATATGCTCTTAAAACACCAACTAGCTCATGAAGAAGTTATCCTGAAGTGCTACTGTGCTCAGTATTTGGAAGGCTCTAATGCCCATTCTCTTCTGTGAATATTAGTGTTGAGAATGTACTGTGTGTTAAATTTGGAACAGAACTACAAATAGAACCCGATTCATTGGTTTTGTTATGCATCAATTGACGCCGCACGTTAGATGTCGCAAGGTTGATCATCTATGCATGAGAGGCATCATTACTCTCTCTCGAGTGTCACCCAGCCTGTCAAGTAGCAGTTGGCAGCGCACGATACGACATTGTGTTCACAGACACGGATGCGGCATTGAGCAGTGATGATCCACCAGGGTAATCAAGTTTGCTGGCCTGGGGTGTGACAGAATTCCATCTGCTTAGGCCTGAAGTAAGGCACCTCGCTGAAATTGCGTCAATCACTGACAATCAATATTTTTCGCAAAGCACTAACCAAAATCAATTGTGTATTCATTCTTGGCCACATCCTCACAATTTTTAATAAAGTACAGCACCACAAGCAAGGCACCATTCCTAATAGGTGGCCACAACCAATAAGTAAAGGCACTACTAGGAAGGTATTAACAGCACGTAGACTACAAGTAAAAGGGACAGGTTACGTAGAGGCAAAAAGTGCTGTCCTTTTTTCTTATCATCTGCTCGCTTAGAATGCCTACTTAACGGATCCTCACTGCTTCACCCAAGAGTCACTACTTACAAGTTAAAGGCAGTTGTGAAAGGTATATCTTTCTTCATACCACGTCTTTCTAAGCAATTCCTTTATCGATATATTTCTAAGAGGCACTTTCTTCAAAGCATTTCTGAGGCTTTGAGGAAAGGTGTGGCCCAAAGGGGCATTGTATGCTTTCAACAACAGCTCTGGTTTTTTTTTTTTCGAAGTGCACTGGCTGTATGCTACAGCATCGCAACATTTACCTCTGTCTTTAAGCTTTGGTAACTCTGACTCCTGTGTTTATTCCGCAGGTACACTGTTGACCAGAAATGCCACCCGAAGCAATCATCAACCTGTCGGGCAAGGTAGCCATCATAACGGGTAAGAAACGACCATACACCTAAAACTGTATACTATTAATATTTCCTCCATGTCTTGTCTGTTAATTGTTGTGAGTAGAAAAGGTGCCTTGCCGCAGGTGCAACATCAGGCATTGGCTGGAGCACGGCCAAGCTGTTTGCGAAGCTTGGAGCTCGGTTATCGCTAAACGGCCGGAAAGACGACAAACTCAAGCTCATCACAGAAGAGTGCCAGCAGTACATGCCAAAAGATGTCAAAGTACGCACTCCATGTCTTTGCTTTCAAATTTGTCGACTGTTGTGGTCTTTAATCGACACTAAAAAGAAAAAGGGTTTTTCTCGCGTATCAAATTACTTTGTTGAAAACTCCAAGATCCTTCTTGCTTGCAGCAAGGAGATGCCTGGTAAGCGAGAAAGTAGGCCTGCAAAAGAAAAATATAGGGAGGGTGACGCCATGTTGAAATTCTTACACTAACCACAGCGTCATAGATTTTGATGGCGTCTAGTTGGTCCTTCATGCTAATTTCTAATTGCTAAAAGTGAAAGACATTTGCATGTGAGGAAGCTTAGACATAACATGCGAGGTTTCAGGAAGTTTTGTAGAGCAAATGCCACTCGGTTGCACAAGATACTCTTTGAAATCTGTGAAGTCAGGCATGAAGGTTTCAGCGTACTTGTTAATAATAATTAGTATATATTAAACATGTAAGTGTGGAATTCACAACATTACAGTTCTCAGAATAAACCTATAGATCTCAACTAATTCATTGTTTCACATTAGTATTCCTTCGAAAGATGGCGATATGAAAAACTAAACGAGTTCTTTCTGACAAATTATTCATTTAGAAGTCTCTCTGATTTAGCAACAGTAGGTTCATGAAAGGGAAAATGCCAGTAAAAGTACTGTTCCGGGAATTATCATCCAAAATTCAGTGTCTGACTATTACAAAAACGTGTTGTTGGGCTGGTTGGTTCATACTGAAGAAATATTAAAGGGACACTAAAGTCAGGTAGCAGTTTAAGTCAGAGTAAAAGCTCAGTGTATGACAATATCTGAAACGACAATATTATCAAGAGCACTGCCCTACTTACTGAAGAATTTATGTAAATTCATGAGAAGACATGCGTCGCGTGTAGGATATTCGTAGCCCCGCAAGTAGGCGTTTGGTGTGTAGCGACACCACGGACCCGAGCTAATGGGGGAGTTTTGACTCCCTCCCACGCCTAGCCGTGCGTGGCCTTGCCGTGTCCGGCGAAAAGGGGATCCTCAGGGTTGAGCCGACGCTGGGTGATTGGACCTTTAAGGCCCCCCAGCAGAGGCAACACACCCCTTTGGCCCCGGCTTCACGTAGACGGCACCCCTGGGCTGACCCACCCAGGGGAAATCGGCAGTCGCCTTTTCCTATATCTCTCTCCCTACATCTTTGTCTTTCATACTTTTTTAGCTTTCCTGTCTACTTCTCTCTTCTGCTTACTTCCAATTTTCTCAGCGGCAAGGGTTAACCCTGTGCAAATAGCCTACCTTGGCCTAGGCACATTGGGTTATAGCAGGGTTGTACGGCTGACGTCTGCAAGCTTTCAGCATCCGCAAACTTGCAGCGTCCCCTCGTTGGGCTCCGTGGTGAGTGGCCGCCAACGCTGCTGAATAACATACAATTAGCATGCAGAAAGCATTCCCTTTACTCAGTGATCGTGCCTCCTCAAAGCGGGTACGCACCAAAGATATCAATTTTTTTCATCCGGCCAAGACAAATGTTTCCTCATTTCCACGTTATACACTGCGAAAAAACTAACCAGCACGCCAGAACTGTATCCCCCTTCGTAGTGGCTAGATGCTTAACCGAAACTCTCGGTGCCGGGTACAAGGTTACCAAAATGGCCAGCGGAGATCTACTCCTTGAGATACGTGACAAAGACCAATTCGATAAACTGAACACCCTCAAAACGTTTGGAGACACACCCATCAGTATTACGCGACACAAGTCCATGAACTCATCTCGCGGGGTCGTATCGGACGCAGATTTGCTTGACCTGACCGAAGCTGAACTTCTGGAAGGATGGAAGAGCCAGAACGTGACAAACGTACAGCGTATTAAGATAAGAAGAGATCAAAAAGAAATACCAACCAAACACTTAATTCTGACCTTTGCTTCGAGCGATTTGCCGGAAACAATTCAAACTGGGTATACAAAGACATCCGTGAGGCCATATATTCCCAACCCCCGCCGTTGCTTCCAATGTCAGAGATATGGCCATGGCTCTCAAAGCTGTCGTGGCCGGAAAACTTGTGCTCTGTGTGGAGTCGTGGGCCATGCGTCCGACAACTGCGAAGCACCTGCACACTGTGTGAACTGTGGTGGTAATCATGCCGCATACTCGCATTCCTGTTCTTTCTGGAAAAAAGAAAAAGAGATCATCACTTTAAAGATAAAAGAAAACATTACATTTAAAGAAGCAAGAAAAAGAGTCTCGCCATTTTATGGCCCCACATATGCTGATGCGGCGCGCCAGGGGGCAGTGTCGCACCAGCCCTCGCCACTCCTTCGGCCTGCGCAGAGCGAGCCATTGGCTGTGGCGCCTGCCCCCAAGGCGGCAGTAGTTGAGTCTACTCCGCCTACTATTGAACAGAGACCAGAGACTCCAGGGTCCTCGGGTCTCAAGGCCTCACCTCGCCAGGCGAGGCCCAAGCTTCGCAGAACCAGCTCGCATGAGCGGGCATCCAGTGCCTCCGAGGAGGCAATGGATACGGCGGCACCCCTGGTGCCAAAAAAACGGCGTGGCTCTCTGGAGCGCGCCAAGAGAACTAAAAAGCTCATAACAGGGCCTGATAATAGCCCTGCTACTTGAGCTTGACCTTTCACCTTAAACAAGTCACTCCCTTAATGTACACACAGCACTACTTTACTTCCCATATGGAAACACAAATTATACATTGGAACGTCAGAGGACTGCTTAAGAACCTCGACGACGTACAAGAGCTTTTATACAAACAATCACCTCGAGTGCTGTGTGTACAAGAAACACACCTAAAATCCTCCAATACAAATTTTTTACGTGCTTAAGTCATATACCGAAAGGACCGAGATGATGCTGTGGCGTCATCCGGTGGTGTAGCCATTATTGTTAACCAAGGAGTAGCGTGTACACATTTACCACTCCAGACATCTCTTGAGGCGGTGGCTGTTCGAGCGGTACTTTTAAACAAACTCGTCACCATCTGCTCTTTGTATGTACCTCCCCACCACCGTCTTGAAAGACGTGAATTTCAGTCTTTAATAGACGAACTGCCTGAACCTTATTTGCTTCTTGGGGACCTAAATGCACATAGTGGACTGTGGGGCGATTCTCGCTGTGATGCACGAGGTCGTCTCATTGAACAATTTCTCTTCTCTTCCGGTGCCTGTTTGTTGAATAGGAAAGAGCCAACATACTATAACGTTGCCAACAAAACTTACTCGTCTATCGACCTCAGCATCGTATCACCTTCACTCCTACCCCTACTCAAATGGAAAATCATAAATAATCTATATGGCAGTGACCATTTTCCTGTAGTGTTGAGTTCACAAACAACATATGAATGTCCTCTACACGTTCCCAAATGGCTGATAAACAAAGCAGACTGGGAACAGTTCCATAACACTACATGTTTGAGTTGGACAGACATATGTAGGTTAAACATAGATGAAGCTGTGCAGTACTTCACAGCTTTTCTAACTGACGCAGCAGCCAAGTGCATGCCGCAAACATCTGGAATGCCCGGCAAACGGCACGTCCCATGGTGGAACACAGAGTGTCGTAATGCGCGAAAGGAACAGAACAGGGCATGGAGGTCGCTTCGGAACTCACCAACAGCCGAAAATCTTGACACCTTCAAGAAAATAAAGTCTCAAGGCAGGAGAACCCGTCGGCAGGCCAGAAGAGAAAGCTGGCAGAAGTTTTTGTCAGGGATCAATTCATACACACAGGAGGCTAAAGTCTGGAACATGGTCGGTAGGATAGCAGGAAAACAGGTACACGCACTTCCACTCGTAAACACTGAGGGTGAGGGTTTGCCTTGGAAGACCAGGCAAACTTCCTCAGTGCACACTATGAACGGGTATCCAGCTCGTCCCACTATACTGACACTTTCCAAAAATACAGAACAAGAATCGAAAAGCAGAAACTAGAACACAAATCCACTAGATACGAGGCATATAACCAAGCTTTCAGTCTAGCTGAGCTCCGAACATCTCTAAACTCCTGCAGTACTTCTGCCCCAGGTTCTGACCGTGTGGTGTATGAAATGTTAAAAAACCTACCAGCCGAAACACGAAAAACCTTACTTTGTTTGTACAATGCTATCTGGTTTTCTGGCACTATTTATACCTCCTGGAAAGAGGCTATTATTATTCCCATTTTGAAAGAGGGCAAGGACCCTTCTTTAGCTTCAAGTTATAGGCCTATTGCACTAACAAGCTGCTTGTGCAAAGTCTTCGAAAAAATGATAAACTGCCGACTTGTACATATCCTTGAAACAAACAATTTGCTCGACCCATTTCAGTGCGGGTTTTGAGAAAGTAGATCCACCACAGACCACCTTGTTCGTATCGAGGCACAGATCAGAGACTCCTTCGTCCATAAACAATATTTTCTCTCTGTGTTCCTCGATATCGAAAAGGCTTATGATACAACATGGCGTTTTGGAATTCTAAGAGACCTGTCCCACCTTGGTGTGCGCGGAAGAATGTTTCATATAATCGAAAGTTACCTGTCAAACCGGACATTCCGTGTCCGTGTGGGCAGTGTTCTCTCCCAAACATTTGTCCAGGAAACAGGCATGCCACAAGGTGGTGTGCTTAGTTGCACACTTTTTATTATCAAAATGAATTCCTTGTACTTGTCCATCCCCCACAATATGTTCTATTGTACATATGTCGACGACGTTCAGCTTGGCTTCAAGTCATGCAACTTGGCAATGTGTGAGCGACAGGTTCAGCTGGGTTTAAACAAGGTTTCCAAATGGGCAGATGAAAACGGATTTAGACTTAACCTACAAAAAAGCACGTGTGTCTTGTTCTCTCGAAAGAGAGGCATGCACTTGGAACCTGAAATTCGACTGAACGGGCAACGTCTGTCCTGTCAAAGCCGAGCATAAATTCTTAGGCTTAATCTTGGACAACAAGTTGACCTTCTACCACACATCAAGTATTTAAAAACAAAATGTTTAAAAGCCATGAATGTTATAAAAGTGTTGTCACGTACCACTTGGGGTAGTGACAGGCAATGCCTCATGAATCTGTATCGAAGCCTCATTCGCACCCGCTTAGATTATGGGGCCGTCGTTTATCAGTCTGCAACTCAAAGTGCTTTGAAGATGCTGGACCCCGTGCACCATTTGGGCATCCGCCTTTCTACGGGTGCTTTTCGCAGCAGCCCCACAGAAAGCCTTTATGTTGAGTCAAATGAGTGGTCGCTTCATCTGCAGAGAACTTACATGTCCTTTGTTTATTTCCTTAAGATGAAAGCGGATAAGAAGCACCCCTCATACTCTACTCTTAATGATCTGTCGAGCTCAATTCTGTTTCAAAACAGGCCTTCGATGAGGCAGCCCTTCTCAGTTCGCCTGAAAAGTCTAGCTGAGGAAACTGGAGTCTCATTCGAACACAGTTTAATGGCTCCTGTAGCATATCCGCCACCGTGGCAATGGCAGACTATAGACTGCGATGTGTCCTTTCTAGAAGTTACAAAACATGCGCCTATTGCCCATATCCGAACATACTTCCTGGAACTTCAACACAAATACACACGTCCTGAGTTCTTTACAGATGCCTCCAAGTCCAACTCCTCTGCGGCTGTCGGCCCATCCTTTTCGGATGCTGGCCCTCTACATCCAGGCACAAGTATCTTCACAGCAGAAGCTTACGCGATACTTGTGGCAGCTAAACACATCAAACAATTACAAATACAAAAAGCAGTAATTTATACAGACTCCCTCAGTGTGGTAACGGCTCTGCACAGTCTTAAAAAACAAAAAAACCCGGTCCTTGTCTCACTTTACTCCATTTTGTGCACACTCTACACACTCAAAGAACATGTCGTAGTGTGCTGGTTGCCAGGGCACCTTGAGATCGAAGGCAACGTGAGGGCGGATCAGCTCGCTGCATCCGTCCTCAAAAGCACTGCCCCTACACCCATATTAATCCCGGCCCTTGATCTTAAGCCGTCTCTCAAACGAAACCTCAGGCACTACTGGCAGAGCAAGTGGGATACACACTCACAAAACAAACTACACATTATTAAGCCACACCTTGGTCATTGGCTGCCAGTATCAAAATCGCGTCGTACAGAGGTAATACTAACGAGACTCAGGATAGGACACACATACACGTCACACTCATATCTTTTGTCCGGTGGCGACCCACCATTGTGTGACATGTGGTGAAGCACTAACAGTTCTTCACATTTTAATTCAGTGCAAACAATTGGACACTATAAGAAAACAACTCTTTCCATTACCGTACCGACAACGTATACCTTTACACCCTGCAATGTTCGTCGGTAGGGAACCGCTTTTTGGTTATAAATCGTTGTTAGCATTTTAAAAAGAAATTCATAGTTTTCATATCATATACCCGGGCATTCCGTAGCACTACCTCTCCTGAGAGGTTTTCGCTGCCGTGGCTACACAAGAAAGCACTTGCCTCACGGCCCTTGGACGCAAGGGTATGAACGAGTGAGGCACTTGTGCTAATGCCATACATATCCATCATCGTCTTTTATTATCACCAACTTTGTTCATCTATTCGCACCACACACACCTTTCACGGCATGGTCATGATTTTATTACTTGTATGTTTTTACCCGCCTTACCGCGAGGAATTTTATGGCCCTTATACAGCCGCTAATAACAATCATCGTCCACATTCCTTGTCCCATGAACTGGCGCTCTTTGGCCATCAAATGGCCCTTGCGCCAAAAAACACCATGTATCATCAGGATATTCGTAGCATGATCCCCATGATATCAGACTTACAGCCTACAATTAATCATTAGTAATCGAACTAGCTGCACAAATTAAAAGTCTTCGGTGCATCAAGAGATGTAATAAAATGCTCTTGTTCGTTTCTGTTTGATTCGTGGGAAAAAAGAACTGCTGCACGTGGGGAATGGCATGAGGGGTTCAGAAGTTCAATTTTCGCCTGGTTAAACTGGACAAGTCGTGCCACCTAGCGGGGCCCAGTTTAACTAAGCACGCCTGGCATCTTGGAGGACATGGCAAAAATCGTTCCACGGCTGTTGTTCCTGCCTTGGCTCCCGCTACTTTCGTTCTGCTGCTTCTAGTGTCGGTGGCCGCACAGTAAAGCCAGGCAAGCATTGTACAGGCAGGTAATTCGAAGTGTGCTAACGCGATGCGGACCACTACAACGGTATTTTATTTCAAAATAGGCACTTCCTTGGCACAAAAGTAGCACTGCAAAGTTTCTGGGTCGCTATTTCATCGATCAACATCGACTTAATATTTTACTTTATTTAAGGATGTAGGTCACATAAAAAAAAAAGGAGGCTTTCTTTTTTCTGTCCATTTGGGCTGCGTCTTTAAAATTTCTTCTGCATATTGCAGCGGCACCACATATTTTTGTACCCTATTTCTTATGTCAGCCACATTTGCTGAAACCTGAAACTGGCATCAGTTACCACTTACCTGTATACTTTCTTATCGTGCATGTTTTCTCACTTAAAAAACATCTTCACAAGAATGGTGGCATTTTTGGTGCTGCATCGTTTTAGTGTAATTTACCAATAAATGAAATTTTTTTTTCTTTAGTAATATTCTCAATGTCATTTTTTTTTTTGGGGGGGGGGGGCTTCACATACGT
Organism: Rhipicephalus annulatus; assembly: GCA_013436015.1. Classification (NCBI taxonomy): domain Eukaryota; kingdom Metazoa; phylum Arthropoda; class Arachnida; order Ixodida; family Ixodidae; genus Rhipicephalus; species Rhipicephalus annulatus. Next base: position 71,405 of record WOVY01009666.1, read on the forward strand.
CAGGTGTTTCAGGCAACACATCAACAACCTATGAACCCAGAATTTTCAAGGAAAAAGTAAATTTGTTTAAAGTAAGGCAGTTATATGGAGTTATTCGTTGTTAAATTAATTAACCCTCTGGAGATATATTTTATATAGCGACTTTAACTTGTTGCCTGAGAGTTCACAATGTGCAACCCCATGAAATGAAATAAAAGTGGTTCAGGTTTTGAGATAACCGCCGTTCCTAACAGATTCAGCATTGGCAGTTCATAAATTAGATGTTTACTCCGAGTTTGCAAGCTTTTATACTTAACTTACATTCCATGTTCAGTACTTGAGTGAGCGTCTTTAAACAGTTTAGGATCGGCTTCTACGAAGCTACTTCTCCAACTTGCGTTGTTAGTGCAGCGTGTTGCTTTCAATCCAGGTAACTTTCTGTTGATTAGTTAGTTGGTTCATTGAAAGACTTTATTAAGGTCCTAAAAGGCACGCTTTAGCGTACAGCAGGCAACTCCCACGTCAGGATCATCAGGATCATCAGGAACTCCCACGTCAGGATCATTCTTAGTAACGCAGCAGGCGCACTCCGTGGGCTGACTGTGTCACTAAGAAAAAATGTTCCCAGCAAAGCTATCATGTTTTGAACCTGAATATGCAGCTGTTTATCAACACCCTGACCAACTTTTCTATTGTTTAGGCAAGTTTATTGTAGTTAGCAAGTCCAGATTCTATACAGTGAAGAAAAAGCTCTTCAATAGCACGTTTGAGACCCTTAAGTCTGCTGCAAATGTAATTCACATAAATACAATTTCTTTACTTTTTGTGACTATCATTGGGAGACAGTAGTGGAAGTGTTGTGAATTCAGTACTGAAGTAATTAAGTTTAAATGTAATCTGCACTTTTTCAGATTCTACAAACCCCCGGCGACCTCACGGACACTCAGTTAGCTGAAACTCTCGTTGAGTCTACGAGCAAAAAGTTTGGTAAAATCGATATTCTGGTACGTCTCTGGTGTTTTCCTTCTCCCCAGAAATGCAATGAAAGCTCCTCATAGCACTTCATTAAAAATACTTTTCGAATTGATTGATGTAAACTTGTTTTCCTCACCTGTACTAGCATGAAACAAATTTATGGTTTTGTCACAATTGAACCATCGTGCAAAGCATTATTAGCTATATCAACCACTCCTAACATCTCTTTAGAAAATGCCGGAGTTTCAAATAAGCATCAATTTGGCATAGTTCGTTTTGCTATTTTATTGTAGTTTGATATCTTTAGGTTCGAGTGAGTTTATATGTAAGAAGATATAATTATTTTTTGTTTCTAATTGTGCTATGTTTGAATAATGATTGTTCAGGTTTCGCATCCCAAAACCACAATATAATGACGGGGGACACTATTGTAGAGGGCTCAGAAAATTTTGACCATCGGGTGTTTTTTAATGTACACACAAATTTAAGTGCACGAAGTCTCTAGCTTTCTGCCTCAATCCAATTATAGCCGCCATCGCCAAGCTTCAATTCCATGACCTTTCTGTCGGCCGTCAAGCACGATAATCACCTGACCACCGTGGCAGGGTATTATAACAATGCTGAGCTGTACTTGTTAAGTCCACTTTATGGTGTTTCTTGAGAATATTTGTGAGAATTTGTGTTATCAACTTGCCCGTCATTGTTTCATTTTTACAGGTCAATTGTGCCGGCATAATCGCCAATGGGAGCATTGAAAACACATCTCTTGCACAGTACGACGAAATGTTTGCCATTAACGTTAGGTATGTCTCTCGAAAGCTCATCACTGCTTTGCTGTTGTCTGTGATCCTCTTCTTAAATGAAGCGTCTGTTATGTCGAATTCCAATGGCAGATTGTGAGCATTCATCCGGATCGCGAGCGAAGCTCATAAATCGGAGAGAGATTGCTTTCACCCAATCTACGACTGGAACGCGTGCATTTCGATGGGAGTAGTTAGTACGTGGAAATATGGCGAGAGGGTGTGAAGGCCAAGAAGTGTTCTCCTGGTCGTGCACGGTTACCTGCAATCGTAAACATTCGGCCGTGATGGGATGACAGGCACATGCACAGAATACATCACACACATTTTCGCTTAACTCTGTGGATTTTGGCAAATCAAGAATTCTTTTTCCACGGAGTAATTCATATTTCGTAGGTGCTTGCATTCTGCCATTGGAACACACAGCTTATGCTCCCAATGATTGCTCCACTATGAGCAGAAAAAGTTGATCTGGATCTGCCATACGAATTCTGCAAAGTTGCAGATTTCAGTGAGGACAGCATAATTTACAAAAGGCTGTGAGAGGCCGCGGCTTGTCCACATATGCCTCTGAAAAGTTGCGTATTCGAATAAAAGTGATAAGGTAAGAAGGGCTCAGGGTCACGAAGCATGCTGCCGTATTTTCTTTCACCATGCCATCCCGCCCTGCTTAGCTTTGGCGCCTTTGTCGGGCCAAGAGAAGAGAGAATGCAATAGCATTGCACGTCAAATGTTTGTAACTGCTTGTACTCTATAGATTCTAAAAATATTTGTGGCGGTGAACTTGGGAGGCAGTAGTAAACTCCGTTAGTGAAAATGTTTCATGGCTACCCAAAAAAGTGTGTCAAAGTCTCTTCAAGTGTTCGTTGCTTCTATTTAATTAGAACATTCCATTTAGTTTGGCAACTAAGTCAGTATCTTGAGAAAATTAACGGAAAAATTCAAGTTTATGATGCCAAAGCAGCAACACAAGCATGTGTCTATATGGAGAAGTCTGCCATCCTGAATTGTTCGTGACCTGAGTGATGTAGTGAAACTGAAAAAGCACGATTGAGTTAAGCATGTATGCTAATTCTTTGCGTGGGGGTCAACGACAACTGTGGGAGGAGCTAACGTTGTTTCTTTGGCAGTGATTGAGTATAGCTCAGAACTGATTATGTGAGGTTCATTAGAAATCTTCAGGGCATTTATTCGTGACTCAAAAACAAGTGCACAGCTGCCAAAGGCAGTGTACTTGCTACTTTTCTCAACAACATTCATTCATTTTTGTGCAGGTCCGTGTTCCACTTAATGACACTGGCTGTGCCGCATCTGATCCTTAGCAAAGGGAACGTCGTCAACGTGTCTAGTGTCACTGGCATCAGATCGGTATGCTCCAACTTGTTACTAATTCGTTGTTATGCTGAAACTTATATCGTCATAAAGGAACTGTTCAACATTCTACTGTACTCATTAAGGAACTTTCAGAGGAAGTCTACAGGGCTTGTAAATATATTCTGTAAATATATTTTACAGAGAAGTGTGAAAAACCAGCATGACATACACTCAAACCTCATTATAACAAACCCAGATATAACAAAATAACAGTTATGATTAAGTAGATGAACATTAGTCTTGCCATGTCTTTTTAACGAATTTTCAGATATAACAAACATATTTTCGTGTCATGTGCAACTTTGTTGTTCATGAAGTTTAAGTGTAACTCTTTCTTCTTTTTTTTTTCAGCATTGCTAAACTATAGTTGGACCTTGCAATAATGAAATCTCTTAGAAATGACATTCCCCTGACTACATAATATATTGTTGTCCTTGGCAAATGTCTATACAATTCAGTGCATGTCTAGTTTCTCAGCAATGAAGCATTGCAAAACTGCAATCGCACAATAACGATAACTTATTCAGCATTTTTCGGCATGTACTCTGGGAAAGTCAGCCGGCAGTAAAATGTCCTCATGCGCTACTTCTGTACAGTTGAATTAACTGAAAACTAACCACATTACCGTAAAAACCCGCGTATAGCCCGGGGTTTTTTTCTAAAATTTAGGGTGCGAAATTTCAGCTCCGTACTATATGCGGATCCCAAAACAATTTCGGCCCGAATTCAGTTTTGGTTTCGGCATTGGTTGGTGCTATCATCATTATCAGGTGTCTGCGCACTTCTACATTAGGTGGCGTGGTAGCGTGAGCAGCATTAGTCCTAGAGACCTACAGGTACAGGCGTGCATCAGGCGAGCAACAGTGGCCATTGCAATCACTTGGCGCACATCACGACGGCCACGATTTTACGTGATTTTAAGCCATGTCTGGACCGCGCAGGCAGTACTCGGCTGCCTTTAAGAGGAAAGTTATTTCTGCTGCTGAAACCATCGGCAACTGTGCCGCGGAGCGGCAGTTCGGCGTGAATGAGCGGAGCATTCGCGGTTGGCGGAAGCAGAAGGAAGTCCTTTTTGCATGCTGCGGCAAGAGAAAAAGTTTCCGGGGACCGAAAAATGGAGCATTTCCAGACGTGGAACGAGCGCATGCAAGTGTGTAAATAAATGCATTTTTTCTGTTTTCCTCGAACAATATTCGCGTGAAAATGTTTTTTCTCGCGTTTGCTATCCCCGAGTTACACCTCGAACTATACGCGGGTTTTTACGGTATGCTTGTGTGGGCACTGCCCTCTTTAGCTGCCGGTGCCGGATATCGTCATGGCCACTACATTGTTTAGTTTATATATTTTTTTTATTTTTTATGTGCTGTTGCATCACCATGAGCTTGTTACCAGGACATGACTATGCTTTGCGTACCTAAAGCAACGCATTGTATACTGTGCACAGTTCATGTGGTCATGCTTTAGCGAAGCATTGCATGTAAACTTCACGCGAAGTGCTTCATGTTTCGCAAAGTGTCCTGCAAGTCATGGGGAGAAGTTTTCCGACCTACGAGATGTGTCGGATGCATTAGACACAATTCAGATGTTCGTAGCAATTGACAACGATGTTGTGATAAACTGCTTTCTGCTTAGCAAGGAAAGATGTATGTGTTTGCTACACGGCAAAGACTGACAAGCCAAACTAACAGACTTCTGGCGATAAAGTTTAGTTTTTCTGGTCATTTCTCGACTTCTATTGTGTTTTCTTACGATAAGTAAATTCTCACATTAGCGTAATTTTCCTGTTTCCCCGCCAATTGCGTTATGGTGGGGTGCTACTGTTTTGGCACATGTTGGCGAGTGTCGACTGGATGATGAGAAACACTAATTCATTTTGAATAAAATTTCCCAAGCTTGGCTTACTTCTGTCTCTTTATTCAAACTGGAAAAAAAAATTACGAGTTGCTTACCTTTTTTTTATTCCAGTTTCAAAATGTGCTGGCCTACTGCATGTCCAAAAGTGCGGTTGATCAGCTGACCCATTGTTCTGCCCTAGGTAAGTTCACAGTGTCATTTTTTCTGTAATGTTGTGCATCTATACCTACACTATTAGGAGTCTCTGCACCTTAGTATTACATCTCTGAAAGGACAGGGTTTGACCGAAACGGTGGGGCATCGCTTAGCAGAATACATAGTGCAGAAGAAAGCACGAGACAAGAACATGCGCTCATCCCATTGTCATCTTATCGAGTGCTTGTTTCTGCACCGCATATTCAGCTATACAGGCAGGTTCGTTGAATGTTGCAAGAACTAGAAAGTCAAGCCTGACTTCTCATGGCCCTGCTAAGTCTAAATTATCCACTACCAACTGTGCTTGAGTGGTTCCTCTTAAGATAATGTACGAGTATGTGCCTGTACATAAGGATGAGTCAGGTGCATATTATGTTAAAGGAATGAGTTGTCAAACTCTACTACAACATTCATACTTGCACAGATGCAATAGTATAACGAAACAACTTGTCTATAATTGAATGCCTATATGATGACCAAGTAAAATAATGTGGTATTCGACTTGCACCTTCTGAAAGTGCAGAATCACTTCAGGGTGCCGGCTAGCGGCCTGGCTTGTTCATCCATCTCAACTGGTGTGATTATGCTCACGGTGAGGCACACAATACAGACCATAGCTAGGCTAACACTTGAACTCGGATCAAAATGAATAAACATGGTCTAAAAAATATTTTGCAATAGCCGAGACGTTTGCATCATACAACTCCATAGTTAACTCTTCATCTCAAGTTTAGAATTAGGATTGCTTACCAGTTGTTTAAAAACTCGACACCCTTCCACTTTTCAACGAGTGCTAATCAGCGTTTCGATGGTGGTGCAGCACGACATGTACATTCATTGATGGCTTACCTTTTTTGACAGAGCTGGCGAGCAAGCAAGTCAGGGTGAATGCTGTAAAGTGAGTTCTCCTGCACTTTTTCTACTTGGTGCATTTTATGTGGCTTTGAAGGATGAATGGGTAGGTGTGCATGAACCAGGTGTCGGTGTACTGATTGTCGTACAGCAAGGAGTGTCTGAAGTGACTATTTTTTTTTTGGTCTGGCTTTAACAGCATTTTAAGGGGGGAGGTGGCGATCGAAAAAAAACTTTTTTGTTTGTTGAGCTAGAGTAATGAAATTTGGCAGGCATACTGAAGAGTGTCTCGTATAGCTATATATGAAGTTTTATTGCGATATCTCGAGTAGTTTTCAAATTACAATATGTTACATAATCTGATGACATAGTCTGCTGGTGAAAAGCCTAGCATTGTAACAGAACATGCCAGGAAGGTCCAAGTGGTTTTGATCTTTACTCAAAAGGACACTACACAGGATGACATTATCAAAAATTGTCTATTCCTTTTAGTTTTTTTACAAATAACATCCCCATCAGCTTCATGTATTGCATCAGAACTTCTCATGCACTAGTTAGCACATGCAAAAAAAAAAACTAGGCCCTAAGCAAGGTAAAGAATAATGTCATCCTGTCAACAAGACTTCAAGGATTAAAAAAAAAAGACAGCATCAAAATCGGTCCAGTCACTGCCACGCTACACTTTTCACAAGCAACACTAAGTGCCCAAAACACACTTCAGAGAAAATGGCTTTCAGAGTTTTTGTAGCACCTCTCCTTCATCAAAATGCACCAGAACAGTAGTCTTTGGTGTCCATGCCTGCAGGTGGCCTTTTGGTACTCTGTTTCTTCATCTGGTGCATGTTTGATGATTTTTTAGCCCGCTGGCTGTTCTTTTCTGCAGCCCTCTGGAGGGCAACGGCCCCAGGTTTTACACCTAGTGCAGTGCAAATCTCGGTGTAAGCTCGCAAGCTGCCTGCATTGTACTTTGCAACAGCTTCATGCACTGCTGCTTCCACAGTGAAGAGGGAGGCATGCTGCTGCTTGGATATCAGTGACCAAATCACTGAGTGGAGGCTCTCGGCAGCATTTCGAGTCTTGTTGCCGCTACATTGAGCCTGTCGAAGTTTTCAACAGGTTTTTTTTCTATGAACTATTTTGTTTCTCGTTGGATATTGATGAAAATTGGCACAGACACTAAGAATAACCTCACAGTGCTTCCATAAAAATTTTGAAGCGATACCACAAATAAATACTTTACGAGAAACAAATTATATCTTCATTGAACCATGTGGAGGGACTGAGCATAATGTAAAAAAAAAAAAACAGTATTGAGAAAGCTGCGTTAAAAGTTTCAACTTTTCTTTACGTCTCTAAGACACCTAAAAATTGTGATCTCAGGTTTGTCTTGTGATATTTGACTTCTTTTCATGATTTACTCCTTTTCATGAGTTACAAAGAACAAGTATGAATTTCAAACCAAGTTCTTTGTATGAAGGAGTGTTGTGATAGGTATGACAGAAAAGATTGTAATTGAATAAAACCATATACTGAAATTATTAAACATACTTTTTTGTGCTGAAGTTGTGATTAGCGTAATTAATTACTTGATTACAAATATTCACTGAACTTTTTTTTATTTGGAGAGAAGTTTATTGCATCAGAAAAATGGATCACACCATGATGGCCTATGCCTTCTTTCTAAATAACAAAGTTATGGGCAGAAGACTGGTGGCACGGGAATTTCTAGCAGTATAATTAAATGACACGAAACGGGCATATAAACATTCGTGCCCCTGATTCACACATGCTCTTTCGCCGCTCTAGCCGTGAAACGCATCATCATACAGCCGGTCGCGGAAACTCTAATCTACAGCAATTCATTAATCTCGGAACATTCATAGACGTTCGTGGCGATATCAAGCACGGCTCCAAGCACGTCTGAATCGCATCACAAAAGCTTATTGACAGCACTCCATATGACCGTGGGGTGCGCGGCCGCATGGACAGTGCAGCCGGCGCATAATGCACTTGCCGGCGGCGTTCGATGACGATGCGCGAAATGTGTAACTACGAAGACAAAAAATCGGCACGCACTGCACTTGGCATCGCATTTTCGAATGACGACGCGAAACTGCTAGCCGCTGTTAAATGAAACTGCTAGCCGCTGTTCCGAGCGATCCTTGGCAGTGAAGGGGGGGGGGGTGACAAGCTTGACTGTGTTGTCCGCTGCTGATGCGTAAAATGCCCGTACAATATTCAAAGGAGCTAGCGAGTGATGTGGTACATTCCTTGCGAAGAAGCACGTCACCAAGAGTGCGCTTGCGCGTCGTTCCTGCCCGCAGTCTCGCTGTCAGCGGAGTTAGGCCTAAAGCCGACTCCGATGACGCGCCGCACTCGCAGACCGCCGCGCGCCCGCTCGTAGTAATCTGATCGTGCATCCGGTGCGGCCACTCGTAGTAATCAGATGGTGCCGCCGCTTACAGCTTCGTTGCTTGCGAAGAAGCACGTCGCCACGAATGCGCTAGCGCGTCGTTCCTGCCCGCAGTCGGCGGAGTTAGGGCTAAAGACGACTTCAGTGACGCGCAGCGCTCGTAGACCGCGCTGACGCTCGTTGTAACCTGATCGCGCATCCGCTTACTGCTCATAACTAAAGCGTAGTTATATCTTAAGTGATTATCAAGCCGTGAACACGTCACGAAGTGGCGATTTTCGAGAGCCATGTCCTCGCGACGCACAAGCAGCAGACGACGATCTCCCGAAGCGAGCATCGGGCCAATGGCGAGGTGAGCTGAGGCAACATGGCGGCCACGGCCAATCAAGGGCCTCAAAATGACCTTCAAACATTTGCTTTTTGCTCGCTTGTTGTTAAAGGGAGGAGCCAGCTGAGGTGGGAAAGTTAAACACGGAGAAATGCTCTTTCCGATGAGCCCAAGAAGCCGGCTCCCGGCCCAAGCATAGCGAAGCTATTATTTTTTGAAAATCGCCGTTTTCTCGCCATTTCCAGAAAAATTTTTGCTACCTAGGTGGGTGAAACGAATTTTCCGAAGCACTTCTGCGCGGTTTTCAGTGTAGATATTTTGGAACCAGATAGAAAAAGGGTTCCAGAAACTGAAAACTTGAGTTTCAAAAAATCGATTTTTTTGCCATTTTTCGCGATCCCAAAGCCGCGTCCCCCCTTAAATGCGAAGCATTTCTTATCGAACTTTGGCGACTTTGAGCGTATCTGTCCATCTATCTAGTCACCTACGACTTTTAGCTCTCCTCGCTGTTCCTTTAATGGTATCAATACCAAATTTGGTATGGCATAACATGACTGTATGACGAACATAATTGACAAGTCATAACATGGCTATTATGACATGTATGTCATGATTTACATTCCATGGTCTTGCTGCTCTTGCGGTGGTTTCGTCCACATGACATATGTTGCGAAATTGGCATGGTATGACATGACTGCATGGTGAACACAAGTGACAGACCTTAATGTGGGAATCATGTCATGTAAGTCATGAGTTATGACTACGTGCCACACTCATGGTACGCTCGCAGTCGTTTCGCTAGCTTTACATATACCACATTTGTATTACAAGATGTGAATGGATAACGAAGGTATGGGACTGGCGCAAACATGATAATCATGAGATGCTTGTCATGTTAGAACATGACAACATGCTACACTCATGATGCGCGCGGCCGTTTTGCTAGCTTCACATGTACCAAATTCGTTATTATGTGACACGGATGACATAGCATGTACCAAATTCGTTATTATGTGACACGGGTGACATATGTAAATGACACAACCAAACATGATAATCATGACATGCGTGTCATGTAACATGACTGCATGCCACACTCATGATGCGCTCGGGGCCATTTCGCAGAGTTCGCATATGCCAAATTTGTTATTACGTCACGTAAATGGATGACAAAGGTATGTGACTGGTACAAACATGATAGTTATGAGACGCGTTTCATGTAAGAACATGATTATGTGCCACACTCAAGGCGCCAAAACACTTCTATATGACCCGGCGTGCGTGCGTGTCCGCGTTCGTTTTGTCGCGTCACATTGACGATGCCACACCAGGTGCTGGTTCGCCTGGCATATACTCGCTGGCGCACGGTGCACTGCATTGCTTTGACGTATGCGTGTTTGAGTGCACCCGGCGTCCTTCCGTCACGAAGCTAAGCAGACGCGCTGCTGCCTAGGTAACGTCGTCGGCGCGAAATGCAGCATGTCACATTTTGCTCCGGTTGCCGCCGGGCCTCGTCGACAGACGCTATTGGGCCCAGCGTCCGACCACGGCCACCTGGATCACGCGCCCGATCCAGGCGGCCATGGTCAGACTATAGAGTGCTCACGGTTTGCTAACGTAGCGTCGCTGCGCTCAGCGTGTGCGCGCACCAATGTTTTTTGCGCTCGCCACCGTTTCGCTATATTCACATACACCCAGTTTGGTATTGCGGCACGTCAATGGACGACAAAGGTATGTGTTATGTCCAAACATGATAATCATGATAATCACGCCATGTAAAACATGAGCACATGCTACGTTCATAGCGTGCTCGTGGCGGTTTTGCTAGCTGCACATATGCCAAATTTGTTATCAGGTGACGTGAATAGATGACAAAGGTAAATGACATGTCGAAACGTGATAATCATGACATGAAAGTATTGTACGGCATAATTCACCTCCGCCTTCTAATGTCATCCTGATTTTAAAGTGACATATCAATCTTCCTCATTCGTGCTTTGCATATCAGCGATTCCCACTGTACGTGGGATCTGCCAATTTTTCTTGTTAACTTGTTGGCATTGCATTGCACAGGCCTTTTTTACGTTGGTTGCATAACTTGGATGACTTTGGCTTGAAGTTGTCTTCTAAAATATTCATGATCCTGACTGAAATTCAGGCAATCGCTGCCAAGTTTGTGTACTCTTCATTTCAGCCCTGGCGTAGTGCTCACAGAGCTGCAGAAGCGTGGAGGCATGACTGACGAGTCTTATGCCGCGGTGAGTTGACAATTCTGTCAGGTGCTATATGGCAATCTTGCCATGTGCCACAGAATCGCTTGAATTTAATCAAATGGGAAGATTGTACACAAATTTTAAAGTGATGCAGTTGAAGCATCCTTTAAAGAAGACTAAATCAAGCAGTATGCTTGCAGTGCTAGTGATTGATACGCATTGCTAAAGTGGCCTTGCGACACTTTTCCAAGTAATCTTTGCCTGGCTTCATTAAAGGAGTTTATTTCTTCACAAATCGGCTGCCACAAATATTTTTACAATCGCTCAAGTGGAGTTGGAGATTTATCGCACACTGTAACTCTTTCCTCTCATTCCGAAGAGCACAATGGAAGTTAAGCAGGAAAGGATAACAAGAAGTGAAGCAGTTATATCGTGTGCATGTCATGACTTTGAGCACTTTTTTGTTCTTGAAACACGCAGCTTGCTTACAAAGCGATTGTGAGCAAGCACATGGCGCCCTCCCATGGCGGCAACGTTAACTATTCTGCTCACGACGTTCACACCATCCAATAGCTGTGATTTTGGATATATGGCACTATATTTTCGTTATAAGGCATCATTTGTAGAAAAAAGAGGAAATATCTCCAGTCGACTTTCAGAATTAATTGTAAATTCCAGGCCGTATGCTGCATTACAATGTTTCGCTCGTGTATTGTCGGGAGCCTCGACTACTGATCAGCGGCGTTGTCGGACTATGCTCGAAAAGTGTTGTGGCACCCGTTTTAAGGGTAAAAGACAACAAACGAATGACCTTACCAAACGTGTTCTTCGCATTGTCTCTAGTTTCATCATCTGTTCCTTCTACGACTGCACAAGGGCAGAAGCTAAAGAAGCACATTTGCCGTTTCTTGCCTTCTGCAGTTCTTGGAACACTCAAAGACGACTCACCCGTTAGGCCGAGTTGCCAATCCCGACGAGGTAGCCAAGGCTATTGCGTTTCTGGCATCGGACGCCGCTTCATTCATCACCGGAGTCACGCTACCGGTGGATGGTGGCCGACACGCAACTTGCGCTCGATAGCGCTGTGGATGCACTGGAGGCGGGCTTTCCTCTCTCCCCCCACTGTGATTGATGTGGGTAACCCACTACTGCTGAGAGGAGAATCTGTGGACGGATTTTTGAGTTGTTCTTTCTTCTAGTTTGTTATTTCGCTTATTTAAGTTCATGGCTTAATTCAAATGAATATATGTAGTTTACAAATGTCTGCCTTTCGTTCTCTGCTGGACAACTTGAAACAGTTGTCATGCAAACTACGCAATCTGTACAATCAGCGTCTAGGTACCGTAATACATGAGGAAAAGCAGAGTATATTTCCATTGCTTTGGCATGCAGCTTGTAATTTACATTTTGGCATGTTCCTAAATGTGCTAACAACACTTACAGTACAGGTAACCTGAATACAGGCAGTAATCTCTGGGAAATTCAAAGCTTGTTTACACTCTGTCATCTTTTGACGCCAACTTTTGATGCCAACTGTAAATTTTTGGTCGAAAATATGCAGGTGGTATTTTCGCAAAACTACCAAGGTCACTACAGATTCCTTATCTGTTCATAATACGCAGCTTCTGTCTAGGTAATCTAGTTGACAATTTATTTCCTCGCATTGCGTGGGTGATGCATAGCCATGTAAAGTGTTACCATCTGTGTTGCAGCTATGCACATGATATATGTAGATACAGGCTTGGGCTGGTGATAAAAGTCTGAAACTTTATTCACTCATAAAACTGTGTAATATTTTTTTATATTGACTGTTGAATAACTGACAAGGTAATATTTGTTCATTGATATTACCTATTGCTGATTGCAATGTAGGAAACACAGTGCAGGCACAGAAAGTTATTTTTGACACACACAACACACACTTTTCTCTGTACAACTGTCATCATGCCCAATCGTTCATTGCCGGGAAGGTGCTCCCTTTTCCTGGCCTTCCTGCTATCGGTGGCATCGGCTGTTCTCGCAATCTTCATCATCGTCATCATCATCAATCAGTCCCAGCAGCCTTTGCAGATGCCTGATGTAACTGATGGCATAGCGCAGCGTCTCAACTTTGCTCAGCCGGCGATCCTTGTCTCGTGGCGGAAGAGGCAGCCGACTACGCAGTCGCTCAAATCCGTCGTTCACGTGCCGAACCTGAAATGACAAGCGGAATCAGAAAAGGCTGCACTGCAGGAGCAGTGAGGAGAAGGTTTAATACTGCAGCTTGTGCCATACATTCAGGTGTGCAACTAAAGCAAAAAATGTGTAGGACTTGTGTCATACATCCAGGTGCGCAACTAAAACAAATGTGTGAAGCTAAAGCAAGATTCCGCGATTCTTTGTGTCAACCCGATCGCCGTGTTTGTAGGCCAGTCTTATGCTTTGGCGTAGTGCCTCAAATGCAGGACAGTCCCCTTTGCATGTCGGAGCACTTTGGTCATCCTGATCCGTACTGGGGCCAAGTTATTGAAGTCCAAGTCTGCGGTTTTAGTTGACTTGTTTCTAACTTGTATCTTCATTTTTTCATGCAGTTTAATAGCATCGAAAGAAAATACAGCCGCAGTTGTCTGAGCTTTTGTGATTACCAGTAGAAGAGGACACACCAAATGAATACAATACTCATGTCCATCTTTCAATTTATCCTCATCCTTTTGTGCTATTTCCCATGAGCACAATTTATCTCACCCTTATTTGTGTAATTACTTTTTATGAATTTGCGGCGCCTCCATGGGTGACTGATCACCACTTGAGCTTTACGACATAAGTCATCTTCTTGCCACAACACTCAATACATTCACATCGTTTTTACATTTTATTGTGCTGATAACAAATGTAACTTGGCTTGTAGGATTGTATTCTTATTTTTCATTTCATATTTACTCAATTGTAACATGATGGGTGACTTTTCCTTGCATCCTGGTGGAAGTAAGCCATTTAGGTATTCAATCGTAACCTGAGGGTCGACATAATGTACCAGTAATCTAAAAAAAACTCATGTTACGTTTGAGTGAACATGGTGTATTAGTTGTTACAAGAGCATTATTGTTCTGTTAACAAAAATTAAGACCATTTGTTTTACGAGACTTGAAAGATGCTTTGATGGATCTCGTGGCTGTTACAGGGTTACTCTTGCACTGTAAGCGACTTCCATTTTACTCCAAGAAACCCCAATAATGAATTGTTGGTAGTCTAAGTAACCAGTCCAGCCTGTTAATATACTAGTAAAAAACGTGTGCATCCACTCCTAACTGAAGCCCGCTGCACAGTTAAAATCATCGCGCTGAAAAAATGTAAAAATGCCACTCTATTTCCTTGGTAATGTGCCCAAGACAGCGAGATATTCAGAATTCTGGAAACCGGCCACGGACTAGGTGGTATCCCCCCTCTCGGAAAGCCCCTCGATTGGTCCTCACCCGTTGGCGTTCCCGTTCATTCCGGCGTCGGATGAAGGTGGGCTCAAGCCAGTAGTCGTATGGCGAGTAGGGAACTGGTAGGGGTATCTTGCACTCAGGGGCAAAAGGATCAGTCGAACCTACCTGCAGATGTGTGCACATTGTCATCAGTGTTCACCGGTCACCATATTGCTTTGGCAGACATTATTGAAAACCAATGAAATAATTGAATACCTGCGACTAGATATCTACCTTCACCAGAGAGAGAGTGAGAAAGGAAAGGCCGGGAGGTTAACCAGATATTAGCATCTGGTTTGCTACCCAGCGCTGGGGGCGGGGAAGTAGGGGCAAGAGAGAGGGGGTAGATAGAGAAAAAAAAACGCACGCGCACTCAGAAAACGAAAACACTCACGGGAAGGGTGTCCTAGCTACGACCGTTCAGTAAGGCCGGTCGGACCTTCCAAGTGTCTGTGACACCAAGGTCCTAAAGTTCTAAAACCTAAAAAAAAGCTTCACTCGTTTCTGGCATTACCAGAATAATGCAGCTTAAAGTGACACTGAAACACTTTTCTAAGAAATCATGGAATGAATTCGCTGAAAGAGCTTATTGCCCCACAAATTCAACGCCGCAAAAATTTTAAGAATCCGTCCAGTACGAGCAGAGTTGCAAATATTTGTCGCACGCTGCAATCGCATTCTTCTCTCGCACTGACGAAAGCGCTCGAAGTTGAGCAGGAGGGGTGACACGGGCAAAAAAAAATTCGTCACGCGCGCCTCGTGGTCTTGAGCAGTCTTTTTTTTTCTTTTTTTTTAAATAAGCGGCATTATCAGTGCGATAGAGAGCGCACGCGTGAACAAGTCGCGGCCTCCCGCGGTGATCTCTGTAACGACAGAGTGCGCCGTGTTCAAATCAGCCAATGGCTGATGGATGGCCTTCTACGAAGGATTTTGTGAGTTTTCTCCGTCACTCGTCGAGGGAAGAGAAATCAATTTTTAGCTGACTGATTATTGTGAATTCCAGGCCGCGTTATGTGCTATAACGGTTGGCTCGGGTGTTCTCTGGAGCATCTACTACCGATCGGCAGCATTTTCTGGCCATGCTCAAAAAGTGTTGCAGGGCCCCTTTAAAAACCACCTCCTCCGCCCTTCTTTCCCGTAAAATTTTAAAATTTGCACGCATATACACGCGCAAATACAAACATACATGAATAACTGTTGAATTCCCGCACACTAAACGCCCCAAGAAATCTTTGCGTTCACTCTTGGTTACCAGCAGTCCGAACGCAGACCATGACTTTTGTAACAGGTTCAGTTTTACATGCATGGTATGCAGAAACATTTTAATTAATGAGCATGGTTGCACGCTCGGATAAGCTTGTTCGGCCTTTGCACCCACCGCTTCCTTGCTTTCGGCGCGCAGAGCTGCGGCCCTGTCTAACATTCCCGTCAGGGCTGACGCGTGCTTCAACCTCTTTTCAGCAAAAGCCACCATCAGGCCTAGGAAAGAATACCTCGTTACTTAATTGCCGAGGAAACTTGGGTGTCATCGGACAAGGGGACGCGAACTAATAGCTTGTTTCCACAGTAGTCCCGCAATATTGTATGTGCCGCCATTGTGGATTCTTTCATCAGCGCAGAGGCCGTAACTGAGGGGCACTTGGCGCTGGCCACTGAATTAAGGCTTCACCGCCCTGGCCCCGTCGTCTTGGCCGCGCACTTACGACTCTTCTCCGCTACAGCTTGTTCACCTTCGGACCAGGGGCGTAACCAAGGGGGAGGGGGTTCAGACCCCTCCTGAAAGTTTTCTATTTTGCTTTCGTGTGTATTACGTGCACATACAAACGCGCCCACGTACCTAAAATAGTTATGTGCGTTCTCAATCGGACATTACATTCAGCACCAACAAGGGACGTGAGTTTGGCGCAGTGGCCGTTTACACAACCTCTCCCCAGTGTGGCCTCCGAGAACCTTGCCCGGTGACCCTCAAGAGCTCCGCGTGCACCAACTGCTCTTATGCCTAATGCTCGAGCTTCATTCTGTGTCGGACGTTCTCAGACGTTTGGGTGCCGTACCTTGTCCGACGAAGAGTCGTCCGAGTCGGAGTTGACCGAGAAGTCGGGCGACGGTACGCCGGCCACGGCGGGCGGCAGGTCTTGCAACTCGAGCGACGATGTCGTTGACGTCATCTCCGGGACGGTGCCACCGCAGAAGAAAGTCGGGAACACTGCCACGGTCGCCGCCATCGGCTGCTGGTGATGCGGGTACAATGGGGCCGACTGATCCACGTGCTGATGCGTTTGAGGAACCGCGGTGTACGACATCGGTGCCAATGGAGTCAGCGTGGCGTACTCGCTGCCCGCCGAGAGCTTGCTACTCGGGACGGGGCACGGTGACGCTGCGTCGTCCATCACGCTGCGTGGAATAGGTGCTTGGTTTGCATTCGCGTCACAGTAACTGCCGTGTTGGATGATACGTTTTCGAGGTCTCGTTGAATGCACTCATTTCGGTAGCGCGAAAATGGGCACATACACAAGAGCGAGTACGTAGAGAAGATGGGGTGCTAGCTTGACCTGTCTGCATGCCCAAATTTGTGTCTGCGTCGTTGTTGTTGTTGTTCTCCTATTGTTGGTGGCGCATACCCACTGGGGGGTATAGGCCAAGAATCGAGTGGCTTTAAAATTTACTGTTCAGATTTAGAATGATGGAGGTATAACAGAAAGATTACCGATAGCCTAGGCAAGTGTGGTGCTTAATGTAGTGCATACAAATATTTACATAAACGAATTTATTCTTAGAATATAGCAATAGTCTGATTTTATACGTATATAATTATTTGGACATGTTAGGATAATGAAACTGGTTAATTAGTCAACCTATTAGTTTCAGCAATATAGTCCCGGACGGCCGCGCATACTGTCCCTTTAGTGAAACCAGAAATGGAAGCTCCAAAAGACAAAAAGCGTCATTGTTTTTTTTTTGCGCTACCGAAATGAATGCCAGTGATCACAACCAACTACCCCGCATTATACCGCATTGACACAAAGAACGGACCGCGACATGGTCACCCAACAGTTTGGGCTTTTCATCGAAAAATAAAAGTAGAGGTTCTATCGTGTGTGTACATATACCTGAATGTAACATGAATTTTAAAATAAATATTAGTACAATATAAGCCCAAGAACTCTTCAGCCATCAACCCCACCCACCGCTGGCGACCACCATATTGCCATGGCATGCGTGGCATTAGAGTGTTGTGGCATCATGGGCTGCATGGGGCCGGTAGGTGGAAAAAAGACTAAAAGGGGGCGTCACGTGAGCATCTTGAAGTCCATCCAAAAAAAATGAAGCTGTAGCATGCGGGAAATCTGACCAGCACATGGAGAACGAGCATGGAGCCCAGTGCATGGAGCATCCCCGATAAGTTTGGCATGTGGACGCTAGGCGTGCTCCCTGAGTTTCTTTTTTTTGATTGCGATAGCAACTATATGGACACTCTCGGCTGGTTTTTTGCCGTCACCGCCGCCGTCATTCACGTATATGTATCTATATACGGGGAAGGATGCGCAAGCCTCTCCTCAGAGCGAGCATCGCCTTTGCGGCTGTGGTCGTCAGTGCGCGCGCTTCTCTCGTGAGCGAACGGGGGGGCGGGGAGGGGGCGGTAGGTGCTTATGGTTACCGCGCTATCGCAACAACGACCAGCGTGCCCTTGTGCCCCCCCCCCCCAGCAGGTGGGAGCTTCTACGGACTGCGCTCTCAACACGAAAAAACGTTGCCAAGAGTGTTTTGTAGAGATCGGATCTGAATGAGGTGACTGCCAGCCTCACTTCGTATAACACTGCAATTTGTCGCTATTATATTCATTACTTCACCTTTTCGGTGAAACTGACTTTGTGCAATCATCCGTGCCACAGTCGTGAACTGCACTTGACAAAATGCACACGAGTATACATGGTCCTCAAGAAAGCTTCTTGAGACACAGTTAGGTATCCAGCGGCTATGCACGTTTTGCAGGTTCTGTACCGTTTGTCATAACTTATTCGCGTACATCTGTACCTGCGATTAGGTCTCCTGCGTCATTTGTGCGTGAGAAACGCAAGGCAAGTTTCGATCTGCTTTCCATTCTTCGCGTGACCTTCCAATTTGTTGCTATCGCGTTCATTGCTTCGCCTTTGCGGCAAAGCTGTGACTCTTTTCCCCCTTTTTTCCATGCATTGAGCAAAGCCGTCGTCTTTTACCTAAGGTCTGCGAATCGTTCAATTTCAACGTCAAGCTGAAAAAAGCT
Source organism: Rhipicephalus annulatus (assembly GCA_013436015.1). NCBI lineage: Eukaryota > Metazoa > Arthropoda > Arachnida > Ixodida > Ixodidae > Rhipicephalus > Rhipicephalus annulatus. Next base: position 90,101 of record WOVY01009666.1, read on the forward strand.
GAAAGTAACTCGATCACATGATCAGCTGACCGCGGAGCAAAAGCGTTTGCTGTGTAATGTTGAGGAGGCAGAAGGAACGCTCAGACGTCTGTTGCTACGCTAGAGATCTGCGTTTTTGTCGGACCGGTGCTACTTCGACAGCCAAGTCATCAGTGCTTTCTCAATAAATCGTCGGGAGCACGCTCGCACAGCAAGCAGTCTGTGTCGTCACGACTCACGATTGTGCCAGCGCTTCCCGACTTATGCCACTGGCATCTTTATCGAAATTCTCAATTGTAAATTTAGTGCTCAAATACTCGAAATTTGGCCAGCTTGTTTGTGAACGCACAATAGGAATAACCGACATATAACGGAGATGATTATCAAAACATGGGTGTTGTGCCCCCTCTCTCTCCTTAATTCTTTATGTTATCGAAACGTCATATGAGAGTTTTTTCGTTACTTCTTCACAGGGTGTTCATTTCATGCCAAATGTGCACTGAAAACAATACATTGCTATAGAATATTTCGGAGGGGAAAAAATTGGACAAGTGGAACTTTCCGAAATGTCGTCCTGGTGGTCTAGGAAATTATTTTGAAAATATTGTATTTCTTTTTCCGATACTATATTTGGTTTACATATTAGGAAAAGTTGTTAGTGTAAGGGTTTTGGAGTTGAATAATGTTACTGCGATTTTTGGCTGTATTCGCCGCCATAAATTTCGCAAAAAAATTTAATATTTGCATTTTTTTCTATTCCAATTATGAATATTCGAGTAATGAATACTCATGTCACGAAAGGTATATTTAGCGCTAATATTTTCAGACCACAGAAGTGTCTAACCTTTAGAAGAAAAATATACGAACGTCATAAAATCATCATTTTGGTCCACTAATCGAGACGCCATTCACACCACGTGGTGCTCCAATCAAAATCAGCTTTATACCTTAATCAAAAGCAAATAAACAGTTCTTAAATGGCAAGTTATAGCTTCCCCAATCACAGCAACAGGGAACTTCAACGCTGCCGCATGACGAAATGTACTTATAAGAACTAAATTATTCAGATGAAATCAAAAGAGCTTCAGTTGGGCCTAGTTGGTGCATGGCATTTCAGCTGGAAACTACAGCGCAAACCAAAGCGGACCACAAAGAATACAAGAGAGTGCTCATTTACCCTATTTGTGACGCGTCTTGGTTTGTGCCGAAGCTTTCACCTTGCTTGAAATTATACAAAATGAGATATCAAGTAGTACACTATATAAGTGGCATTGTCATTTTGCTGAATGCTAACAGTACGGCAGTTCTGTTTGGTGTTTTCATATATTCTCCAGACTTCCGGGTTGGATTTTAGTCCACAGAACTTCCTGAAAATTTTACAACTGGGTGTGTAGATGATGAAAATAAAAATTGAAGCTTATTATTTCCGTGATGCCTGTCGTTTTGATATGGCGTGATGTCCAACTATTTGGACGCTGAAACTCCATTAAAGCGTTAAGTAGTAGGCCTGAAGCAACTTAAAGCAAGGTTACTGAAGAAAATTGTGACAAATTTTGGAATAGCTGCTAGTTGTTATTCAAAATTTAACAAATATTAGAAAAAACTACAAAAAAGTGGACCTCAATTTTCGCCGCTAAACTTCTAAACCGCTGCTCTGTTGAACACCACCATGTTTTCTTCTTTGTTTCGAGATCTCCTGGTACGTTAAAGAACCCCAGGTGGTCAAAATTTCCGGAGCCCTCCACTACGGCGTCTCTCATAATCATATGGTGGTTTTGGGACGTTAAACCCCACAAATCAATCAAAATTTCGACAAAACTTTACAGAGGGCACTAGTAGATGTCCAAAATACTGGACAACTGGTTTTTGAGGAATAAAACATGCCTAGATCTTCGTAGTGATGGAATATTCGATGTCCAATACATTGGAAAAATCGCCATAGCCGGAATTCAGGAGGATATAAAGTATAGAGTGCAACTAATCCTGTGTAGATTATAGTAAAAATTTATCTTTCTTCACAATCACAACGCGACGCGTCTCTAGCTAGGATGTTTCTTCTAAAAAAAACTCTGCCCCATTGTGCTCATAAAGTAACTCTAAGATATTTTCGAACAGCTTCGGTGGTCACAATTCTCGGCTGCTCACCCGAAAGTCACCGTCTTCAACCGGGCCACAGTGGTCACATGCTTATGTGGGCAAAACCCTAAAGGCCCGTGCAACCAAAATTTAGGCGCACGTTTAAGAACCCCACCTGGTGGAAACTACCGAAGCCCTCCACGGCGTCTCTCGTAATTTCATCGGCGTAATTTCGTCGTGCTTTTGGGACGTAAAGACCCAGACATTGTAATGTTATTGTAATGTATTTGCAAAACACATTCGCATGTTAAATTCGTCAGGTATACTCTCTGCATTTTCAATTTGGCATTTTTTTTTCTAAAAATGTACCAATAGGAACTGGATAAATCGAACCATTAAATAGGAGTGTGAGAATATTTGAAAATAATGAAATATTTGAATAGTTAATAGCCGGAATACCGAACATTTTTTTCGATTTCATATAACCAGCACCGACGAGAAAGCTCCAAAGAAACAAAACACCGGAACAACAACAGACCTTTCTTTTTGTTTCAATTAATGAATTACCGTTATGCACCCAGTCCAACCACGAGATTCATGATTTTCGTTAAGGAAACGTTGTTTAAATGTCTCAATGTGTTTTAGAAGGTAATGCAGAAGTACCACCTTGAATACTGAAGCAAATGCTGTATTTCTTCATGCTGTTCCAAAACAACTGGAAAGCTCTTGTCCTTCATTTGTTCGAGCTTACCTCAGTTGGCACAATAGATCATTTTCAAAGTTTGCAAGTTAATCTTTCCTGCTATGCAGTTTGGACAACTACAATGGCGACTACAGTCACTTCCTGCAAATAGCCTGCTCATGCGCGGTCTCCTTGCGCAATAACGTGGAACATGTTGTCAGCTTTTTTATATAAACACTCATAATAGACAAATCCCAGTACGTTCAATTAGTACCGCATCTCCGCTTGAAGCACGACAGGTGCCGCCATTACTTAGGTAAATATGCAATGCACAAAAGCGCACTTGAGAATTGTGAAAAGGGTCCATTGTGGCTTGTTTCTTTGTTGTCGCTCAAGGGCAATCATCATGTTACTTCGTTAAAGTTCGTGAATATTTGTTTCATATCAATAGTTCTGGGAATCCTTATAAGGCTATTTCGGAAACGGTCGCCTTGCTATTGGAAAAATATTTGAATAGCATTTCAATACAGCAAGATTCTCGTTGGTTCGGAAAACCTGATAATTCGAACGTGTTCACTTGTCCCGGCCGGCATATACATTGATCAGCGGCATAAAACTCTGGTTAATTCCGTGATATTCGGCCACAGTCTGTTTACTTCAGGCGATCCTCGTAGCGGGTTAAGCGAAAGAGACGAGGGCTTTGAGAAATGCGTGGTCGTCATCCACAATCGCGCTGTTGTCACGCAAGAAGATGTGGGTTCAAGCACGTTGCGGCTTGAGACACATGCGGGGTCTGGAGCCGCCTATTCACATCGCGAACGAAGTCGCTAATGACGAGAATCGCGCAGCTCTTAATTGTGCAAAGTGTTGACTGGAACTACGTGTTTCCTCGAGAAAATCAAAGCACGTTGTTGAAACAGACATTTGAGAATTGGTTTCTTGATGCTATCGACAATTCGGCCAATTTGGAGTTTCCCGGTCCGGTGAAATTCGAGTTGACGAGCTTTTACTTTAGTATTCGATTCGTATTAGATTCGGCGTTATGGCTATTCGATTCGAGCTCGATTCAGTTTTTAAAGTTTGCTGTTCACACGTCCCTGAAGTTAACTGAACCAAACTCGATGAGAAACTAATAAGAATGGCACAGAAAGTGGCTCACCTGAGCGTCTCCCCGCCGCTCTACTGCGATCTCGAGTAACCCGGACTCTTGCTGCAAACGTGAGCGTGCGACACCGACATCGTTTGTGCGCCTGCACCTGCCCGTTGAATAAACCGGAGCGGCGCTTTCATTCGGACGGTGCTCGACCGCCTCCGAAGCGTAGCGGGGCCGATGCGGAGGGAAAAAGGATAAATGAAACGAAATGGCGCCGAAACAACTCAAAATCAGTCGCGCATAAACACGCAAAACTTCCCAGGAGCTTCCGAAACTGAAACTGAATACGTTGTCTACTCACCTGCAATTCTCGGCTCCGGAGTGTGCCATTGGTTGATGCGGGGGGCGGGGTTTGTGACGTAGCACGAAGCAGTGCCTGTCCGATGTCTCGTGGGTGGTTTTCAAGATGTTCGCCCTAATTGTGACGGTGTTGGACGTCATCATTTTAACAATTTTTGTGCTTTTGCGTCCCGAAACTACGGTTTCACCTAGAGCAGTGGTTTCACCTTGTGCAGAAGTCGTTTTTCGCAAACGATTACTTCAATTCACTTTATTTTCCTTAAATACCTCGCAGGGAGGTAGTACATAAGGGGTGGGGTTAACATAATAGTGGCTACATACAAAACAGTGGTTACATACATTTACAAGATAGCGACTACAATGCACGTACAGTATAGTGGCTACAATACACTTATTGAGACATACCATGTTTTATTTTTTCGGAAAATGAGGATAAGCAGATAGTTTCGACAATATCGCGGGGCAGGCCGTTCCAGTCAGCTGATGATCGACAAAACAAAGATTCAGAAAAAGTCGTAATGTGGCTGCGGGGACGAGTAACATGTAAATGGTGCCCTGTGCGCAGAGATGTGCGCGTTGGCGGGGCCAGAATATATGGGGCATGATGAAGTGAGCTGTAAAAAAAAAAAAAAAACTTGTGAAAAAGGATTATTGAATCGATGCGGATATAGCGATAGCGTTTGTATATTTATAAATAACGTTCATTATTTTGCATGTGTTATCTGACAGGCTTACCTCATCCAGTTCTCAAGGCATTTTTGTAGACGTGACTACAGTATACTGGAATACTAGATGCACATTGTGTACGTCGGCATTCACGTGGTATCAACTTCAAATGTGACTTTGTGACACCAGCGGTACACAAAAAGCCGAATCTATCTATCTTTAGTTATGAGATTGTTAAGCATTTCATTAATGTGTAGGTGCCCTTTGCTTTCGAACACGGACTCATTGTACGGTGATGAGTTGGCAGAATAAAAGTCATGACCTTTTCACGGTGATGAGTCTAATTGACGCTAACAGTCCACTTACGATATCAACTTTATTGCTTGTCCTCACTGTCGCCAACTGCAGCGTGAGCGAATTACACTGGCGCATGCTTTCCTTTTCTTGCCGCGCTTAATCTTGGAAGTGTTACACGACGTACTGTCAAGCCTTGTACGTGTAGCGTACAAATTGGATGAGTGATACCACTGATTCGGGCACTGTCGGCATTTCAAGACACTGCATGATGAGGACAGTGAAGTCGTACTCACGTTGTATATCACTTGTGTAAAAACTAAAATATGCAACGGAAAAAAAATTGTCAGTTATCTGCTTGTATACTACGCAAAGCTACAAATGAAATCCGTGAGGATTTCCAAGCCAATAAAATTTTTTCTTGACTATCATATCATATTTCACATTGTGAATCAAGCCCGTAGCCACAAATTTTTTTTTCTGGGTGTGGGGGGGTGGGGCGTCATTTTTTTGGTTACGGGCCTGCTGAAAATTAAAGAACGCAGGGTACGTCACTACCCCGTTGGGCTGCGTCAGGCAGTCTTATGGACTTTTGTTACACTCGCGTTGCAAATCAGCGGTCTCTGAACAAAATGCCGTATATGCTATATAGTTACCCAATCTTGCGACAAAGAAACCTCTCTAAGCTGTGCAACGCTCAGCTGGATCCATTCACGACAACAACAAAAAATGTACCTGTTCACCGAAAACGCTGTTCCCCCTTTGGCCTCCCTCATCGCACCTGGGTTTTGAGCTCTTCTGCAGCCGTTGAAGCCGGGCGCTCAATTATTCAGCGGGAAACAGCGACTACGCCAAACCCGGATCGCAATCCGGCGCTGATCGCATACGGTGACAGGTTTACGCCGCCGCTCCGCGCTAATGCACTCGGTCATCGCGGATCCCACAGCTCCGTTTCTCTCAAAACCATGCAGCGTTACGAAAGGCTATTCGGCTGGCGGAAGCCCGGTCAAGTTTGAGGTAGCAGCGCTGCACTCTTCTAATTATCCTCCACGCGAGCGCGGCCTGCTGGCGAGAACGACAAGCAGGCGGCGCTGTGAAACGGTGTCCGCTAGAGTAACTGTATATACCATATACAGTTACTCTAGGGACCGCCAGGTCCGTATTTGTTGTCCAGATTTTAGGTTACAAAGAAAAACGCTTATATATCTGCAAATTCCGGAGGGAAAACAAATGACGAAGCTTGTACAAGCCGCGTAAGTCTTGAATCAGCGAAACTGGTAATTCTGTAGACAAATCTGGTGGCTTGTTTCAGGTCTCTATGCATGTGTTTACAGGCAAGTCGTTGCTATAGGCTTTAGCGAGCTAGGTGATGCTAGGTTGTCTGTACGTTGATTCTCAACGCACAGAAGTTCGAGTTAAACCGCAGGCAGTCAGACACGACACGGGCATGTCGTCATTGCCGGAGACCTTCGTGGCTTGCGGGTCTTCTGTCAGTCGCCGTTGTCTTTCCCGTTCCCTGGCATTATCGGTCTTCGACTCGCCACCGTATATAGCTTCGCAGCCATTTGTTGGGCTAACTATTGTCTTCTTCATTTTCAGTGAACCAGTGGTGAGTGGTGTGATTTATCCGATTTCTGTGGGTAATTCCCGTTTATGATAGTGATAGTTTTTGTGGTACGGGAGTGAACAATCGGACCGATTTGCTAAGCGGACCTGCTATTAAAAGGTGAGCCGACAGAAATGACACACGGTGTGCTGTACAGGGTGTTGTATACGTAAAGGGACGAGCAAGGGCCTCGGACGAGTTGGCCGACGTTTCGACAGGGAGACCAATTGTTGTCAAAGGTGTCTTTGTCACCCTTGGCGTCAGGACTGTAACTAGGGTGGAGTTGAGGGGGGTTACGACACCCCCAAAAATTTGTGCATTGCAAACGTTTTGGGTGATACTAAACTGGTTACACGCCTCTGCATCGACCACCAGTTGCCCAAGGAAGGCGTTCCACACATACACACTCCCCGAAAAATATTCCTCGGTACGTGTCGGTTAGTCAGTGATGGCACGTCATGTGGCATACGCGTCAACCGCAATTCTGTTGGTTTGTAGATTCGAAACACGAATGTTAACAGCCCAATATGACGACAGTGAAACCCATTCGTAAAATAGTGTATATAGACGCGCATTAACGCTCCGTGGGAGGGGGTGTATTAAAAAAAGGCGGATGCCCCGCCGGGCGTCTGTGGTCGGTTCCGTCTCCTCTCCCCCGCACCCAGCCCTGCACCCCGATCCGAGCATTCCGTTCGCTTTTGTGTATAGCGGCGGCAGCAATGCCGGATCATGGGGTGGACAACGCAACCGTAACGTCGTGTTTGCCCGTTCGACACGTTTCGAGTGCGAAGCCACTGTATTAGTGGTATCCTGTGTAAGTTGCTACTAAATGACGATGACTTGACCGCACTCTTGCGTCACGTCAGGGTGCTCCAAACGGTCCCACACAGTTTAACGCAGTAGAGAAGGGCGCACCCCAGGGTGCAGTGCTCAGTCCACTCCTTTCCAACATCACCCTGATACATATAACGAGGATATTGCCGTGAGGAGTGCACATCACAGTTTACGCCGACGATATCTGTATCTGGAGTGCTTCAAGTTCGCGTTTTGTTACCAAACGACGCCTTCAAGAAGCTTTACGGAACCTCTCCGCGTATTTGGATCACCGTGGTATGCACTTTTCTTCAGAAAAGAGCACAGCCATCGCATTCACGAGAAAGAAAATGTCCAAGTATCCGCTCCTCCTCGGTGGCCGGCCACTGACCTATGTACGGTCTCAGCGATTTCTTGGAATAGTCATCGACAGAAGTCTTTCCTGGTCACCTCAGGTGAAGAAACTTCGAGCGAGAATAGCTGCAGCATCACAACTCTTCAAATTCATGGCGGCAAAACGATGGGTATGCAAGTGCCGATCAATGGTCCTGCTTGAGAAAGCGTATATTTAAGGAACCTTGTGTTATTGCCAACAACCAAGAGCACCAACCAACATGTTGATTATCACCAACAAACAGGAGAACTTTATAAGCCGCACGAAACAACTGCCGCACGAAACAATTGCCTACGAATCTTTCTATGCCTTCCAAAGAGCTCGTCAGCCTTGGGAACTGTAGTGGAAGCAGGATGTCTCCCGCTAGGTATAATCTGCACTCAAGAAATATTGCGCACTCATTTCCGCCATGTCATACATGGGAAGAAGCATTTTCTGTACCGCATACATCTCACCCAAAGCAATTCAGCATTCAACCAAGCTGTGCAAATGCATCAACACACCGCCATTAGACAACCGAAGAAGTTGATGCCTCCAAGATTTCCACCCTGGACGCTTTCACCTCTTTATATTAAACAGTGTGTCCCAGGAATCAATGAAGCGAAGAAACGTATTGCACAGACAGCACTGCTGCAGACTACTCTCTTCTACTTAGCCCAGCATTACACTCAGCATTCTCATATTTATGCTGACGCCTCAACCACTCAGGAGATTCCATCACATGGCCTCTATGTTCCCTCTACAGGACAAAGTCTATCTTATCGCCTACAACGCAGGACATCATCAACGACAGCAGAACTTCATGGAATCAAAGAAGCAGTCCTCTACATTCTGCGGAAAACGCCGAACCGATGGGTGATCTTCACCGACTCCAAGGGAGCCCTACAAATACTGTTCATCCTCATTAAAACAAATTATCACCCGATTTTATTTGATATAGCGTACTTACATGACTTGGCTATTATCGCAGGTCACGCTATCACATTTAAATGGATACCAGCTCATTGCGGTATACTGGCCAATGAAAAAGCAGATGATGCGGCCAGCAAAGGACTTCAAAAGCAAAATTACAGGTGAACCTATTTCATTAAATCAGATGCTTCCCAGCTGGCTAAAAGGCTCGCTTCCGAAGAAAAGAAGAGGATATGGAACCTCCCGACGCATCATTATGCTTTCCTCCAATCTATCGACCCACGTCTAAGGCCTAGGCTCCCATCCCGAATACTTCGACACCTGGAAACTCTCTACCACCGTCTCCGGCTGAACAGTGCTTGTGGAAACAATTCACGGTATCGCTTCGGTCTAGTAGAAAGTCCATACAGCCATAAATCTGGCTCCGTAAAAACTGTAAAACATATCTTGTTTGAGTGCCGACCGTATGTCGATGAGCGTGCGCTCTATGAACACTGCGTGCATCTCTTAACCCAACGAACTTTATCAGTTGATTGTGCCCTGGGCCCTTTCCCCAGCTTCACGCAACAGAGGCATGCGATGAAACTTTTATTCACGTATTTAGACAATATCGGTCAGCTAGACAAACTGTAGGGGCACCTTGAAAACTCGTAATAAGCCATGCTGTCGGCACACGTCCTCGCTCAAGAGACAAACAAATGTCTGCATATTTACATTTTTTCTTTCCATTTTCCAAATATTCTTAATATTTGTTTATATCTCTCTTGTCTTTCAATCCCCAATCCCCTTCTCCAAGTAGAGAATATAGCAAGTCAGCGACAATATATATATATATATATATATATATATATATATATATATATATATATATATATATATATATATCAGGGTACAGTGTCTAACACCATTACTAAACCAAAATTTTTATGTCTTTTTGACTATTGCCAACCATCGACACTACATCGAATTTGTTGCGGGTCTTCATCACAGAGACACGGAAATTAAAGGTATGGCCAAGGTACTACTCATGATGGCTGAATTATAACTTCACGTACCACTTCACTTATTGTTGTGCGGGCGCTTGTATGAATACGCGTACAAAACGCGTAAAGGTACCAAAACAGAATGAAACTAAAACAGAAGCAAGAAACATTTAGTTCCGAAACCCTCTTAAGCCGATATGGTGTTTGTATCATAAGAGTACACAAGTAATGTTTATTAATTTTTTTATAAGATGGGATAGCCGGAACTGCAACTACAATCGATTTATTTTGTGCATTCGCTGTGTCAGTGTGACAGGTGCCGCTTTCTTGACGCTTTTCTGTTTAGCTAAACTACCAATGTCCGTTGTCGCCGTTCCACGAATTTATCATTTTCTTAGATAAGAGCGCTATTACGGGAAAACATTCCTGGAAAAGATGTGTTAGACATTGCGACTGCCATACTGTTGCGATAAAATGGCGCTAACATGTGCAGGAAAACGCACACATTGAAGACAGGTGCATATGCCTAAAAATATGTATCCGACGCATATTACGCAAGGAAGAAAAAGGTAGAAGCTGACACCATGCGGAAGGTAGTTCAGATTAGCCCAGAAGCCGTCTTTACAAACGTAAACTGATCCGAGAGACACATGCATACTGGCTGTTACAAGATAACACCACGAGTATTTGGTAAAAAAAAGAGTTTCACACAAGAGTCAGAGGTGGTGGCATTAGTCAAAGCCGTATCAAACGCAGAAAGCAGGAGATAGGAGGTAGTTACGGCGGATTCACAGGTGACATGTCGAATGTTTCTTCGAGGAACGGTACCTGAACTAGTGAATAAAACTTTAAATGTGGCCATAACTGGAGATCGTCACATGATGTGGTGTATACGTCCTGCTCACGAAGGTTTGGAGGCAAACGTCATGATATACAGCTCGAGGCTTCACCAACTGATCAACTGTATAGACTCACACATAGAACCCATTTCCAGTTCGGGTGACATCCTTCTGCAGCAAAGGCAGCAACAAAGAGAGTGCGGCTTTCCGCATAAAGACCTGGGTAGCTAACAAACCTGGGACCACAGAAGCATACAAACTAATGGCTTTCTCAATTTGCACCGGCCAAGGGAAATATTTGCTGCAACGTTTTGAGGAGCCTTTTTGCGGTGTTCAGGCACACCAGCACTTAGCCGTGTGCGATCGGAGTATACCTAGAGGCCCAGAGACACAGACAGCCCACACGTTATTAACTAAGTAAACGCACGTGTTTCAGAGGCAGCGGGAAACATGGCTTGCGGACATGTAAAATCAGTGCCTCATAGTTTTGCTTGACTAGGCGAGCCGCTCGTGCCAGCGGAGCCCTGGACTAAAGGATTCTACCATAACCAGAGTGTACTGCGTTACACACTGTACCATAACTTCCTTAATTAGTAATTTTTTTCAAAGTGAAGTTTATTCCTTTTTCTCTTCCTCCTCGCCGTTGTTAGTTAAACTGTGAATCACCTACAAACGGCCAATCACCATTGCAGCATGCCCGCATACCACGATCCGTGGTTTGCGGTTATGTGCCACACTTGTCTGGGGGAGAGAGTTTCGCGACGTATATACACTCCAGGATATTCGCGTTATTAATGTTGCGACCATACAGTCGTGTTCGCCACACCCTCATGCCTTCCCATGCCAGTTCCCGCCAATCCAGACGTATAGGCAGCTAAATGGATCAATGAATTTAAAGCCAGCCGAGAGAGAGGCGATGTCGAGAGTTTGGCGGATACCCACCTGGCCGGGGAAAAGGCGTGGATAAAGGAAACACAGTGCCGGCCAAAGTAAAACATATATTCTTGAAAATACCTTTCGGCTCTCATACCGGGTCCTTGTTCACAATGAAGCATGAGCAGTGAGTTCGCATATTTATAAGATCGTCGACTCACAATTTTCTGGCAACGCGCATACACAGGCAGGTGATTCGTTGTAATTTCCGTTTTTAATTCTTTGCCGTCCGACGATATGCGTTAATACCCTAGATATGTGCGGGCGTTGCTGGCTCGAATGTCATTTGCCCTTGGAGTGATGGGAGTCGTGCTGCGAGCCCTTGCGACGCACGACCATGGCAGGTGGAGGTCCCGGCAGCAGCACAGTCTGCACCATCCCCTCCCGGGGACCCTCGGACACGCTCGCGGTCTCCGCGCCACCGGCGACCTGCGAAGCCCCGAATCACACGTGCCTTCGTTGGAAATTCGTCGCTCAAAGTACAATGTGATACGTAGTAACAACGCAACAAGATGGCGAAAGGGACAGCCTCAACTAGCAACTATAGACTGATGTGACGGTTTTTCCTGTCTGTTTCTGCGCCTCGGTTTGCGCTGTTACCATTTTGCATCATCATCATCATAATCATCAGCCAGACTACGTCACTGCAGGACAAAGGCATCTCCCATGTTTCATTTTGCATACCAGGAACTAGGTCAACAAGGTCACGGCATGCTTTGATAAACCGGGCTGTAAAGGGGGGAGGAGGCGACACGAAGGGGTTATGTCTCCCCCCCTCATTTTTTTATTTTGAGGCTTCTTTGGTGATGGTAAAATATTTACACGCTTTTACAGGGACCACCGCATGCAGTTGCTGAAGTTAGCCGTTCTACATCCCTCCAATTTTTTTTGTACATGGGCATTAATCATAGGTTTGGCGTGACTGACAAAGTCTGTATACACGCGCATTATCTGTGGTACACTTTTTCTTCTCCCTGATACGACTGCATGACGCGACACTTACCACGATGGGGTACTTGTTGTACATGATCTTGAAGACGACGCCGATGGCCAGCAGCATGAGTGAGATGACGAACAGAGCGATCAGGTACAGCGTGAAATCCTGCTTGCCGGCGACTGCAAGCAGGAGTTGTGAGGGTATTGATAAGGATGTTATTTCTTTGTATATGCTTAGCCATCTCAGTTATCAGTCATTTATAGAATAGCCATCATCAGTTATCACCAGTCATTAAACGCTACATTGTGAATGGAACAGCACGATCGAAACAACTTGTTTCGACAACCTTTTCTCGGATACCGATAACGATATTAGGGCAGCAATCGGTATTGCTTGAAGGACCCTTCATCAGCCCTAGTTCAAGGACAATGATGTGACATCCTCCTCTCCTTCGCTATCCTTTTCACAGGTGATGTATCGTCCTTGCCACCTATTTCTTGATTGGTATGTGGGGTTTAACGTCCCAAAACCGCCGTACAATTATGAGAGACGCAGCAGTGGAGGGCTCCGGAAATTTCGACTACCTGGGGTTTTTTAACGTAAACCCAAATCTGAGCACACGGGCCTACAACATTGCCACTTATTTCTAGAAACCACTTTAACAATGTCAGTACTAAGCACTCCAGCCTATCGGGATTTCGCGCCACTCGGCTGCACGCAGTTTTCGCCGCTTGCGCCGTCGTAAACACACACAATGAAGTCGAATCAGTTGGTCGCCCACGACGGTCATGCGAGACAGGAAGAACGGATGGGCGGCTGCATGGCAGAGCAGTGCAGGAGGCAATTCACATCTTATAGTTCGCGTATATGTACCCATCTAAAGTGTGTACGTCACGGACATCACTCGACTGTGCCATCGGAAGAGCGCAAGAAAGACGAGAAAGGCCAGGAGAAAATAATGCGTTGTTTGTACTTTTAGAAGCTGGTGAGAGGCTCTTCAAGTTGCTCTTGTAGCAAACGCGTGAAAGGCCGAACTATATGCAACGTTTTTGCCGGCGTGATTCCCCGGTGTTTCGTATACGCCGGTGTCACTCGGCTATACGGGTGACGGTGGTCGGAACGGTCCACTTCTGTTCTGGACGTTCCAAATATGTCCAGCGTCGGCGTCGACGCCAGAAGCGATTCGATGGATGGATAACCAATCAGCGCGTGGCTAGCTGGCAGCGACTTCCGCTACGTAAAGGTATCGTTTCTGCAGCCAAAATGGCTGCCGCCCGTCTCGGATGACTTAAGTCGTCGCCGCACACTATGTGGCCCGAAAATTTAAAACCGATGCTTGTATTTCACTTAGCTTGTTCCTTAAAAGCTTCGACAGCAAGCGCTCGAGATTTCTTCGAACCGTTTTCGAGGGACGGTAGGCTTAGAAGTCCCGAGTATATTGGCCGAATACATGGCCTCAAAGATGTACAAAATTGAACCTCAGAGGCCGCATATATTACTAGTTTGTGGTTCTTCTTATTCTTAACAGCTGGTACAAAAGTAAAACAACAACAACAACAACAACAACAACAATAATAATAATAGTAATAATAATAATAATAATAATAAATCTTTTCGGGAGACACAAAACTTACAATCTGAAATATTTATCGTTGGTCCATTGACGAATTCTGTACACTAGTTTGCGAGGTGTCAGGTTCATTCCCTTTGGTCGCAATGAGCGACGCTGGGCTGACGTTGGTCTCGACGTTGTACATGTGTTTGAACGCCTTTTCTGACGGCGTGTATGTCACAAAGCCGAGATATGCAACGCCAGGAAACGCCGGTAAAAACGCCGCATATAGTTCGACATTTATCCTGTAATATCTGATGTACTATGCAACAATATATTATACTGTACATTAGGTGATTCAGTCATACCGTCTAATTCTGCTATGGTGTGTAGCATATTTTGGCCAATGAGACACGCCGTAGCAGTTCTATTGACCAATCAGAAAAAAGGTCATGACATTGCGAATACAGCTACGTGGTAAATGGGTATTCCTAACCGCATACCTCCATCTGCTTTTGCCAGGCTTGCCACAAATAGTAATCTGGGGTTGATTCGCAAAACTTGACATTCGTAAGTGCAGTTTTCGATTGGTCAGCCGGGTTTGCTAATGATAGGTTCCGCATCGTGATTGGCAGAAGTATTCTCTTACAAAAAATGTTTAGCGTAAGGCGTTCTTGAGTTTACGGCCGGCCCTGTAATTTCCATGCTGCCATAAGTTTAATGTGCTATGCACGCATGCAATCCTTCAGGTTGCATGTGACAATTCCTAACGTCAATCATTTCCGTGATAGATGGTGATCCGTAGTTTTCACGTGCGATCAACTTTTACTATGTGGTAATTCATTGTCTTGCTATCTGTCGTAGTTTACTCTCTCACAAAGGCGTTATATTCAACTAAGCGATCGAATTCTATTTTACATTGTTTATATTTTCTCCTGAAGTTTTGTTTTTTTTTATTTACAGGGCGAGCGTTCCGGACAACTCACAGCAAAGTCGCTCATCGCTGTAGTCACCGCAGTTGTCCTTGCCGTCGCACTTGAACCCGCTCCAAACGCAACGGTCGTTGGAGCACCGAGTCATCCCCTTGGCGCAGCCGCTAGACTCTGCGACGAGGCATTGCAGCGTGCGTTGAAATATGGACGCCGATATTATAGGCAGTGCGCGATTGAGCAACGTGCCATTTGGTGCAATATTCGAGGCTCACACAACCACAATATGCGTCCCCGTCATAGATTAGCACGCGAACAGTCAAAACTGCATTTCTACCCAATTTTGAGTGCGTTCAGACAAACAAAAGTTTTTTTTTAACTGTCACAAATGTGTATCTGGAAGATCAGCCATGCAGCTACCTGTCCTGTCTTATAGGCACCCGACAGTGGGCCAGAGAGCGCGTCGAAGCTTTCTAGGCCGCCTCAGTATTTTTGGTACCGACCGCCAGGGATACTAAGAAAAATGATACTAAGAAAATGAAACTCTCGCTGAACACATTGAGACGCTGAAATGCCGATGTCCTTTTTGGCGCGTTTTCAGAGAATGCTTCCTGGGCGCTTACATACTCAGCCGTGACCCGCCTGCTCACAATTAAAAACAGAAAATATGCAGGGGCAAGTCAGGTTTTGCTGTGTCTACTCGCTAGGCTACGCATTGGAAGACTCGGTTTTTCTGCGCCTACTCGCTAGGCTGTGTGTTCTGGCGCTACCATCAGATCTCGTAAACTGCATTGCCGGGTGCCTATACTAATTACCTATCCGGTTCTCCACTTGAGGCCTGAAAAAAAAACAATGCCTGTCTGACAACGACTTACAGTGCGTCTTTTGCACGACCGGATCGGGACGCCATTCAATCTATATGAACCGGCAGTAGCCACAGAAGTTACTGTTGTGTGCAGTGAAACTGGCGTGACGTTGCTGCGAAGGCTCAGTTTAACACCTCGCGGTAGTCTCACCGGGCTGCTGGAATCCGGTGATGATGATCTCGAAGCCACCGAGCCGCTTGAGTATCTCCCGGGCGGACACGGTCCAGCGCAGCGTCAGAGACGAGCTAGCCTTGACCATGCTCTTAGTGCCCGTGTAGTCCTTTCCACAGAGCAGGTCTGTCGTCTCGGTACTCGACACCAACTGCACCACAACACAGAAAGTGCTGTTGGTGGTAGTGGCACTGCAGTTTTGATAGCTTTAGGAGCGTTGGCCATGCGCAACAGCGATGTGCTTCGTTTTGCAGACTTCTCATTCCTACTGCATGCAAGGAGATTTCATACGCGGGTTGCTAGTCTTGCTATGGTGGATGCCTGAGAAAGTATGGATACTCAGGCAGCCGGACGATCTCATTAGCTCAGAGAGCCGAACTTCTATAATAGTACTTCAAAACTTGAAGTAATGACAGCACCAAAGGACTCCCAACGGCTTCTATGGCAGCTCGTATGCCAGTTGTTGGGGCCCCTTCAACTTCAACCATCCTGTTGAATTCAGTCTTGTTTGAAAAACTATCCCTACATTTACTACAATGCAAGAACACGCGTAACCGCCAAGAAAGAACTTGGCACTGGTGTCGTGAGTCCAAACTTGCTTTACTCTTCAAAAAAGTGGTGAGTCTCTGGTGTCTTTCCTCTGTGTGGTTTTGCCTTTTTTTAATAAGCACGTACCTTCGGTATCCCAGAAACAAGTCGTACGATATTTTTTTATAAAAGTGATGAAATAGAAGAGGTTGATGCCATTATGGTGGCACGAACTACCTGTTTCTCAATGTCAACAAGATATGCCGTAAGATAAACAATAAGGGCAGAAAATGAAAGACAATCCAACATACTATGTGAAAGTACACATAGGCAAACGCCACAGATCTTGCCTCGAGGTACATGAAGCACATGAAGGAGTCGGAGACGGTGTCAAAAAACCGGAAGGAGAGCGTGAACTTGGCGGCGTTCTCGACCTGGAAGGGCAGTTGGCAGATGCTCGAGCGGGGCGTCGAGTTCCGCCGGTGCGAGTAGAGGATGACACCGGCCTGGTCGCTGTGCAGCTGCAGGTGCACGGGCAGCGCCTTCTGTCCCGCGTTACAGTAGTCGTTCATGTAGTCTGCGCGTAGAAGACAGGCACACTGAAATGGTACCCCGATTTCCCGTATCTACCGGACTCGCTCGCTGAATTTCGTGCCGACCGGTTGTGCCCCCGCGATCGTGCTCCGACGATAGCGCAGCTCTGGCCGACTGGCTCGCCCTACGCCATCTCCTGACGTCGACAAAAGCTCTCGCCGAGTGGTGCCTCGTCCCCGGACTCTTGCGACCATGTCCATCTTTCCTATCTTCTCCTTACTTCCGTATGTGGCTGTCCCTGCCCCTCTATCTATCTCTATACCTTTTAATCCTCCATATCCTTTAATCCCTCCTTACCCCTATCCCTCGTGAGTTGCTGTTGAGGCGTCCTCCCCCTGAGAGACAGTAACGGGGTTCACTCTTATCTTCTTTTCATTTAAGAATCACTTCTCCCGCATCGACGGGTATGTTTCGATCTAGATCCAGGACGACAGCTGTTGTCCCAGATTCAATAGGTGCGCCCAAGTACCCATCAAGATGGCAAGTCAGACGAGTAAGTTGATGTCATGCGCACCCCATTGACGTGGCCAGAGAATGGTACACCGGGCCAGTGCACACATCCCCCCCCCGAATTTTTTTTCGCCGTGGCATACACATCGAGCGAAAAATGCCCATTGGTGCACACCTATTCTTTTCTTTCGTCTTGCGACGTGCTCTAGAAATGTTTTGATTTGGGCGAGCTGGCTCTCGGTTGAATTTCCGGGGTCCATCGTGTTTGTGACTGCCAGAGTGTTTCTTTAGTACTGCACGATAGGGGCGTGCTGTTCGGAAGTAGCTTCAACCAACTCGTCTAACAATTATACTCCTGATTCAGTATATATTCTCTTCAGTCAACGCATGTCTTAATTGTGCACCTCTATTCTCGTCTCTCCTCGCCCAAGAATATAGGGTGTGTCTATTCTCCCGGCAACCGGGTAATTGATCAAAAAACTTTCTCCCGGCAGTCGCCTTCCATTGACTCTCATAAGTCACGTGACTAACTGCCGGGATAAACTTTTTGTATGATTCTCCCGGCAACCGGTAGAACTTAACGTAACCTCTTCAACTTAACCGAACGTAACCTAACCTAACCCAGCACACGCTGGGCCACGTCAGTCCAGCCTGTTTAGCAGCCTAACCTAACCTAATCTAACGCATGCTAGGCTACGTATGCCCAGTCTGTCCCGCAGCAGCCAGTTTTTTTTTCTCCCCACAGCAGTTGGTCGCGTGACATATGAGAGCCAATGGGAGGCGACCACCAGGAGAAAGCTTTTTGAACAATTTCCCGGTTGCCGGAAGAATAGACACTGCGAAGAATATACTTTTCTCTAGGTTACTCACACGCCCGATAGCTGCCGTCCATGTCAGCTGGCTTGGTGCGCTTGATGGGCGACGACGACTCCGGGGGTGGGGCACGGGCCACCAGTCGCTGGAAGCTGTCCGCAGGATCCCGGAACCCTCCTGCGTCGTCCAGGTCGTCTGAACGTTCGAATATTCTCCTAGGACGCGCGTAGCGTCCATCGTCCAGGTCGTATGAACGTCCGAAGCTTCTCCTGGGGCGCGCATAGCGCCCATCGTCTATATCGTCCTCCAGGTCGCCATGTCTCTTTGGCGACTTCCCGACAGCCTCCATCAGCCGTTCGAAGCTGCCCTGTGGCTCGCCGTTCACCGGAAAGACAAACGTCCAGGACAGCAGTATCAGCAGAGCTCCGAGCTCCAGGACCACCACTACTCTACTCCGGACGGCAAGACTCGGGGCACCGGCGGCTCGTGCGTGAGAGGGACCAGGAGACATCGTGGCCTGATGACGAGCCCACCCACGTCGTGTACTTCGTGCTGAAACGACGTGGTCGCTGGACGTTGGCGCCGAGTAACAACTCTCTTGAACAGTAGCCGCACCCACGCTGGGGGATCTAATTCAGTCGGCGTCTTCGTCTTCCTTCTCATCTACTCCTTCGCAGCGCCAAAGCATCGGTGCCTGCCACGAGGTGAGATCAGTGAAGAGTCGGGGTGCGCAAGTTGTTCGTCGGGACTAGTGCTAAAGGAAAATAACAAAACAGGGTGGTTGTTTTATTGGCGCAGAACCTGCACTGTGGTGTGTGTGTTTGTAGGGATCTATCTTGGACAGTATGTATGGACTGGCCCGACTGGGGTAGGACAGGGTCTGTAGGTGACGCAATGCTACCTGTGATTTCTTGCTCAGGTTTTGGCCCTGGGGGTGGAAGTTTCTGTCGTTCGAGTCTTTGGTGTTGCATAATTTCGCACGTTTCAAGACGATTGTTGACATGGTAGCGCCATCTAGTAAATAAACTTGCAAACGCTCCTCTCGGCGCACAATAAATGACATACATAGTGTCGTGGCATACTTAATAAAAGTATTGAAAGTAAGCAAAAAGCAATATGTGCGCTTGTTTTTAACTGTCCAAATAGTCTAGAGTATGTCACAGTACGGACCAACGTTTCTAAAAGCTTTGGTACGGGCGCCAGCGAGAGGAACCAATTGGAACCAGTTCACGGCTGTGCACGCGAAGTTCATATATTGTGCAGCGTGAGTTCAGCGGCGCAGGCACAGCGCGACCCCCGAAACGAATGACGATGCGCCAACAGTGTGCAGGCCTTATTTCTCTTCGCTTAATTTACACCGTACAGCCAACACTGAACGATGGCGAACCACACATGTGGACAGTTTATGAGGCGCAAACATATTGGCAAAACACACCGCGTTTGTAAAGGCGTGTATGACGCCTAAGCCACCTACGCCAAAGTGCTGCGTCGTCTGCTTACTTGCACATGCGGCTGCACCAAGCCGGCACCATCAGTGTAGGAGGTGCAGGAAAATCTTGAACCAGTGCTGCACCTTCTCTGTACCTTTTGAAACGAATGACAGGGTTCAGAGGTCGTGAATGCTGCACCGCTGAAACGAATGGCAAAGTGCAGCACCCCGTGAACTGGTTCACGTGGTGCAGGTGAATCGAACGGACCTAGGGTAGTGTATTGGTGTTCTGTGGACGAGCCGCGCGAGCCGATGTCGGACGCGTCGGGCGGCAACACCGCCGTCATCTTAGACGAGCTGGAAAAGCGAAACTTTTGTCTGATTATGAGAAAACGTGCTGTGATATTCGCTTCTATAATACCTGCGTGCCGATGGCAGCCTCATTACGGCTCATAACGTGAATCTAAATAAACTTGCCACTTTGCACTTTGTGTTTAATCCGCTGAATGCAAGAGAGCAACGGCGCGAACAGGCGTGATAGATCAGGTTGTTTTCTTCTGCAGATACGGTAAGTTCGGAGTACGGAACAATAATGTAACTGTGAAATGTCATTATATTTGTCTTGCTATTTAACCAGATGAAGTACCTCCGAAGCCGCAGGCGCTGTCGTTCTCGTCTGGGAATTCTAGGCTTCCTTCGCTGAGGCACGCCGCAGCACGGTGCCTAAGGAAAACAACGAAGCTGCAGCGCCAACCATCTTCGGAGAAGTGGTCGCGAGCTTCGAAAACGACCTCAAGCGATATAAACTAAACTCGATGTAGACTTCTCACTGTACACTTCTAATTCATTACATTCTGTGAAGTGCAACAACTGCATAAAAGTGCACATTCATAAGTCCAGCCGGCTATCAACAACGCGGCCATACGAGTGGTGATGCAGAGGACAAGGAACGCCCGCGTGCCGACCTGTTATCACAACCCCTCTGAAAAAAGAACGTGACCACAATTTTCGCTCTGCAACTGCAGCTCGCATTGCGAGGGCCTCCGAGACCGTGAGTTGTTTCGCGACTTCTCCGCTAGGGAAGGGCACGTGTGCTGCGGCATCGTTAAAACACAGAACACCTACGTTAAAAGGGCGGATTGTAACCTGCGGCGAGGGAGCGTGGTGCAGAGCGTTGGCGTGGAGACACGGATGAACAGCGTTACACAAGCTAGTCAAAGAGCTGCTTCGCATCTAAAAAAAAAAGGGCTGCACATTTGGGGAAGCAGCACACATTTAACATAGCCACGTGCCGCGGTGACAGTCGGCCATTTTCTGTCCCGGCCGCGGTAATCTTGTTTTGGCGTACGCTAATCGAGTGGCCAGAACTTCTCCGGAAATTATTACTGTACCGAACATTACTTGAGGTAAGTACCCAACCCCCTTGCCCCATTCTTTTTTTTCGAGCTTTTAATATGCACGCGCAAAGCATTTACAAAACGTTTGTCAGTTCTCTTCTAGTAGTATCGTATATGTCAGTTTCTGCCGTTAGTGTTAAAAGTTCTAAATTTCAGCTAATTAAGCAAAGAAGACGCAGTAAGAAGCCTTTTGAACTTGAAGTTTCTGTTACCGCGCCGCTGACGGCGCCGCTGGTCCAACGTTTATAGATACTTTCTATAAACGTTGCCGCTGGTCTGTCTCGGCGCACACCATAGAGTTAATCATAGAGTGTATATTAACTCAAAGGCGCACACCTCTATCGAACGGCTGGTAGCGTTTCCTTTACTTTTTTGCACGGCGTCGGCTTTGCGCGGCAGGGCGCCACCGACGGAAATTTCTCCGTCGGTAGGGTGTATCCAAGTATTACTCTACCGTCGGAGCATGGCATTTCTGTTATCTGGACGACTGCGGACGCCTGCTCTAACGGTAGTTTCACCTCCTGAATATTTCTTCCCCTGTGCTCACGAGTTAATTTCTTTTCTAGCGCAAGTGTTAGCATTGTATTACATATCTATCATAAATGTTAGAGATTCTAGAGAAAAAGCTCCCCATAGGGCCCATGCATTTAAACTTATAACCACCCGGTTACAGTGTGCTAGTACACTCTAACCGGGATGCCGCCACGATGGAACGACAGTCAGCTTTCGGGTGACGTTCATTCGCATTTGCCACTGCATGCTGCAATAAAACCTGTCGTATTTTCTGTTTCGTGCATCTGTCATATTGCAGTAAGAGACTGCTACATGAAGCCAAGTTTTTGGCTCATGGCAACAAAAAATGGGGACAACGAGGCACTGCATACGACTCGCCCAGCGCGCAAGCTAGCTCCATTCCGGGCCCAGTGAATTGCATAAATAGCCATTGCATCTTTCCTAAAAAAAGCTGATATAAATGTCATGCAAATTTTGCCCGTTTATAATACGTAAACACGCTTGTTCACGATTTGTACTGCGAAAGCTTGAATGTTTCAAGAGTCTAAATTTACCGCGTCTTTAAAGCATTGTGAAGGCAACACTGACAACGTTCCAAGATGTCAGCGCTCTGGCGGTTACAACTTGGTATGGCGGCCACCATGCAAGGGGTTATAGGTTTTTCGCGACAGCTTTTCATCTAAAACTCTATAATTTCTATGACTTAATGTTTCTTTTAGGAAACGCTATGCTCTATGAGTCATGGTGTAAATAAAGTCTCGGTGGCCAGCCTTTTCTTTCTCATTGTCGTAGGTGGTCGTAGGCCATAGATGTTGCGAGTAGATGGCGCAGCGGTCGATTGGCTTTCTCGAATTTTCCTTTCGAGCCAACGCGTTCGTTGCAAGCCGACAGGAGCGCACTTGAAATCGCAAGCATTGCAAGTACGCCCAACGTGAAGTCACCGACCGGCGCTTCCAGAGAGTTCTGCAGGCATGGCTGGTGACAGGCGTGACGAGGTAAGCGCTTACGCTCATTAACCGCTCCTAATGTCAGCCTTTATCGCCCACTTATTTTGCGGAGGAAAGTGCGAACTTTCGGAGGATGCCGATTGCGTTACTACTTCGCAAAAGTGCGATCTCGTGTTACGCTTAAACGTGAACGCCGGCGTTACTTTTTTTGTCCTTGCGTAGTGAGTAGTCACCGAAGGAGCGTTATATGTGATACACTAGATTACATGCGTTAGCTTCTCGAAACGAACTTCGTTACTAAGGGACGTCTAGGAAACGTCCAACACCGGCTGTTTTTGTCTCCCCTGGGCAAACCGAGTTGAGCGGCGCGCTGAGCCAAAGTGGTTTGGCTTCCCCCCATTAGGCTTATAGTTGCGCGCATGGCTTCGAACGTGTTAGGTGCCGGCGTCGTTCGTATTTAATTTGTTGCCGTTGGTAACGAGACTTCCGTCACTGACCTACGCACTACCACTGATCATTTCGACCGTGCTAGCGCATTTGAATAAACAGGCATGCCGCATGAGGGTAGTAGGCGATGGGTCGTTCGTATCATCTCGTGGGCTGTTAACATGCCTTGGTCGGTAATTTGTTTACGGTTAGATAGCGCATACATTCCATAGCCATTAACAGCGTGATTAGAGAGGCAGTTGAACAATAGATTCAACGCTGAAGGCTGCGAGTTTCTTCGGCTCATGGTCATAAAGGAATGGTTACATAATATTTGGCTAACATGGGCTTCTTCACGTAAATGGCGCTTCTGCTTGACAAAAACTTGCTGAATGCCTTCGAAACACTAGGGAACTAGTCTTGGCTAGAGGACAGATGTAGACCTTAGCTGGAGGTAGCGTAGTTTAGACCTCTCAAAGTTTTAAAGGAATGGTTACATAACGTTTCATTGGCGGGGGCTGCGTTACCCAAGTTGCACTCCTACTACAAAATACTTCGTGGGTGTCTGGAACGCTAGCATGATTGTCCTCTTGCTATTGCTGGGGACGACGCTTCGAGTAGTAGTGCTATCCCTTCAGGCAGCCGCTGCTTCGAAGTACTGCCAACAAAAGAGAAAGCGTCCCGCTTGTCGAAACGTTCGCCCAAGTGATACCTCCCTGTTCAGGAATATTGTTCTCTTCAAACGTCCCGCTTGTCGCAACGTTTGCCCAAGTGATACCTCCCTGTTCAGGAATATTGTTCTCTTCAAACCTCCATGTGCCCATCTCTTGCCTAGAATGGTAGTCGCTGGATATCGTACCTAAATTACCACAGTTCTCGCTGTATCGTCTTTCCCACAGTCTGCTCACATTCTTAGGTTTCTCTCAGCCTGCTTAGCACGAAAGCTGGCTCAGTGCATTAGCCATTTGTTGAGGACACCATCATTTACGCACACCCCCTTAAAGGGCCACTCACCAGGTCCCCATACCAAATTTTAGTTAGACCGTGGAAGTTGTTGGGTCTCCTATGAGGAACGTTTTGCCAAAGAAATTTTTTGAATCGGTTCATTAAGAGCCGAGAAAAGTGTTTTCTTGAAGCTGCGCGAAACGAGGATCAGAGGAGGCGAGCTCCAATTCCTTGCCGCTCCTCCTTTGCCAGTCAAATCTTTTCCCTACCCTCTCCGGCATCCGACCAAGAGATCACGTGCGTATGACGTGCCCGAACAAGCCCAACCCCCGTGCACGTGAGCAACGTTTTTTTTTTTTTTTCTTGCAGCGTTATTTCGTGTCGTGTTCCACTGCCTGTTTCTGCGGGATAATTCGGAAATGCTGGGTTAGATGCGGTAGAATAGGTGAGCACGCGAATGGGTAGGAGCATTCTACGGCTGTAGTCTGCTCAATACGCTAACCGCGGAATCGCGAGGATACTAAGGCATGCCAAACGCCGGCACATTATCCTCGCATCTTGTTGCAAATTAAGGGGGAAAAAGTGAAAAAGAAAATGAACGCTCACATTCTTTTATTGCGTCTCATTATTTATCGGGAGATTTATTAATCTCTTCGAGCAACAAATACATCAATTACGCGTGTTGTCTTAAATAGTTTCCGCCATGTCACGTGCCACTGTTGGCAACGTCGGAGCATAGTAGTCTTCCTAGAGGACCAACGTCACTGCATTGCCGTGTACATAGGGCTATTCATATGCGCACATGATGCCCTCATTCTTTGGGCGCGCGCCCGCAAAAAGAAGGGGGAGCAGCGTTCATCTTGAAATTCGACCCATTTCCGTGGCACGCAGCGTTGAAAATTTTTGGCAGACATGATCATGAATGTCTCATCTACGCATTGCATTTGTCAGCTCAAAATTGTCAAACCTGGTGAGTGGCCCTCCAAGATTTTCAAGTGTGGATATTGCCTAAAGGGGATTGCAAATAGGAAAGCTTAAACTGGACGTCGTGGACGCAGCTTCGTATGTAAGGTTCTGGTCCTCCAACATAGCTGCTTTGGTGACGGAAAGGCAGAAAAATGGCATCGTGGCCAACCAGCTTCAGTATAACGCTGAAGCCATAATGCTATCGGCTGCTGTGTGTCATTAGAAGAGCCTGTGAGTGAGTGATGTAATAACGGTAACGACATGTTGAAGACCTTATGTTCTACGCTGGTGCGTACTGATGTGGCATTTTCAGTGACATCGGTGTAAGCCGTCTATTCAGATGCAACTGGGTGGATTAGTTGGAGGGAATTGAAGAGTTATTGGCATACTGGCTCTCTGGGAAATTGCTGAACTGTTGTGCAGAAGACTACTTGCTATTTTGATCACCATGAAATTCCCTTATACTGTCGGATTTCATAATGACGACCTTTTAGACCGATTACAGATGCTGTAGTAGCGCTCTGGGCTACTTAAACAATTAAACTTAAGTCATAATTAAACAATTGTGGAACTTCACAGTTTCAACAGTAGCACCAGCTGCTCATAAATGCTAACTTTTAAGTAAAATGTACTGGTTGTGGTTTTTTCTGCAGGCGCTCGTCGCTAAAGAAGCTGGTAATGCCGCGTACCGCAAGCGGAACTTTGATGCCGCGCTTCAGCACTATGAAAAGGCCATCGAGCTGGACCCCACGGACATGTCGTTCAGGACCAACAAAGCTGGTGCGTCAGTAAATCCTTCCTGTGAAGAAATAAACCACAATTTTTTGCTTCCAGGAGATAGTTGTTCTCGCGACTTGCCATCTAGAAAACCAAAACTTTACTGCTAGAAACAAAAAAAAGCCTATAAAGGGAAACAACTTCTGGATTCCACGTTTTCTCCTCAAAGAAAGTTACTTGCCAGCTGCACCAATGGGCGTGCAATCCAGGTCAACATTATCAGCCAGTATTTGTTTAGTCACAGAGGCGATTGGCTACTGCGTTGCAGTTGACTGCATGAGTTCTTTTCAAACTGACAAGTTGTATCCAGCTAAAGAGGCAGATGTCACGTGGTTTGCCTTCCAGGGTCTGGTGAATGCGGTCACTGTAGGAGGTTTATTGTACAATTTGAGGGTATCGGGCTTGCTGCTTCCCGTGGGTAGGTAAAGCAGGGACGACTGAGCTTCACCTCAAAAGAAACAAAAACAACTTATCGAACTAAACCCGGCAGATGCCAGGGTCGGTCCAGGGACACCAGGCAGTTCAGCGGCGACCATGATTTCGGGCAGCAGCAATCTCGGCAAGCGCGGGTGACAGCATCTCTTCATCATGGCAGCCAAAGCACATCTCTATGCGGGCAGCACGCAGGCTGACTCATTTGTGGAATGCAGGCGCACCGCTACTGCGCAACACGTGGCGCTATCTCTGGATAGTCGGTGGGCGTGTTTCCTACGAATTCCAGTGGCCGAGTTGGAGCAGTCAACGGTCTGCATGAGCATGTACTCGACTCTGGCCTAGAGCAACACGGCCTTATCTGCAATTTGAACACAGTGTGAATCATTGGAGCAAAGCGGAAGTTCTATCTTTCAGGTGCCAAGTTGCCCAGAATACCTTATGCGTAGTTAGTCTCTTTTGCTGTCCGATTTCGTCAAATAGATGCTGTTGCATGGCAGGTTCAGCGTTGCTGTCATTATTTGAGAAAACACTCCTGCAGGAACTGGATGGAGCTTTCTAACTTAAGGCTCTTGCTATCAAGCGTCGAAAGCTGTGTCGCACAATTTGCTATGCCGTCCAAGGTTCTAGTAAACGTTGGGGCCATCCATGTTGTTCTC
This sequence comes from Rhipicephalus annulatus, assembly GCA_013436015.1. NCBI lineage: Eukaryota > Metazoa > Arthropoda > Arachnida > Ixodida > Ixodidae > Rhipicephalus > Rhipicephalus annulatus. The sequence goes on from WOVY01009666.1 coordinate 117,062, forward strand.
CAGTACCAACCCACCACGCGGCTACTGGCGGCGCCCCTAATAAAGAAAACATGTTAAGGGAAGTGCGTCACACTGTGTTCCAGTTCACTCTGCTGATTCTCACAGAGCAACCTTTCCCACTTCACGCAGTGACTCGTGCTCTCAATATGCTGACCCTCTCGTGAGACGACTCGGCTCTGACCCTCCCCATTAGGATTCGACATTTTTCCCAGTGTCTGTTTGTAATCCATACTTGCTCGAGTAGTCAGGCAGCAGTTGCTGTGCCAAGTACTTTGTGTACCAGGTGTTTCAATTCATAAGCATGCACAGGTCTTGCTTCAATTTTTAAAAAGATGTTGTCTGGTTAGTTGGGTCATGACAAACATGCCCATTTTTCTTTATAATATGTGATATGTACTATTTAAATACCATTCTAAACTATTAGACTAGAATCACCATTTGCATCAAATTTAAAATTCACTATTCGCACAGGCGTGGACACCCATGAACTGGTATCAAAAGACCCCAAAGATGAACATTAATCTGGATTCTTTGCATGGCATACTGTGCAATGATTTTGCAAATTCAGTTGATTAAACTCCCATTAACATTATTGTTACTTGAAGGGCCAGTAAACAGCCCTGAGGTCAAAAATGTTTTAAAAAGAGTTATATGTGCAGTATTTCTTTGCGAACATGCTGTCGCAAGAATTTCGTGAATACGTGCTACATTAAGGAAGTTACAGGGGTTACAACATCGGTCTGAGCTGGTTTCAAATTTTCGCGCGGCCTCGCCCCCCTTCTCCCCTCTATGAGGGGGAAGGCGTAGCCCATCATTGTGACTCCGCCCATTTCGGCAACGTGACACCACGTCAGCGATTGACGTCATCGGCAAGCTCGATCAGTCGCAACGCACTTCCGCTTGCTGCAAAGCGTGGTTGTTTACCGTTTCCCGCACCAGCCATGGGTCAACCGTGTAAGCGTTGGGTGCAAAGTGTCGACCACAAACGATCTGGTCCCCGACGTACGTTGCTAGATGGCCGATTCGCTTCAGCCATGCAGCGCTCAGGGCCCCATCGGCAGCAAATCGAGCCCAGTGGCTCGATTTGCTGCCGACGACAGAGCAACGCTTTTTGCCCGTGCTGCTCATGTCAAGGGCACGTGCGTGCGCGCGTACGTGCGCACGGGTGCTGTATTTTAGCGAGGAGTGTGCACATGTACGCAAGAACTGCGAGGCTGGTTCTTTCACCGCAGTGCCAAGAAACAAGGGGCAGTTTCGTCGCTGTGGGTGGGAGCAAGAACTGACGTTGACCTCGCTACTGTTTTTTCACACCTGATTTAGACTGATTGGCGAGCTGCGTGCTACGTCGCCGATCGCCGAGTTGACGTCACTGCGCGTGCAAGGCGGGCGGTCAGGGGTAGGAAAGATGCGTGGGAATAGTTTTTCGAAATAGAGGCTCTGCGTCGTGCGCAGCCCTGTAATATTCAGAAAACGTGATCGCTGCGGTCTAATCGACGAATTTCCGAGCTTGTTTGGGGGGTGTAAAAAAAAAGTCTGAGCCCGTTTACTGGCCCTCTAAGCATTAATGTTTGAAAACAATTTTCTTAGAAATACCCTTTTAGCATCATTGACAGTTTACATGTTCAAAATTTGGGCTCCATGCAGAATTAGTGGGTGTCTTGTTCCTTTCAAGGGGCACTGATACGAAATATTTCGCTTATCATGTCAAATTTTAGGCCATGCCCCCAGGAGCGTAGAAAATGTATCAGTATGCGTGAGTGTTCCCTGACAAATTACAGCTTGCTTTCAAAAGCTAGTTTCAGTTCCTACTGTACCCTGATGCCTGAACATGGTATAAGCAGAGCCACCAGGCGGTGGTAGTAAGTGCACGCGCAAGTTTTCATGACGCATCCTCGTGCTGCATGTATGGTAACTGTCGTGGCAGGGTGGGGGCGCAACGTTGGGTTGACATGACAATTAAGGCACGGATTATTCTTTGACAATCCGAAGTCTGTCAGCAACTACATGTTGCCTGCATCCGGAGTGAAGTGCAAGGAACAAAGCAAACTCTTTTGGTTGGCGTCCGATTTCCACCTCAGCCGCTGCGCACAAAGCCTACCTACGCTTGTTTCAGCGCCGGATCCAACGGGAATCTTATAACTTGCGCCTATTGTCCTCCTTTTCACTGGCGCAAAACTTCACAGGGCAAAATATTGGCGCCATGACTACCAAGTCTGAATCAAATGATTCCTTTGCCCTCTGATAAGCGTATATCTTGTATTCGCTTGCACGTAGACTATTCCAGACTCCGTTAGCTTGCTTCACAGAGGTGCTGGACGTCAGTGACCGCTGACTACACAGCACAGGCAGACGATCTAGGAAACGACATCCGAGCTGCCATTTTTTGTTTTAGTGCTTACGACATCACAACTAGCCAAGTGCTAAGTTAGTGTTGATGTCGGTAGGTGTGCTGACTTTAATATCAAATTGAAATATCTTATCAGCATTTGCTAAGCAATGCAAAATTATGTAGGGCACTTTGATGTGTACAAGTATCTTTTCTGGCTGTACGTAAGGCTTCACCTTCATTTAATGAAAAGATTATGTTAGTTAAAATACTGGAACATGTTCATGTTTGTCGAGCAGTCTCTACTGAAACTTAGTCGTTTTTGTTTTTCTGCTTCATGCAAAGCAAACCTCTCGTTATTGCAGCCTAACCGCTGCAATATAGTGCTTTCCTAAAAAAAAACAAATCGCACATCATCCACGTCCTGTGTACCCCAGAAATGTTTTGTCATCCCGTACATGCCAGCTCTGCAAACAGTTGGAAAAAAAAACCTGAGCATCTAATTCCTTTGCTTGAGACAGTGCATCATTTTGTTGACTAGTGTAGCAAACATGCAATCTGTTTCTCCCTGTTTTTACAGCTGTTTATTTCGAGCAGAAAGACTATCAAAAATGCATCGCGGAGTGCAATCAAGCCATTGAAGTTGGCCGTGAAAACAGGGCGGACTTCAAGCTTATTGCAAAGTGAGTGTTGCATGGAATGCTTTGTTGTCAGCGCACTCTGTATTTCCAGCTTGCGAATGGCACACGCACATTGTTGCAGGTGGGAAGTAGCATGCGCAGAATTTTCAGGAAAGTCGAAATCTGATGACAATTTTTTGGGGACGAGATATGTAAAGAGCGTAAGGTTTTACAGTAAAGCTCTTAGGCGCCCATTCTTCTGAAGGGCGTCATAGCTAGTTTTAATAGAGTGAAGAAGCACAGCGAAATATGAACGAGAACATTGAGTGTGAGGAGGATGGCGATAGCACAAAAAAAAAAAGCACTTTGCCTCACAAGACTGCTGTAAGGTTTGCAATCCGTTTCTCTGGGGCACCTGTTCCTGCATTTAGTGTGGCTATGCCTTGTTCATTATACCGAGTCAACGACCACAGTGAAAGTATAGGAAGTCATGTGCTGCACGCACATCTACCAATTGGAATTCAATGTATAGTATCGTGGTATGGCATTTTGGTGTCTTCTGATGCTACCAGATTTGATATGTGGGGTTTGACGTCCCAAAACCACCATATGATTATGAGAGACGCCGTAGTAGAGGGCTCTGGAAATTTTGACCACCTGTGATTCCTTAACGTTTCTCTAAATCTGAGCGTACGGATTTACAGCATACTCATTTCAATCGGAAAAGCAGCCGCCTCAGCCGGGATTCGGTCCCGCGACCTGCTGGTCAGCAGCCGAGTACCTTAGCTACTAGACCGTTGCGGCGGGGCCCTCTGATGCCACCAGACAGCCCTGCCTGCCACACATTTTGACGGAACATTTTTTGGTGTAGCTGTTGAATAGTTTGAGCTAGAGTCACGGTATATGCTACCTTTAGGCAGCAGAGTAGTGCACTTATTTTCGAACGCTGCTACCAACCATGCTATGCGGACCATGCAATGCGGAGAAGCTGGTGCACTGGCCGCACCGCCAAAAGCAGCCGCCGTACACCTGACATCTATCAAGTGACATTCGTGCGCTCTGTAACTCGTTAGCTCCCAACTGGTACTTTTGTTTTCATGGATCCGGCACAATTTTCGAAAAACTTGCTCAAATAATCAATGCTGTAGGCTTAGTGGGGTGCTCCTTAAATTCGGAGGACTCATATCGGTGTTTATGAGCTGTTGCTTGTTTTCTATGGCTGGCGCCACTTGACCATGCGGCAACCTTAGTGTATGTTATTCGGCACTACGCGCCTTTGTTAACCGAACTGACTAACAAATGCTCTTGAACTCCTGTGGCACAGTCCCTAAAGCAGATGTTTAATCTTTCTTCGCCGGTCGTTGACACGCTAGGCACGTCGACTAGTGATCTGTGACAGGCTTCGTCCATCGGCGATAGGTTCAAGCAAGTCGCCTGCAAAAACAGAGTGCGGCTTCGCCGCGTAATTATGGCTTCTAACCAGGCAAGATGGAGGATCTATGTGCAACTCTGCTCCCCTAAGGAGCATATACAGTGACTCTATTTTGAGCGGACGAATTGCTTAGCAAGGGCACCCAGCGATATCCGCTCGTAGAGTTCCCACTGCCTCGTTTGCCAAAGTGTCATTGGCACCAATGTTTGAGTTAAATGTGCACGGTTTTCTTGACTCGAGTAGAATCTTCGGAAGATTCGCAAACTGTGCGACATGTGCGCTACATAGCAATGCGCTTTATCCGCTTCTTTTCTTACGGCAGTTGAGATATGCATCGTCTACAGCGAGCGCAAGGGGAGGGGCATTCACTTGCTCGTGAGATGGTGGCGCCTTCTCTTGTGTGGCACCGGAGGCAGTTGCGTGTTTCCAAAATGTTTTTAAGTTATAGCTACGATTACTTGGCTATTTCAATTAATGATTACTGTAGACCTACTTCATTTATTTTTACTCAGATTTGAGCATTGCTAACCTCCTCATGGCCTGTGATCATTCCGCATGAAGTCATGGATTGATGAGAACCCGGACCTCTAATGCACTCTGCACCTCTAAAGCACTGTGGGGTGAAGCATTTACACAAATTCTCTGTCAAAAGGACAGGCAGGGGTGTGTGGGAGCTGAAATCTTTTCTTTGGTTGTCACCTAAGAAAATAGTTTTTATCTTTGGTGTCCCTTTCATTCAAGGTTACCATTTGAAACTGGCGCGTAGAGCAATTGGTACCTGCTATGAAAACTCTGTGTGTTGAGGTAGAGCCACAATTGCAGCACACGTCACAGCATCAAGCTGCATTTCAGATTGCCCTCGGCCGTGATGAAAACCATGCGCGTCATCTGACTGGCTTTCTGACTGCAAGACCATTCTGGCTTCCGTGCATTGCTCGGTTCTCGGGTGATGAAAGACTTGGCGAGGTGGTCCAGTGCGGAAAGCTCAAGATGCTGGCTTTTTCTGAGCTCACTGGGCGCTGACAAGTTTACCTCCTTAAGCTCATCTCGCGCAAGTTTCGAAATGAGTAGTGCAGGACGCATGAAATTGTTGTCCGGTTGGCTGTTTTTGTGTAAAGCGTTTCGTCTGGTGGGAACCAAAACTCGGGACTGTATATGCTTTCGCGGCGGCTGCATTTCTGATAGAGGCGGAAATGTTGTAGGCCCGTGTGCTCAGATTTGGGTGTAGGTTAAAGAGCCCCAGGTGGTCGAAATTTCCGGAGCCCTCTACTACGGCGTCTCTCATAATCATATAGTGGTTTTGGGACGTTAAACCCCACATATCAATCATCAATCAACATTCATATGGTGGTTTTGGGACGTTAAACCCCACATATCAATCAAATCATGTATATGCTTTCGTCCTCGCTCATTTGCCATACTCTCCGCACTGCTTTTTATATTTCGCTGGACTTGTTCTCTCTGTTACAACGTATGAAGCATACTGACGATCAATGCAGGAACGGGCATCTAAGAGCTGTGCTCTAAATATGAATGCTTGTTGCATACGGCATACACATAATCTCTCCGGCCTTTCTATCAAACTGAAGTGACTTGCAGCACTGTTGTGTGTCCTCTTTTTTATAGGGCTGCGTCTTTTAAGATGTTTGTTTTCTAGCATGCCAAACACTGCCATGAACAGACAGTCAGAGAACGGATCATGTTTTCATTTCTAGTAACATAGCAAAAGAGGTGGACCAATACAGCTACAGTTGAGCCCCCTTTATAAGAGGCATGCTCCGGGCAGCAATTCTCGCTTTGTATATGAAGTGTGCCTGGTAAGCAGGATACCACACATGCATTTTCTTATCAACCTGTATTTTACTGCTCGCACACTGGTGTCTTTTACACCAATTTGTCTCGTATATCAGTGTCTCTCGTAAAGGGGTTAGACTATATAGACGAACGATTGTGGCTGTCACTGCATTGCACTTTCCACCACCTCATTTCTGCCTCAATAGATGCAGCGTTCATGGAGTCTGTGCTGATAGGTTGTAGGTTGTTGCTGGATGTACACTACGCATGCACAACTTCAGCCTTGGAAACTTAGTGGCTCTGCTTGTCTTATGTTTTTGGCATGGTAGCTGTTTGATTTGGTGTCTCTGCTTAAATGTTACTAGGATGTAGGACGAGATGTCGCCTATGATTTTTCTCTGTAGCTGAAATATCATGAGTGCTTTGAGTTCTGGGGTTCAAGAAGATAAACTGTGAGGCATTGAAAGTAGCAGTCTTTGTCCTTGGTAAGCTGTCACGTTGTTTATTGCTGGCTGCCAACTGAATTTAATGGGATACACGGCTGCTACGGACAGGCTGTAGGAGTACTCTCACAATTAACTGTTGTAGACTGATTAACCTCACTTTGGCAGTTTCGTATTCGGACTGTTAGTGATTCGTGTTGATGATCAATTGGCTTCTGCTGATTACCTTAAACTGCATTACTTGAGCTTTAATATCATTCACTACCTCTAGATTGGTGTTGTAGGTTTTATATTACTGCAAATTTTTCATGCAATAGTGGATAACTTGTGGACGTTTCTGAAAGCAAGTCTTTAAGCTAGAGTCCTCTACTTGACCTGGTGCTTGCAGTCAGTGGGTCACACTGCATTAAGCAGTTGCTCAGTATAGGTGCACTTCCTTTGGCCTTGATAAAAACCATGCGCTTCATATGACTGGCCTTCAGGCTATGAAGTCATCCTTGCTTCTTTGCGTCCTTCGTTTCTCGAAGGATGAAGGACTCGGCGAGGTGGCCTCGCACTGACTTTTATTGACATTTATCGATGCCGACTTTTATTGCGACAGCAATTATATGGACAATCTTGGCTTGATTTTGCTTCTGACGTCAGCGCCATTCATCGTATATCTACGTATCAATATACATGAAAACGCAAGAAAGAAAAATAGTCCACAAAAAGACTTCGGCGCGCTGAATCGAACATCCGACCTCTTGCTTGTGAGTGCAAGTCATTAGTCACTGAGCCATGAGGAGCACCTTTTTCAACGTTAGAACGGCAAGCTATTTATATCTACTACTTTGACTGACAACCGACCTGTATTTGCTTGTGTTAGCAGTTATTACCAACCAAAATACACCGCAAACCGTGAAAATATCCAGAAACACTTGGTGAATGGTCGGCAAGTTAACATACTTGGGATAGCAGTGTGCTGAACTGTTGTGCGATGTTTATTAGAATCAGAAAGGCATTAACTCGACCTGGTGGGTTGTTCATGATGCTTAAAAAAATAGTTAAAAACTATGAACATTAGGAGACATGCAAGTGGGTTTAGTGTTGGTGCGTAGCCCTCAGTCATGATGAAAACCATGCACATCATCTGACTGGCCTTCCGGCAGTCGGAACGTCCTTGCCTTCTTTCAATCACTCTGTTCTCAGGCGACGAAATACTCTGCAAAGAAGTCTAGTGTTGAAAACTTATAATGCTGGCTTTTTCCGCTCTCAAAGGGCACCTGATAATTACAGGTCTAGCTAAAGTCGGACCCTCCTGTTTGGGTGCAGGGATCGAAAGTTGATCTAAACTAATCCTTCAACAGATGTATCGTTCATGCTGGCCCTACGTTAACAATTTCATCTTGTCGTTGGTCACTAAACCTCTTCTTTTTTTTCTTTGTGTGTGCCAATTCTTCAACAGATGTTGTATCTTTCATGCTGGCCCTACGTTAACAATTTCATAACTTGTCGTTGGTCACTAAACCTCTTTATTTTTTCCTTGTGTGTGCCTGTGTGTGTGTGCGTGTTGGCCTTTTAACCCTCTTGCTTTCACCAAATATGACTAGTTTCTGTATAATGCGATGCAAGTAGTAAATAATTTTGCAGAACAAATGTATTGTCAAGCCTGGGCTACATATTTGTAAAAAAAAACCCGTGTAAAAAAGAAAATGTTTGCAACTGGTTTCCATGAACAAAAACAATAGGGAAAAAGAAAATTTTGCTCTTGCGGGGATAATGTTGGTGCGAGAATGCGGCATAAAAACGAGGGAATTGACTAGAAACACATTTTATTGCCGAAATTTAATAAGCCTACTTTGCCAACCCTTTCCTTGCAGCAATCGTAGCTCTTGACTCTCGTTCTGAGAAGTGGTCTATTGCCGCGTAGAACACAGTCTTGTCTACATCCAGGATAGCCGCTGCTGTCACAGTTTTGTTTCAGGCGCCCTGAGAATAAAGGCCTTCTTCTCGTTAATTGTAGACAGTGAGCTTCACGCTATGGAAAATTCATCAGCGATGCCCTTTTTTTTTTCCTGCCCTTTTCCACTTCAACTTAGTGTTGATTAAAGCCTCATCTTCCAGTGTGAAGAACTTTCGCGTTTTGGTTTGAGGCGACATCTTTGTGGGCAGTTAAATCGAACTACTATTGCAGCTCAAAGTTGACGTCGCACCAAACACGCACGCGACCACGTGCGGCAGCACCGGGTGCGCTAAGGCTGAAAAGTTAATTACCGTAACTCTATGCGTATTTGGATTGGGCTACATGGTCCATGATCACAAGTTAACAGATAGCAAGCAGGTGTTACTGCATCAGCGTATTAAAATATAGTACTTGCACGTGCTCGCTGCAAAGTCGCCTCAGATTTTCGAGCGATCTCAGATCACTATCGTCACTGGCTGTTTTTTTTTTTTTTTTTTTTTTTTTTGTCAACGGGAATGGTGGCAGCTGCTCAGGGGCCTTATGGCAATGGTTCCGCGCAATTTAAGTGTACGATGAATGCATTTGGACATTTTTTCAATGCAGCTAATGTTACGAGAGGAGATTACTTGCGCTCTCACGTTTAGAAAATTCATAATGCGAAACAGCGGTGAAAATATGTTTCGTAGTCACGATACGAGATGTATAGCATTCCATGGGTGTTCGCTGTTACTTTGAAAATATTTTGTGGAAGTGAAAATATTGTTCCCTGGAGACTTCATTATCGCGGGTTTCGACTGTAGCACTAAGCTTTGTAACTCCTAATGCAGTACCGGAAATATTTTGTTTTAAGTATTATACGAACAAATATGGTAGTCTTTGCAGACTGTGTACACTTTTTACAATGTTAATCCTTTAGTGCATATGTCATTTTGGTCATGTTGCCCTCAGCCGTGATGAAAACCATGCGCGTCATCTGATTGGCCTTCCAGCAGTCGAGTTGCACTTGCTTCCTTTCGTCGCTCGGTTCTCGGGCGGCAGAAGACTCTGCGAGGCTACCCGGCATGGATGGCTTAAGATGCTGGCTTTTTCTGAGCTTAAAGGGCACCTGGAAAAAAAGAACCTTGATAAATTCAAGCAGAAAATACGGTGACTAATTAGCATGTTAGTACGTATTCAATTCACTGAATTGCAAAAAAACAGTAAAGGGTAAAATGAGGCAGGGACATTCAGAAGTAAATTTAAGCACTGTTTCAATGCAGGGACCTGAACTTGGCCTATACCAATCTTTCAGCCAGTTGTAAGCCCTATATAGCAATTTTAATAATTGTCATTGGACACTAAGCTCTTTTTCTTTGCTTTGTGTGCTTATGTGTCTGTGTGTGTGATTAACCTTCTCACTTTCTTGTTTTCACCAAATTTGACCATTTTCCGAATGGCTACATGCGTATTGTGTCAAGCGTTTAGTAACAGTATAATGCAATACAAGTAGTAAATGTTTGTAGTAGAAATGTATCTTGAAGTGTGAACTATTTGTAAAAACCCTCGTGAATTAAACATAAATGCTTACAGAAGATTTCCATAAGCGAAAGTATTGGAGTGTGTTGAGTGTTTGATAGGGGGAAAGAAGAGGCCCCAGTTCTACTAAGTTTGATAGTGGAATTGGAATTTTTTTGCTCACACTTGTTTCATAAAATTTGCACACACTATGTGGTGTTATAGCTGCAAAAAGCCAATATTTTTATTGTATTGTACAGATATAGTAGCTATTACAGAGGGGGTTCTTAATTACACATACACTGCTGCACCACAGTCACCAAACTTATTCCCGCTAAAGCGAAAGGGGGGACAGTGAATAAGCGGGGGTGGGGGACAGCTTGATCAAAAGTTTACTTAATGTTGCCATAAAATGTTCTTTCCCATTCCCACATACAAGTAACTTTTAAATGGGGTTTAACATCGGGTTATCAGAATCTTGATGCCGATCTTGAAGTATAGACTTTGGGTTTTGCACTTGTTTCAACACAAGGTGACCGCTTGGGGTGTTTCACAACATAAGTGCTTAAAACCAGTCATTTCTTTGTAGCTTACCAGCACAACGCTTTATTAACAGGCAAGAAAAACGCCAGGCCTGCGCAGGTAACACGGAACTGTTGTAGCAAAAAGTTGGAAGATTGCCATTTCTAGAACTCAATGGAAGCTCTCTTGGGGCTACTGATTGAGTATGCTTTCAAGGTACCCGCTACACCATTAATCAATTCGGTGGCTGATGGCAATGAAAAATGTCTGAGCCCTTTGTAATAGGTTGGAAGTGTTAAATGACCCGCTCATAATGCAATTTGAATTGTGTGACGCCTGGTTACACAAATCTCGTTCTGTGATGCCTGGTTGTTATTTTGCTCCTCTACTACGTTATGTTGCGTATGCTAATGCGGTTCCTTCCCGATGTAATGCCTGTATAAGGTTTTTGTGCATGGGAGTTTTGAGCACTGGCACGGTTCAGTGGCAGAACACAGGGCTCGCACGGAAGAGATCCAGATTTGAAGCACGTTCCATCCAATGTATTTTTCTACAATAACTTTTCAGAAGTTTGGCACCTGTCTGTCTCTTTCCTGCCCTCACTTTCATGTTCATAGCATTGCTCCAGTTGAGTGAAATGTATATTTTTCCTTACTTCGTTTTTCCCTCTTGTCATTTAATGGAATAGTGACTACGGACATTGGCGGGGATGTACAGCTATGGCAACCTTGTTGTGTTTCTCATACCAGCATTTGCTGTAAAACAATGCGAGCACTATTTAGTAATTTTTACACCAGTCACTAAGTCGTAAGAGAAATTTAAGACAAAGACAGTTACGTGCGAGCCGCAAGTGACTGGTCGGTGGGCCGCACGTTCCAGACCCTCGCTTTATAAAGAATATGAATATACACTTCTTTAAGGGTTAGTTTTTTAATGAATATGTCATCTTGATCATGTTGCCCTCGGCCATGATGAAAACCATGCGCGTCATCTGACTGACCTTTCGTCTGTTGGACCAACCTTGCTTCCTTTTGTCGTTCGGTTCTCGAGCGACGAAAGACTCTGCAAAATAGTCTGGCATGGAATGCTCAAGATGCTGGCTTTTTCTGAGCTTGAAGGACACTCGAGAATAAGGTGTCCAGCTGAATTCGTACCCTGTTGTTTGGACCAGGGAATCCAGAATTGATCTAAAGCAATCCTTCTTCAGCAGATGGTGCATCTTTCACGCAAGCCTTGCTTTAACAATTTAAGTATTCATCGGCACCGGTCACTAAGCCTCATCTTTGCCTTCTGTCTGTCTGTCTGTTTGTCTGTGTGCGTGTGTGTGTGTGTTAACTTTCTCTTGCTTTCACAAAATATGACCGATAGCTGGATAATGTGACAATAGTAAATCTTTTTACAGTACTAATGTATTGTCAAGCGCAGGCTTATCTGAAAAAAAAAAAAAAAAACCCTTCCTAACTTAAAGATGCTTGCAGCAGATTTACACTAAGTATCAGGGATGAGCCGAGGATAGTGTAATTCAGGCACACAGACGCCTAGCAGTGCTACGCTTGCGGTACTGTCACGATAGATAATTGCAGGTATGTTGCTGCAGGTATTAGACAAACAGGTATGGTAGTCTTTGCAGATACTGTACACCTATTTAAATGCTCAGCCTTTAGTACATATGTCATGTTGCCCTCAGCCATGATGAAAACCATGCGCGTCATCTGACTGGCCTTCCAGCAGTCGAGTTGCGCTTGCTTTCTTTCGTCGCTCGGTTCTCGGGCGGGGAAAGACTTTGCAAGGCTACCCGTCATGGAAGGCTTAAGAAGCTGGCTTTTTCTGAGCTTAAGGGCACCCGAAAATGACGAGCTTAATTTTAAAATACTGGGACAAATTGCACTTGTTAAGTTAGTACATGGTAATTTTCAGCATTGCTGTGGTCTAGTGGCTAAGGTGTACTCGGCTGCTGACCCGCAGGTCGCGGTATCGAATCCTGGCTGCAGCCGCTGCATTTTGGTGGAGGCGAAAATGCTGTAGGCCGGTGTGCTCAGACTTGGGTGCACCTTAACCCTTTCATTACTACGTGAAAATGGTTGTTTATCACATGATGCGTGAAGATTGTTCTTGCCCATTTGAAAAGTACTCCAACACGCATTGCAGCATACTCAACTATTTCCAAAAAATATAAGTTTTAGAACAAACAAATATTTTAGAATGAATAAAAATGTGAAAAGTGTCAAATTTTTCGTCACCAGCTGGTAAACAGTGGAATAAAAAACACTACATATGCAAAAATATTCAAAACAAAGAAAATTCAGAATATACATTTTTTAGGTAAATGACCCAGGAACAGTATAAAAATAATTGATATACAAAACGTTCCCCTTCGCATAGACAAATAAATTGGAACCGAGGTGCTGCTTCATTGCTCATGCCATGCGGTGAAACATTGGATGGTTTTTCGTGAGGCACAAGTGTACACGTACACTCTTCTCAGTAAATTTCCATTGCCTTGCGATAAGAGTCTCTACGTATTTCAATATAGATAGATACCTGTGACGTGAAGGATCTCTCTATAGATGAGATGCTGAATGAATTTTGCCATTTCATCTAGCATCACTTCTTTCCTTGAGCCACCTCACTCCGCATAGGTTGGCATTCTAATATATGCATCCAAGCATATTCCTTTACATCTTTGCGCATATCGTAATAATAAAAGGACAATATGACGCGCAATTCTAAAATGTTTCGCACTGCTTTGTAGTCAGGGCCAAGATGTGCTCCCGGAGGCCTTCTTTCCATTAAAAGCTCTGCAGCTAGTGCCACCACACCGCGTCCTAACGAAGTGTGGACCACGCACTTAACTTGAGTAACTATGAGGTTATGCATAAAGGTCAGAAGCTATATGCACTTGGGGGGGAGGAGATAACTACAGGATGTAAACATAACGAACCCATGAACGGCTACGGATGTCTCAGGCTGACAAAAAAAAAAAAAAAACGTCGTCCTTATGAAACTTGAAGCTGAGGTGCTGTCATCCACGAAATCTCAGCTCTTTCTCACTCAGTTCAGGTGGGGGCACAAGACAGTTTCAAGCAGCGCATGTGTTTTGCTGCGCTGATGCGCACCCATGCACGTGTGACAACCACGTAATAAGAGCGACTAGTGACACCAGATAGGACCGTGTGTTAGTAACGATACAAGCAAAACCAAAGCGACTGGAAACTGGCTGTGAAAGCCACCTGCACACTTTATACATGTGGCGGACCTTGGGAAATATTTTTTTGTAGAATTAATGTTCTCTGACTTCTAGCAACAGCGCTCTATTAATTAGCTGGCATAAATTTCTGCAATTGGCCACGATGAAGCTCTTTGCATGGTGGCTTCTGTGTGCAGCGTATGAGTCGCCTTCACTTCCTAAACAACTGTTAGTGGAAACGTTGCAAAAACTCTTGCTTCCGCGTGCAGCAATTTGAGGGAATATGAGTACCTATGCTATTGCATGTCTTACTTGCTTAGAAAGGAGAATGCAAACGCGTGTTTTAGGAGCAATACACGGAGCACATGCTCTAACCGTCATCAGATTGAAAAAATAAGAGGACAAAGTTTATGGCTAATCTTCCTTCAATATTCCAAGTTGCCTCTTTGTGTGCAGTAAAAGACGCAGCAATACCTAGGCATCGCGATTATCGGGCAATACACACCTCACGAGGATACGCCTTGCGTATACGTAAACACACGTGGACAGTGCTGTCTGTGTCGCAATCGAGCCTCTAACATAACTGTATGCACACAACGGCTCACAGATAGCGGCAATTTTCCATAAGGTGTTGCATTTTGAATAATTCAATTTGGCGGCCATTGTGAGATAGATTGGGGACCTTATAGGTTTTGTGAAGGTTCTATCTTTCGATTTTTCAGGTTTTTTTTTTTTAATTTTAATAATTCAGTTTTTTAGCCATTGTGAGACAAAGTAAAAAGCCTTTGCAAGGCTTCTATATTTCAGTATTTCCTGGTTATGTTGTACTTTAAATAATTTAATTTTCGGGACATTGAGAGACAAAATGGGGAGCTTATATAGCCGTTGCAAAGCCTCTATTGCTATATTTTTCCAGGTTGTATCAAATTTTGAATAATTTAATTTTATGGCCATTGTGAAACAAAATGGAAACCCTATTATAGCCTTTGCAACACTTCTGCTTCAATATTTCCTGTTTGCATTGCATTTTGAGTAATTCAATTTTGGAACTATTGTGTGACAAAATGGTGAGCCTTTGCAAAGCCTGGCTGGTTGTGTCCTTTTCCATGCTTCATCAAAGCTTTCAACTTTTTTTTTCCTGGTCTTTTAAAAGGTGCTGTACATCTTGTAACTTTATCACTGCCTTCTGAGGCTGTTTTGGTATCTAGCTGTGGATTTATGCATCTAGACAATCTAGGAGCTGTTATGTTTTTGCCATTTCATGTACCATAAATGATTACGTGTTATTGCCTTTACCTCTCTAGGCGATTTTATTCAGAACTGCCATAGTGACTTGGTGGCTGAGGTGTTGTACTGCTAAGCACTAGGTAGCATGCTTAATTCCTGATGCAGCAGCTACATTTTATGGTGGCAATACACTAAATGATATTAGTTTACTTGAAGATTTTAGGTTTAAAGGGGAACATCAGGTAGGCTTAATGCATCCAGATCTAGTGCGCTATCCGCCTGATAGTCGTATCATAGTTTTTGCACATAATACTTGCAAAAGACAGCTCTGCCATGTTTTCACAGTTATGTTCACACATTATCACGGGCTAGTTTCTGTTCTAATGTCCTACCTTTTGTGACTCCTCGGCAGGGCGTATGCACGAATGGCTGGAGCGTATGTCAAGTTAGAGGACTACCCAAACGCTAGGACATACTACCAAAAGTCCCTGACGGAGCACCGGATACCAGACACGTTGTCGAAGCTTAGTGAGGTATGCCGTTGCAGACCTTGGGCCTCAAGTAGCACTGACACTGGGCTCATTGCCAGAATTTTCTTGAAATGTATGAAGGCCTTGAAAAACTCCCATTATTTTATTAAGGTCCCCGGTAAAATGCATACCTTCATCCGAGTTTCATCCAAAATGGCACAGTTAACTCTGTTTATGAAGTCTGCATTCTGCATGTGGATTAATTTACAGTAATCGTTATCGAAGTCACCGAACGACAGTTCGCTCATTCTTTACATGCACCATGTGCAGCCTAGAGAGCTGGGCTAGAAGTGTGGGGGATTGTGCCCTTGATTTCAAGATACGTGTTTGCACGCTATACAGGTTGTGACTGAAGGGGGAGGGGGGGGGTGCACAATTGACCGTTACCACAGCCCTAAAGTCAAGAGGGGTAATGGCGTCGTGCTGACGGGTGAAGGGGTGCTCGTCTTTCTTTGCAGGTTGAGAAATTCATCAAGGAACAAGAGAGAAAAGCGTATATCAATCCGGAAATATCGCTTGAAGAGAAGAACCAGGGCAACGCATGCTTTCAGAAAGGCAAGCGTACTAACTGTTTGTTCATTTTGTCATTTTCAGCCAAAGAATCGGTGCGAAATGGTAGTGGTTAATGCTCTGTCAGTAAAACATCGTTCTGCATTACTGAGCAAATCACTTGCATAATAGGGAGACACTGCTATTTTGCCATTACTCCATTTCGGCGGGGCTGTCAACAGCACTTTTTCTATAGCATATTACACTGCCCCTTTCCTCTTCGCTTTTAATAACTGAGAAACTTGCCAAGCACTGCTGTGATGAAAACCATGCGCGTCATCTGACCGGCTCTTCCGTCGGCCGTCCCATCCTCGCTTTTCCTTGCCTTTCGGTTCTCGAGGGCACGGATACGTAGCGGGCAGGGTCTGGTCTTGGAGAGCTCAAGATGCTGGCTTTTTTCTGAGCGCCTTGGCCAGTTATTTTGCATTAGCCCCTTTTAGCCTCGATGTTTTCAAAAAGACTGCTGTAAATTGCAGTATAAATACCCAAGGCATTGATAGAAGTGTTGGAGGTATTCCTGATACGCCTGTGCAAACGTGGCTAGTTTTTTCTATTATAGTCTTCTGCACAACTCTGCCAAATTGAAAGGAAGATGAAAAAGACTAACGTTGCAAGCGAATATCCGACGACTCTTTGCTGATCAACTATTCTCTCGGTAGCTACTGTTCATTTGCGTTATTTCTGAGGTGTAGAACAGCATAATTCAAAAGTGGGGCCTCCCTAACCTGTACACATCGCTCGCAGCATTCCTCGATCTTAGTCCTAAATATTGGATACTGGTGCTCAGTGGTTCTCAGAACTGTGAAGGTTGTGTGCTGATCCCGAGCTTCAGCGCCTAAGCCAGCTTCCAGTTTGTAACCAACCTCATTGTAACAAAGTGCATCTTGCATTAAAATAAGTTTGTTATGTCCGAAAATTTGTTATAAAGCTTTATTTCTAACACTATATCTACTGCTAGACAATTTTTCGGTTACTTCATTATAACTGATATATTTCATTATATCCAGATTTGTTTTATAGAGGTTTGACTGTATGCTCTTCTGTAAATCAGCCTGGATTTTTTTTTTTGCAAACTTGCAAGGGTACTTAGGGCAGGATTCCACATAAGTTATCTGAATATAGTTGCTCCACTTTATGATGAGTGGTTTGTGAGGCAGCTAGAACGTAATGATTATGAAGGGAAATTCGATTTGCCGACCGTTGAAGGTATGATGTAAATATTACGATAGGCCCATTAAAGGAGGTCTCACCATTTCATTGTGATGTTAGGACCTGCAAAGTGTCCAATAATTGCATGACGGCCACTCAAGTGCCGTCAAAGGCTTTCTATCAGAAGTGTGAAAGCTTGCGTTCGAACCTTTTTTAGTTGCTGCATGCTAGTGTCTCAAGCACGTGCCAACAGGGTAAAAATGAAAAGCTGTACCTAGTTCACCCTATATTACACTTCACATCAACCAAGCCCTTGTGTTCTACGTATAGGACATATCTTGTATACTGATGCAGTGCTCAGAAGGCATTATTTGTGTTGTTGAAGCGGTATTAAGGTAAAATAAAAAAGGAGAAAGTTTTTTGCCCTTTAAAAAAAAATGAGAGCAAGATGGGTTGGAAAGGCACTGCTACACTTGTGTTACCTCTGTCTTGTGGGAAAGCTGAGCAGTTGTGGTCGTGCTGCAGTAGATTAAATGCGGTGCCTCCTGTATGCGTGCGTGCAGGCGACTACCCCACGGCAGTGCGCCACTACACAGAGGCAATCAAGCGTAACCCAGACGACGCCCGACTGTACAGCAACCGGGCCGCCTGCTACCAGAAGCTTGCCGAGTTCCAGCTGGCCCTCAAGGACTGCGAGGAGTGCATACGCCTGGACCCTGAATTCTGTATGTTGTGCAAATACAATGGGCTTATTGAACGGAACCTAGAGGAACTAGGAGGACATGCTCTCTTTAGGGTCTTCATTTGCTGAGAGATGATCTGGGGAGCAAAATTAAAGTGCAAAACTAATTGCGTCAGATCGTTTGCTCTGGTGGGTCAGTGGCTAAGGTGCTTGGCTTTTTGTACTTTTTGTTGGACTGAGTTTATTGGTGGCACATGTTCTGCTGGTGCCAAGTTTATTCTGTTTTCCGAAATCTTGCCTGTTCTATGTTCAGGGTCAGAAAGAGCATAGAGCTGTGAGGCAGGCCTAATAATGTCAACATCTTCGGAGACGTTTGTCAAGCTGACAAACTGGCGACTAAGTGTGGGAGTGTGCACAGAATCATCAATATATATAAGAACAGTTTCATTCTGAAAAGCTGCCTGCCTGAAGCTGTGATGAAAACCATGCGCGTCATCTGATTGGCTCTCCAGATGCCGGACCTTCCTTGCCTTCAGTCTCCCCTCGGTTCTCGAGGGACACGGGTCAAGCAGGATGGTCTTGTTTGGAGAGCACGAGATGCTTGCTTTTTTCTGAGCTTGCTGGCAAAAACTGCAATTTCGTATTGAGTACCACTTTGTAAAGAAAGTAAAGCTATAATGGATCAGTTCAAATTGGGTGATAGACAAAGCAGACGTTTTTCTTCGACAGTGAAACCCCAATATAACAAATATGGGAAAAATGAACAGTGTAGACCACTTATAACGTAACCTCTTATGGTGCAGAACCGCTTACAATGCAGTATTTTTCTACTCCCCTTACCCTCTCATAGAACCCCATGTATATGCATACCGCTTATTGTGCAGTCCCCCAAGATGAAAGACCGTTTATAATGCAATTGCCGGAAATCGGGACAAACGTGGTAGCAAGTGCGCTTCTGAAGGACGCGCGCTGGGTGCGCCGCTGGGGAGCGAATGACGAGGTCGTTACGGAGGAGGGGACGCCAAGTGAACAAAGGGCGGAGGGAAGGAAAAGAAAATGAAAAAAAGACTGCGGGACACTGCGCAGGCTCGCCGAGTAAGAGAGGAAGACTGTTGCCTCGGTGACCGATAAGCCTTTGTACCGTGCGCCGCTCAATGTGGCACATGCAATCCTGTCCTTATCAACTGCATGCGCTTAAGTTTCCTGGCAGGAAAGACGTCGATATCGAGCTTGCAACAAATATTGTGTTTGCTTTCTCGTCCGTTAATTAAAACCTATTACGGTTTTATGGCACTAGCTTTCTCTTTTGCTGCCAGTGCGCTGTTGTTTGTAAGCTTGGCGAGTTGTCTTCATTGCTGATCTCCCGGCCGCGAACGCGAATTTCGTATCATGCACGCTGTTCTTGGTTCACTGCTAGTGCGATCTTTTTGATGCCAAATCTTCATGTTTTGTCCAACTTTCCGCGACAACATACCAAACGGCAAGCTAGGCCTAGTCGACATTCGTTGCGCTTTGATCGGTAGTGGTCGTGTGAATCTACATTGCGGATAGGTACCAAATCAACGAAACTTTTTGCAGTGGCTGCACTTGACGGGAAAGGTACATATTGTTAATGAAAATGAGGGCGGCACATGTAGTGCTCAAATAGTGCATCGCCATTCGATTGCTATGTCTTAAATTGGGTGCACGCCCGTAAAATCGAATGGTTGGTGTCTTTCAACGCGTCAAATTCTGGACCTGATTCGACATAGTTTCTGTGTAATGCGTATGATCGAGGCGGTCTGGTAGTCGGTGAATTCCCACGATGGTGCTTTTGCGTGTTAGGCACTACCTTTCGCGTTCATTTAATTGGCAATGCGTGTCTTTGGATGGTAAATTCTTTTAACATTCAGAAATTTAAACGTTAGCAAGCACGCATCGCATGTTTCGATTCCTGGACAGGCGAAGCTGCATGCTCAACACAATTTGCCCAATTGCGACCCGCGAAAGAAATTGTTTTGGTTATAGTGTGGTACCGCTTCAGACGTACCGCTTCAGACCGTAATCGGACGGTATCACTTGCTGCAAGATGGCAGTAAGCTTAGAAAACTGCAATAAAGAAAATATGGGTGCTGGTGCCACCTTGAACTTTCCACACCAGTCGTCGGGATAAATATAGTACATTGTTTTCCGACAGAGCCCGAGACTTAACGCACTAAGTTTCACGAAATTTCATTTGGCCAATGTGTCTAAAATAAGAGGGGGGGGGGGGAGGGAAACGAAAATTCACGACTATACCATCAGAGGTTCCAATGGGAAATCTGGAAAAGTGAACCACGTGCCCCAGCTGGGACGATGCGGAGATTTTGTCATTATTAAACCTATGTTGTTGAAATTAACGAGCTTACAGTGTACAGTAGACTCTCGATAATTCAAACTCTGATAATTCATACTTTCGGTTTATTCAACCAAAATTCAATTTTTTGATTGGCCCTCTATTCTTTCAATGTATCTTAACTCAAACTTAAACATTCGGTTAACTCAAACATTCAAACATTCGGTTAACTCCAACATTCGTTTAATGCACACTTTTTTCAGTTCCATACCAGAAAATAGCTGCTGCTTTACCGCTATTATTTAATATTTGCAAGCCTATATAATCTTAACACTTTAAAATGAAAAGTAAGCACGTCAGGCTTTCAAGAAAAAAAGGACTTGCTAGTAAACAAATGTTTGAAACAAAGCACACGCATGGTAAAGCATGATGCTTCTCAACTGGCATAGAGAGCTTTGTGTTGAAGGCACATGCAAAGAAGCAGATGGCAATATTTATTTAAAAGGTGTGATAAGCAGTAAATGGCCAATAAACTTGTGGACATTACACCTATGTTCATTGCGTGCAGTTAGGGTTTAAAAATACTTGAAAAAAATTTTAAATGTGATAGAATCAATGCATAATCATAATGTGTGGTGTCACCTCTCCCAGAGTCATCTATATGAGAACTTCTAATAATTAAAACTTCTTGATAATTCAAACGAAATTCAGAGGTCCCTTTGAGTCTGAATTAACGAGGGTCGACTGTACAATTTATTGTTTAATACTAATCTTTCAGGTAAACAGGAAGTTCATCAAGGTTTCATCTTGAGTTTGTTGGCACTGCATATTGTAGGATCTGTTATAGGGTATGTCGTGGGTACAACAAGCTCTATGCCGTGTGTGCAGTTGACGTGAAGACCTCTGCTATAGCGTTCCTGTTGACCGATCATGCAGTCTTGGCGTTTACAATGAATTGTCTCTTACAACATGGCAGTAATAGTTTTCACGCATCCTTCATTGCAGTGAAGGGACATGTCAGAAAAGGAATGGCTCTCATGGCCATGAAGGAGCACTCTAAGGCACTCAATGCGTTCCAGAAAGCCCTGGATATTGACCCGAACAACCAGGTAAGGCCGCGGTTTGGCGTTTTTTTTTTTTCCGGACTGCAATTCTTAGACGGCATTTTGATAACAGACAAACGTCGTAGATGACGGACAAATGGTGTGCATCCTTGTCTAAGTCTGTGAATTCTACCATTGCGCAAGTTCAGCTGCCATTGCCTGCATCAATCAACATCTCGTGGTGCGAGCATCTGTTTAGAGGCCACACTTCCGCCCTGTATCACAAGAGACAGGATGTGAAGGATGGAGAGACGCGAGAAGTATCTCTTGACAAGTGCAATTGTGGTGACGGGAGCACTGCCAGCTGCACGCTTCAGCTCTAGTTGCACAGCAATGTGTGGGAGTGGTCAGTTTTGCGAAGCCCACGAACTGTTTCAGGGAAGAAAGAATTGGCATCGCCCCAGTTACAAAACGTTGCTGCAACCAAAATTTTTTGTTTGCTTTTGAAATACCTGAAATGATGTTGAGGTCATTGTGGTGTTATTTTTCGAGGCGTAAGGAGTGCTTCAAGGCGTAAAGAACACCGTGCTTGTCTCCTTGCCATGGCCGTCTTCCTGTCGTGCCTTTCGGCAGCACTGCTCGAACACGGCATCGCGTCGTCTGCTCAGTATCCCTGTAGCGTCTGCGCACACGTGATTAAAAGCGAAGCACACGCTATGGGGACACCGAACAGGCGCTGCGATGGAGATTTGCAGAAGTGCTGCAGGATTCCGAGAAAGAAGGCCACTGTAGGGAAATTCAACATTGCAGCGCCTGTGGTTTCACTTTCCTTTCCACTGGATCTTATCATGTCGTCCTACACTGCGTGGCCCGTAAGTTCGAAGCGCATGCATTAATTTGCTTTATATTCACTTTCTCAAGCTTCTAGAGCAATGTATTCGTCGGTACTTTCCAGTGTTTTCTTCATGCATTCTCACAATCTCGGAAACAAGGCATAGCAGGCATGGCTAAATAACTGCAGCTAGTTTTTTTTTGCAATAGACAGTACATACCTGACATCTTGTCCTCAGCAATATATGACACGAAGCGGTAGCTGATTTCAACATTTTTTTATTGCTGTGACGGCAGTGGGCAAGTAGCAAGTGGGAGTTTAGATCAGTCGCATCTGCACGGGTGCTGCCATGTTGGCTTCCAAGCCCAGTTATCGGCGCTTACGGCCACAGCCGCTTTGCTTCCTCCATGTGTTGCTTGGGCAACTGCCTGGGCGAAGGCCAGTTTATGTACACTTGATCACACATGGCAGCGCGCAGGCGCCGCTGCGGAAAATCATCTTTAAGCTGCTCTTTTTGTCTCAAAATGGCCCTAAGAATGAATTATCGGCATTTGACAAAACCTTGAAGGATTGAAACTTTTCAAAAGCTACAAGCTCGTAATTTTTTTCGAAATGATGCGTAAATTTAAATCAAAACGAGACAGAACATGGAAAAACGAAAAATAGAAGGTCTTTGAAGGGTATATATAGTCTACTCATTTGGTCTTAAAATGGCCCTCCAACTGAATTATTGGCATCCAACGCAACTTAAAAAAAATTGGAATTTTTCAAAGGCTATAGGCTTGCGATTTTTCTCAAAATTGTGGGAAAGTTTAAATATTGAAAATGCGATGAAAGATGGAAAAATTGAAACATAGAAGCTTTACGAAAGGTATAGTCTACTCATTTTGTCTCAAAATGGCCGTCCAAAATTAATCATCAGCATTGCACACAACCTCGAAAAATTGCAATTTTTCTAAGGCTTGCAATTTTGTCAAAATGGTGGAAAAATTTGATTATTGAAAACACCACGGAACATAGAAAATTTTAAAAATAGAAGCTTTGCGAAGGGTATAGTCTACTTTTTTTTATCTCAAAATGGCCCTCAAAATGAATTATCACCATTAGTCACAACCTAGAAAAGTTGCAATTTTCCAAAGGTTTATAGGCTTGCCATTCTTGCTCCAAATGGTGCTGAAATAGAAATATTGAAAATGCAATGCAACTTTGGGAAATCTAAAAATAGAAACTTTCTAAAGGCTATAGGCTACTCAATTTGTCTCAAAAAACTCTAGAAATGAATTACCGTATTTACTCGATTCTACCGCGGCCTCGATCGTAACGCGCACCCAATTTCCACCGCGAAAAAAAAAAAAAACGTAAGACATCGATTGCAACGCGCACCCATTTTTCTCGCTGGCCCACACGATCACACCACTAGAAAAAATGACTCCTTTCGGGAGAGTCTTCCATTTAAATATGAGGTACAGGCGAAGCTTGTGCCCATCTGACGTGTAACAGAGCATTGCCGTCACTGTAGTTTTACCGTGGACCGATGTCAGCACGCAAACTTGCTTCGCCCCCTTCTTCTCGACGGTTGTGGTGCCAGGCATGTCGAAGTAAAGAGGCATCTGATCGGCATTCCCGATTTGCCCAAGCAGGTAGCCGTTGTTGCGCCGCAAGTTTAGGACGAACCTCTGAAAACTGTGAAGCTTTTCATCGTACTCCTCCACAAAACTTTTCGTATATGCATGTTCCCCTTCGGAGAGAAAAGCCTTTCCTCTTCATAAAGCTAGTTAGCCAGCACCTGCTCGCTTTAAACTGGCTCCGCATTAGACCTTTTTCTAAGACTAATTGCATAGCCCGCACTGGAGCAGTTCTGTCGTCACAGGCCGCTGTGCCGCTCGCTGCTCAAGCACATACTCGCCGAGCAGCTCTTTCATTTGCGGAAACCGACCCTGCTGTGGTCCACTGAAGCCTTTGCGTGAAGCTTTGCTGTCGACAATTTTCTGCTTTTGTTTCCGCCGGTCCCGCACGCATGTTTCAGGAACTCCGAACGACCGCGATGCGGCCCGATTTTCGTCCGTTTCTGCGCACGCGATGGCTTTTTTTTTAAAAACGGCATCGTGGTGCACTCGAGTTTTTGGAGTCGGCCCTTCCACGCCGTCGATGCTAATGCACTACTAGATGACGAACTCCTCAGCACACGTACGAAGTGCCGCACATGGGAAACGCATAGGCAGAAATGGCCGACGTGCCATGCCGACGCACGTAGGGGGCGGTCATTTTGAATTTGCCGATGGCAATAGATTGACCGTAATTTTTTTGTTCGTACTCGATTCTAACGCGCATGCGATTTACGAACTCGCTTAACCGGAAAAAAGGTGCGCATTAGATTCGAGTAATTACGGTACCAGCATTCGACGCAAACTCGAAAATTGCAATTTTTCAAAGGCTCTATAAGTTTATCTATAAATTACCAGGGAATAACTAGGCTTGTGCACCAGCATGGGGGAACTTGAGTGTTCTAAATGTAGGAAATTTTCACAGTTCCTTTTGCTGAGTAAATGGGGACATTTTGCTCCGTGCCCACACGGACGTTACATGCGTATAGATTCAGACTACAAAAAGATTCGTATACATATGTAGACGTCTTACTCTAAAGAATGGAAGTCAGTTTTTTTTTCTTTCGTGTAAGTTGTACATTGTACGCTCTGTTGTAACAGTGGGAAGTTGACAGTTATTTTGTCACTACTTCTCGATCGGCAGGACGCGCTTGACGGCTACAAGCGGTGCCTGATGGCCTCGGACGCCGATCCCGAGGAAGTCCGCAAGCGTGCCATGGCGGATCCTGAGGTTCAGAAGATCCTAGGAGACCCCGCCATGCGCATCATCCTGGAGCAAATGCAGAGCGACCCCAGGGCACTGCAGGAGTAAGTGCAGCTCAAGTCACGCTGGAGCATTTGATGTTGCTCCGAGCAAGCATACTTTGCCTGTGCATTTGTCATAGACATGCGATGTCTTTACCATCACTATTGATCAGTTATAGTCCATTGATCAATTAATCATTTTGTTCCGATAACAGCGTAACATATGAAGAGTCTAAAATGTGTGCTGCAGGGATAAAAAAACATTTAAGTATCGTAGGGAGGGCTGGCGGCGTCAATCGCATTGCTAGGCATGGTGTGCCTCGATGTGAACAAGGCAATACACATTTTCCTCCAGCTGTCACTTGCATTGCTGCTGTGGTCGTTGGAGCACCGGGGATTATTAACCTCTGCTTCAACTGTTGCTTTGTTTTAATGTTGTGACAATGTTTGACGGAAGCCTTCACAACTCGCTCAAACCTACTGTTGCCAAATCTCCCGACACAATGCTGCACTCTAGTGATGCTCCTACGTCAAGATTGACTTTATTTTTTTTTTTTTTTTCGCCGTAATGCAGGCACTTGAAGAATCCAGACATTGCTGCCAAGATCCAGAAACTCTTGGAGTCTGGACTGATTGCCATTCGCTGACGAGACAGTCCAGAACATGCGTAGGGCGGAAAAAACACTGCCTCGCCACTGGCCACGTGGCGAGCGAATGTTGCCCGTTTCTTAGGGCAATGTAACATCCTCAGGCTGCACCTTCGAGCCCACTGTTGCTTATATTATGTCAAGTGTCTCCTCTTTTTTTGTTTATTTTTACATTTTTTGTACAATTTGCAGAGGGCACTATGTATCTCAGTCTTGCGTTTTTTTTTTTTTTTTTGACACATTAAAAGAAACTGTTGCATTTGCATATTCTCGTGTTCACTTCTGGAGCTAATCTGATATACTTATTTTACTTGCTGTGGTGGTGCAGTGGTTATGGTGTTTTGACTACTGACCTAAAGGTCCAGGATCGAATCCTGGCTACGTTTCAGTGAAGGCAAAACGCGTCCAGGGCACATTAAAGAACAACACTTGTATGAAATTTCCAGAAACCTTCAGTTGTTCATGTATATATTTACGCATGCAAACATGCAGGAATATGCATTAAGGGTGGTTGGACCCACTTCGAAAAATCGGCAGCCCTGCGTGGAACAAGTAGCACATTAACCGCAAAAGCTAGAAAAGTGGCTTTTCTAAAGCTGGTTCTTCCAGGCTGTAGCAGCAGCTAATACAAGTACACTGGCAAGGTACTCGCTGTGACTATGCCATAGATCATTGTAACTTTCACGAAGTAAGGAAGCATCTAGCATGCCATTATTCGTCATTCTGTGGAGTAGTGTGGTACCTGCTACACATTTGTAAGGAATTGTGGGTTTTGTTTGTGCTATGAAGAATTATGGCTGAGCCATTTTTAATGTGTTGGAAGCAATCAATGACCCAGTTGCGATATTATAACCTACTACGACCCAATGTGACATATATAACACGATTGCTTGCCCAACATGACCCTTGTGGAGGGCATTTTTGCTAAGGATATTTTAGCTCCAGCGTGGCTGTGTGGCAAAATAATCTAAGCTATGTAGAAGAGCCAGGTTAAAGTCCCCTTCGTTTTCAAAAATTTTTTCTTGCTTAAGGGGGGACGCCGCCCTTAAAAACAAAAAATCGCGAACAAGTCTTCTTTAGAAAAACCATATTCTTGGGTTGTGTGTCACATAAACTGCCTATTCTGTAAACATCAGCGCCTAATTCAACCCCAAAGTGCAAAAAATATGCTATTTTGGAGGCTGCCACAGTGCCCAAAACATGCGCAAAAGCCAAAATATCAAACCAAAATTCGCGTGCGCACCATTCTGAGACCATGCGGCTGTTTTGCGCCATCTTGGTCTTGTTTTGACGGTGAATTCTTTCTCTCTCGTTTGCCACTTTTCAAAATGGCATCAACAGCGCGGTTGAGACGCTATTGGCGTTACTCCGAGATGCGATGCGAAGTGCTGAGGGCGGTCTCTCCCAGCAATGGCGCGGCCAGCGCGCTCGTTTCGCTGTTGCTCTCTGCTCCGTCCGCATCGACAGACGTATGAAGGGCCGCTTTTTTGCCTTGCGCTGTATTTTATCAGTTTATCACCTTTTTTTTTCTTTTCGCACAAGTTTTGTGCTCTTTATCTTTGTTGCTGTGCGGGGTGCCGGCAACGCAGCTGGAGACTGTGCGGAAATTCGGAGTGCAGAAGCGCGTTGTGCGGCATGTTTGGGAATATAAATTCCGCTTTTCTGCTGCAAGTGCACAATGCGTAGACGCTTGTAGCGGCGGAACTGTGCTATCGGCTGCCACCAGTCCAGAATCTGACACACTGTGGAGCCGCGAATGCATCGAGCGTGTCCGAGATCGCCGGGTCCAGCACGTGCTCTGAATCGGTGCCGTCGAGCGTGACGCTGAGTGTTGCCGAAATCGCCAGACCTACCACTTCGCCTGCATCGGGGCCATTGAGCATGGGTAGGCCGTCGACCCTTCACCTGCGGACGCATTTCCTAACTAAGGAATAAATCAATGCAAATGCGAGAAGTCAAGACGCCGTTCGATCTGAACTCGAATCTACGCCAGTGACAGTGAAAAAATTTGAACTGATGCAGCCTGCTGTGACAAGTGATGGTAAACATTTTTCGCTCGTCCGAATTAACGTCATAACGTGGTGCTCATATTCACAGTGTGCAAGCAGTGCTTGAAAGGTGGCATGACTGTCGGAGAGAGCACTAAGTATGGACTGGCAACAAAGCTGGAAGTCCTATGCTCCTCTTGTGGCACCATCGATAAAGTGTGGACATCGCCCCGCAAACAGAACTCGCAGGCCTTTGACGTGAATGTCCGCGCCATAGTGGTTATGAAGCAAATAGCTAAGGGGCAAGCAGCTCTGAATGATTTTTGGGAAGCCATGAACGTTCCTTATAGAGGTTCCCACCATAAGACTTATCAGAAACACATTTAAGAGACGTACAGGAATGCAGAAACCGCCGCTCTAGACAAGTTTTATGCTGAATCTGCCACAGCAGTGATTGCTACGTACAAAAAGATGGACCCCATCTTTATCAAGGACATCACCGTGGTGCATGATGGTACTTGGCTCAAGCGTGGGCACACATTGGAGTCGTAGCTGTGATTGACTTCTACACGGGCCTCATATTAGATGCTGTGGTTCTGTCACTGCCTTGGTTGTCAAACGGCCCAGACCTGCAGATGCAGCCTATGAAAGCTGGCATGAGCACCATGTTTGCCAGAAGAACACTGATGCAAAATCTGGAAGCATGGAGTTGGAAGCAGCCCTCACTCTATTCAAGAGGTCCTTTGACAAGCATGGCCTGTGGTACACCACCCTCGTGTCCGACCAAGACCTTCTCTGCCCTCACTAAAGAGAATGTTTACGGGTTAGTGCCCATAGTGAAAGAAGAGTGTTGGAACTATGTTCAGAAAAGTACACTTCGAAGCATTGTGCAGATAAGTGACAAGCCACTGAGTGGGAAGGGAAAGCTCACTAAAGCTCTCATTGAAAAGCCCACAGGCTATTACGGTTAGGCGCTCAGAAACAACTCCACTGACATGACAGCAATGCAGCGTGCAGTGATGGCTACATATTGGCATGTCACATCGACTGGCAAAGACTCGCCAATGCCCTTGCCCAGGGAGAGCAGAGTCGTGGTGCCGCCATAGAGCTGCAGAAACAAAGGGTGAGCCACAACCCAGGCACAAGCACAACCGACCAGACTATGTTGCCAAGGCTATGTTGCCCATCTACCTGCGACTTTCGCATGAGTCTCTCCTTTGACATTGCTTGGGAGCAAAGACTCAAAATGCGTCAACAGTCATTCAACTCCGTTTTCTGGTTGCCAATGCCAAAAGAGCAGCACTCATCCTTGATTGCTGTAGAAACAACTGCATAAAGCGGTGCTGCGCTACAATGCTGGCAAAGCAACGGAAGTAATATCAAACGCTGTTGGACTTCAACAGGGGCACGTAGCAATCCAGTGAGCTCTTGGAAAAAATGCCCTACGTCTGAAAAAAAAAAATTCCAAAGGGCACTCAGAGAAGATGGAGCGAAGAGAAAAGAGGAAAAGTGTGCACAGGTATACTTCAAGCTACTCTGCTGGAGTTTTTTGAGGTAAAAACATGTGCTGAACTTTCAAAGGCAGTTTTCTCAAAATGGATTGCTTAGCTAGTTGTGGTGCTGAGGAATGCGGTTTCTCAAGAACTGCTTATCGGATTTGTGTGCGGTTTCTTTTATTCTACTCCTGGATGATTTTGCCAGGATGTAAAAAGCTTCTGTTTTGAAAATTCGTGCTGATATTTATAATCAACAATTTTTTATATATGTCATACTTACTGGCTCCATGATTTAAAGTTGCTTAAAAATCTTTTGGAGGATAAATTGAAAAAAAACACTGCTTTTTAGCGCCTAGGATATCTATGCAGGGATGGCCACGAATACAGCCTTCTCGTATGTCGTGGGATTTCTTCCAGCTCTTCCTCCGGCGTACAAGCGAACAACCCAGTATGACCTCGGCAACTCTAGAACCACTTAACACAATTTTAGGAAACTTTGCATTTTATCTAGTCTTATTGTAGTGAACATACCCTGCAAGTTTCATCAAGACATCTTGAAAAATGAAAAAACTTTCGGTTTCCGGGGTACCCTCCCCTCTTGATTTTTTTTCTTCGCGCGGGTGCAGTTGCAGACCCTGACAGTAACTACGACATTAAAATGGCTCTTGTTGCGATCTTCTTTCGCTATTACATATTTAAGGGACGTAACACCATCACTTCATCGGAGCCATGGCGGAGACCTAGCCATTGGTTTCAATGCAGGTTGACGCCATTGCTTGATCCTAAGAGGCGAAGTTAAGGGCATAGAACCTTGCCTGCTGCTAGTGGTGATCATGCTGTATGGGTGTTGGTAGCCAGGAGCAGGCTGACGTTCCTAGGAATAGTTTTTCCCGTTTCATTTTGTATTCCATGTGATAGTGGTTACAGGTGGTGGACAACTACCCCACTGTCACTGCCATTGTGATCTGATAAAAGCTTTCACTCCAAAAAAAAAAAAAAAAAAAATTCTGGCTATGTCCTCGTTCCTCTAGTATGTGTATAGGTCAGCAGTGCAAACAAGCTCTGCAACTGTACTCGGTTTGTTGCCCCATAACTTTTGGTGTTTCGGCGTTACCTAAACCTCAAATGTATGATGTTTTGGTAACGGAAAGAGAAACATTCTGACCAAGCAGCTTTCATGTTTTGTTGAGCTGTAGAAGTTTCTATTGCTATTAAGCTGCTTGGCACCCTTGGCAACTCGCCCTTGGGTGACACTTTTTGAAATGTCTTTTGATAATTTCTCTGTATGCAAGTTGTGAGGAGTGTTGCATTTATTCCAAATGCAATGTATTATCTTGCAACATTTTCACTGAAGTTAATATGTTCGTCTAAAATTTTGCGTCCTCTGTGTGGCGATTTGTGCATTAGTCCTTTTGGTTAAGTAGTGTGCTAGTCTTTGTCGTCTTTTCCTTGGTGGCACATACAATTCCGCCAGTAGCGATACCGTGTAATACATCCTTTTGGCAATGTATGTGGCCTCATCACATACACTCTACAGCGCATGAAAACGTTACACCATTTTGGACAGACATAGTAGTGTCTGTCTGAGAAAAAGTGCAGCGCAGCAGTCGCGTCCAAATATTTGTGACTTGCCCCGCCCCGGGGTTTAGTGGCTAAGGTCTAGTGTACTCTGCTACTGACCTGCAAGTCACGGGGTCGAATCCCAGCTGCGGCAGCTGCTTTTTCGATGTCGCTGTTGGCCCGCATGCTCAGATTTGGGTGCACGTTACAGAACCCCAGGTGGTCAAAATTTCCGTACCTGTACTATGGTGTGTCTGGTAATCATATGGTAGTGTTGGGGCGTTAAACCCTACATATCTATCAAGTAGTGTTTATAAGCAATTTATTTCGAGCATCAAGTTAACAACATACACAATTTAGGACACAGCCATACCAAACTGTGCATACATTTTTCTTTTAATTTATGGCAATCTTTCAAACCTTCAGGCTTGGCGTGCAAGTTCCTCGTGCATTAGTTTCACGTTAAAGTTCTAATGTTCGCAACGTAGTACTTGTATGCAGCATTACTTGAGGCAGAGCACTTAAACATCACTACAATCATGAAAATAATACTGTTGTGAAAGTATAAAGGAGTTGTAGCTACACACCATATTGGTTTGCGTGCACAAGCACACACAATGCCCACACAATTTTACCTTTCCCACAAACTGTGTGTCCCAACACTCTTCTTCAATTACTGGTAAACCATTGCACACTTATGAATGTTATCACACTTGTTAATTTTTTATGAATGAATGTGCCGATATCAGTGCAAGAACACAGCCCAAGTAAGAATACTGTTCAACAAGGTTGAGCAGAATACCTGAGCACAGTACAGTGAAACACCTTATTTTGTGTTGACTGGCTTTGGAGGTAAACAGCAGCATGTTCAAAAATGCAAGGTAATGAACGAAAGACTGGGAATTTTTTCAAGGAGCTCATTGCCTTGTAGGCGGCCTCTGTGGGACAGCAGCTACGATGCTCGGCTGCCGACTCGAATGTCACGGGTTCGATCCTTACCAGAGAGGTCGCATTTCAATGGAAGCAAAATGGTTGAGGCCAGTCTACTGTGTAATGTGACAGTACACTAGTGGAAATTCTGACCACATGGTCAATATTTCTGGAGCCCTTAAATATAGCGTTCCTCATAATCATTTTGATTTTGGCATGTAAAACCCCATATGTTATCATTCCTTTGTACAACTCAACCAGGGTGATTCTAAAGTTGGGGGCTTGGATCCCGCTGACAGATATGGTGCCTTTGACCACTTTAACTTCAATGTATGTCATAATTGCTACACGGCTGTTAATGACAGCCACTGACATCGGCTGCGTTTTCCTTGTTCCAACCGTTGAATTCATGAGGAATGGCTGTGATTAAAAAATAATACTCTTTACAGGGAACGACATCTACACAAGTTTTTGCAAAGGGTGAATCCGCAGAATGGCATCAGACACAAACAACTTTTATTTCACTGCAGTGTCATGACCGGGAAGTACGCATGTCATGTGACAAACGTAACATGCAAAATCGTATGCCAATACTCGGTTATTTCACCCGGATATGCGAGATCTGACAGGGCTAATTGTTAGCGGATTGCTACTGCACAGAAAAATATCTAAAATACCGAAGTGAGTGGCTGCCCCCTTCCCCCCCGCCCCTTCCCTGCAGACGTTCACGTTAAGACGGTGTCAAGGGAGGAATGTTGCACCGTCTGAGCAGCAACGCCTGAAGGAAGAACATGAATGGTGATATCGAATAAATTGCACTCTACTGGGAGAGCAGTGTGACATAGTGCATAATTTTACCGTTCATGGGACAGACACCGTGGATTTTTCAAGTACATGTGTACAACCGTACAAGGTGCAGTCTCGTCGCAGTGAATAATCAATCCCGCCGTTGAAAATTGTCCTGTTATTTCGAAATAGGCTGGACTTGCGGCGCATAACAGTGTGGTTCACCCCTCATCGACTCCGGCCGTGATTTACTACAGTTCGCACACGCGAGCAGAAATCAAAGACGATTTTTCTATTGCTTAAGTTGTACGGAAGATCTTTGCACCCATTACCCAAACAGACTCGCAAAATGCTGTAGTTTCGAGCTCTGTTCAGGTATCTGCAGTGAAGTGCATCGCAATCGACGCAACACTACTGACGAACGACACATTTCTGTCACACCGCGATAATTTGAGCTCGTGTGTGACCGCCGCATAGGGGAGTGTTACAGGATCGGTTGTGACCACCGATCAGACGGTCAAACCGCAACTGTGGCAGAGTGCAAGTTCTCGCAGTCGCTGATTGGTGTCACACGATCGCTTTTGACCGCCCGTAGAGCCTAATCCGGATCGGATTTCTTGTTAGAATGTGCCCGTCCGTTTGCCCAACAACTTCTAGATGAGTATGGTCCACCCAGACGGCTCGGCAATGCCGCGCAAGCGTGAACGTGTGACGGTGGTAACGACCAGAGATGGTAATTTTAAACACCAGACTTTGCTGCAGCTCGATAATCAGAACCGCATTGAACTTCATAATTAACGCATCCATGCGAACCAGTCCCACTGTTTACTGTTCACTCCATCTGATTTTATATTGAATTAAAAATGTACACCCGGCCACTCAGACTGGGTCTCCGCCCTCCCACCGGCCATTTAAGGCCGGCGGAACGGTCATCAATGGCCGGAACCAGGATCGAAACCCAAAGCTCCGAGCCGGCTTCGCGCTCAAGCGGAGACCCTCGACTCCTCATCGTGGTCGAGTGTGTTCCGAGATCGCGGATGCGTCTCGACAATCGTACTATAGAAATGATCCTATGAAGCACGATCTTAGCTGGCATTCATGCGACTATCCCACTCCATCTATTGAGGCCCCATTGTAGGTACAAGGTGCTCTAGTAAATCAACGCAATTTTGTGGCGTATTATGAAAAGAAATTTTCACTTTGGGAATGATTTTCTAGCTGAAAGGTAAGATCAAACGAATTCTTTATAGTAAAAGTTGTCTTGCTTATAAAACAGTGGCTTGAATTTACAATGTGGTTGAAGCATAAGAACCTTGCAAGATTCATGCGCTCGCACACGACACCACACACATCGTTAAACTTTTAAGTAGCAAACATGTTTTAGTAAACTCTTTAGCAGCCTGCCGCCATCTCGCCTCCGTGGCGCAATCGGCTAGCGCGTTCGGCTGTTAACCGAAAGGTTGGAGGTTCGAGCCCTCCCGGGGGCGGCGTGTAAATTTTTTTATTTTTATAATTTTTGTTCTAGGGTTTGTTTAACAAAGCTTTTTTACAGTACGTTGCTACACTTCCTACTAGTTCAAGAACAACAAGGTCTGAAGCGTGCTACAGCCAATAGTTTTGGAACTTGGACGTGTGGTACTTTGGGCTAGTTCGTATGGCATGACGACAGTTATAGCGCGAGAGCAGAACGACGACAAATTATTATCCCTTTGTCGTCGTTCTGCTCTCAGAATGGCTTTATAATGGTTCCAGCTGGGTCCATTGGGCCTGATTCGAAACACATGAGTGAATTTTCTTGCTTTGCCAGGTTTTACCATGCGCTGCAGTCAGGACGAAATAAATACTGCTCGTGAAAGCTTATTTTGAAGTCGATGCATTTCGCCGTCTTAGGCAAATAAATCCATATGGCACCATGCGCTTTTTTATTTCGTGTGCGTGTGGTGGCATCTGAGAGAAAAGAAAAAAAAAAAGGTGCCACCGTCTTATGTAGCGGTGTGCAAGTATTCGAAGATTTCGAACCAACGAATCAAATATATCACTGTATTCGATTCGATACTTGCTCTTCGTTACGCTATTGTGATATACAATAGTGAGGTGATTATTCAGTTATGCACGGGCACGCATTTTTCATCTTTCGGTCACGTCCGATTTTTGTGAGCTAGCTAGCTGGCTGCTACAAGTGGTCGAGAAGCCTCCTTGTTATCGCCTACTTTAGTCGCGAAGTTATCTCTACCAGATTTCTGTTGAGCTGCGAAGGCGCAACAGCAGTGACGTACGTACAGAGAAAACAGACACTACAAAACCCGTTAGAAGTGTGGCGGTTCCTTTGTCGTCATTCTGTTCTCAGGCTACAACTATCGCCCCCCGCAGTACCAACGAAAGACATGTGGTGGCGCTGCGGTCGTCAGTTCAACATGGCTAGAGTATGAATTTCTAGTACATTCTAACGTGGCATAGGTAGATAGAGGTGTGCGCCGAGGCGATTTTGACCGGCGGCGGCGTGGGGGTCGTACAGAGTCGGCGGCGGCGGCGTTGTCGGCGCACGCCGGTTTTTTCATCGGCGGCGGCGTGCGGCCAATTTTCGTCGGCGGCGGCGGCGTCGGCGGCGCAGAAACCGAAACTGAAAATTCAAAAGGCTCTTCCGCCAGAGGTTACTGAATTAGTTGAAATTCGGGAATTTTAATCCAAATAGCATAAATGACACTACACAGATGTGTCGACATCCCGATGAATGCAAAGCGTTTTGTAAAATAGTTTTTATTTCGCTTTCATGAAAAAATAGCGCGTATTTCAATCTATGTCCATGTTCTACGGTAAATGTGCAGCTCTTTGCTTTTTTACTTTAAGATGTTGTTTTAAGTTGTTGTTGTTGTTGGCAACGTCATACTTCATGAAACCTTTTTTCATTGAACAATGAGCAAGCAGTGACGCACGTCACTCATTTCGCTTTTTCCGGATCTGATCTTACTTTTACATTGTACGCTGCACAAAAGAAGAAGCACCTCTGCTTCGAGTTTTCTTATTACGATTGCATGAAACCGCTTTTTTGAGTATCTGTCATGCTTTGAATGTAACTTTCCTTCAAACGAATCAAAATACCTACTTTTCGCAATGTGAGAATCTTTTATGCAGCGGTATAGGATGCGGAAGGAAACAAATCTGCGCATTTATTCAACTAGTTCTCAGCGCGGTGTTCAATGAATGAAGTAAAGACATGGGCGAGGCGGGTGGTGTAAAAAGGACACTTGAACCCTTCAAGCTCCACCAGCACTTGCTACCCACTCTAGCGACACCAACACGACCTACTCCCTCAGTCGTGATGCAAGTTGAAAGAAGGGTTTGCAACCCCCCAAGACAAAAACCTGTCGATGGTAATATGTGCAGATGAGAGCAAATGCAATATTTGCTCAGATAGACAGCCCATACTCGTCACGAGCTGGGCGTCCGTTGACCACGCCTGCAGAGAACGTTGACTCCCCGAACCCTTGGTGTTTGGTCAGGGGAGGGGAACACCCCTTGCAAGTGGGCCCCATTAAAATTTCTCTTAAAAACGTCACAAATAAGAATGCTTGATAAGTATGTATAAAACATTCAACTTTTCAATGCTTTTTTGTAGCGTGTTCACGTGCTCAATACCCATCAGATGTGTGAGAAATCGAAATAGCAACTGCCACTCTCGACCTGTTCTGGAAAAGACACAGTAGAACAATGCAATTACGAGTGCTGGGAACCTTTGTTCTTTTGTATATTTGATTTCTAGGCATGATTTGAATTCTTATATAAACAAAAATAAAACCTGCAACATATTAAAAAAAAGGCTGCTATTGCAAGATGTGTGTTGCAAGACGTGATTTTTCTAGACTTAAGTCTCTGCAAGGCACATCTGGTGTCACAAACTTGTAAGTGTCCCCCCCCCCTTTTCCCCACGACATCTCCCGATCCCCCCCCCCCTCTAATAAAAAGGCACCAATGTAGGCTTCCGTGATTGCCTACTGGCGCGCGGCGGGCCAATCCGGTGGCTAGATCCAACATTGGCGATTTCGACTTGCTTTATTGGAGGTGCTGAAGGATCAAGAAAAGGCCGATATTTGTAAATTTCTTGAGAGTTCAGTGATAGTTTCTTCGTGAATACCGTGGATTATTGGACCTCACTTTGTGTATAATGCTCCAATGAAAAAAAAATGGTTTCATCCTGTGTCACTGCAGAGTCAGAAGCCATCACATGTGCAGGCATCAATAAACTTCTATATGACATTGCTAAGGTTCAGTACATTTGTACAAATAATTCTCGTTAATTGAACATTTTGAGTATAATCCCTGCTTGGGTTAGTATGTGTGAAACATAAATTTAAGATTTAAAATTATCATTGTGTGTTTTCTGCAGCAAAGACACATTGATTAAAACTGATGACTCCGGAGCTACGGCAGAGGTAACATTCGTTCTGTTTTTTTTTTCGGTTACGGTAATGCGTTACCTTTTTATGTATCTATATAACGTGGAGCCGTGAAACGTTCCCCTTTTCATATTTGAGTAACTAGTGAGGTATTTAGTTACTTTTTATTGTAACGGATACATCACTAAATAGACTTACAGGAGTGATGTCGGCCCACACCTTTAGTTGTTGCGGTCTACAGGCTGGCTGTAAACATTAAATGAATATATTCCTTTCATCCAGAAGGGTTGCTCGATCATTGATGATCTCGACCTTTGAGAAATACACAACAGCTTCTTAATGATATGCATATCATCCCACCGAAGCGTGCACTTCGTTTCGTTAATATTTACAGTCAACGTGAGTGTTGTCGTCACGCCGTATGTTTTAGGTAGAAATTTAGCCTACTCAAAATACCCAAAGACGTCGATCCACCGTGCAACGCGTGACTATCCGCTGACGGTTCTGTATGAAAATAGCATGCACAGTGGAGCCTGTCGCATCTGCTGAAATTTTATCGTAATATTATTATACTGCCACGCTCGCTTGTATTTTTATGTTACAGTCTTGCGCAAAAGCACTGCCGTAGTGGTTCAGTAGCTAAGGTACTCGGCTGCTGACCCGCAGGTCGCGGGATCAAGTCCCACCTGCGGCTGCTTTATTTTCGATAGAGGCGAAAATGCTGCAGGCCTATGTGCTGCGATTTGGGTGCATGTTAAAGAAACCCAGGTTGTCAAAATTTCTGGAGTCCTCCACTACGGCATCTCTCATAATCATGTGGTGGTTTTGAAACGTTAAACACCACATATTAATCAGTTGCCTTGCGCAAAGGACGCTTGGCTGTCTGCGAACACTCTAGATTATTTTAGAATTTTCTGATAAGCTTGAGACACCTACGATATGGATGCTACGTGTATAAATGGCGACGTACCTTCGCGCAGATCATATTACCAACGACCAATGCTCTGATTACCGCTATCTGTGTAAAGCGCGAATTTCGAGCACTTTGCACTTTCCTATGCACATGTTCACTCAATAAAAGTGAGTCTTGAGCAACCCACGTACCATCTTCTTTGACGTCGCAACCACGCGGCAATACCGTAAGTGAAATGAGAACGGTGAAATGACGGATACAAAACAGTGAGATGGGGCGTAAGTGCACGGCCAAGTTTTGTTTAAGATGCGTATACCACAAGCTATTTTCTTCTATAGAACCAATATGATGCGGATTTGTTAAAATACTGTGAAGTTCAATGTCAAGAAAGGAAGAACATGAACTTAGAAAGAGACAGTGGAGACGAAAAGTGATAGGTATCCACGTAAAGTTTGATCGGTCGTTCCCCGCCAAACGTCCTAAACGTTTTGTCGACTATCTCAGGTGTATTCGAAAAAAAAAAGTCGGGCTGATTTACTCCATTGAAATCAGTCTATCGCGAAAATTCTTTCGAGAGAAAAATATTTTTGGTGGCCTATATGTCACTGAAATTTCAGCTATAGGCTGGGCCCTATATTGAGTCCTAAGATAAAAGCCTATTTACTGAGAGAGTCTATGTATAGGCTCTATTTTTTTTGCCGACCTATGGTTTCGAATATTTAAAACCTCTCAATATGGCGTGCCTTGGTGTCGTATTGACGTTCTGGCTTGTAAAGCCGAAAATTTTATTTTTCAAATTATAAACTGTTCATATCTCCCCCCCCTCTCCTCCCCGGCACTCGTTCTAGGGTTGGTCCTTTGATAAACACCATTCACATATCTTTAAAAAAATGCTTGGATATCAACTATTCATAACTCTCCTTTAAATATGCGGAAATGAAATGACGTCACTAAATTACCGATTAGGTAAAATATTAACTCTAAAAGCACAGTAAACGTGCCTAAAAAGCTAATTCAACGCTAAAACAATGTAACCTTAACTAATAATGTCACCACACTTCTAAAACCTCATGCAATGTATATTGCATACCTGCAAGGTGCAGTTATTCAAGCGCTTTTTGCAGTGAAATTTGGCCATGGAGTTAATCTCGTTCATGGCAGTGCTATTTCTAAATTTGACGTTTGAATATCTAATGAGGTTTACGAGTTTCTTTCGGTGAAATCCGCGTTTTTTTGTGCGATGTAATTGAGCATTTTATGCATTGTGCTGGCACGAAGTTTATTGTAGATGATGCGTTTATAGAGTACACCGTTCAACGACTGTGGTGAAATAGAAACAGCAATTTATGTTCATTCATGCTACACAACTCTCTTGATATGCTCCCAGAGAACAGAAAAACGCATAACGAAGTACATTACTAACGAACGGAAGAATTAATATTTCTCGGCCTTTTCATGTTGTTTCTGTAGTCCAATCTACAAAGTTCGTATTAAACGAGCATGACGGTACGAAGGCATGGAATTGGGTTTTGCAGCATGTTGTGACACATGTGCCACTCCAGGTCACCTTTAATACATGACATCAGAATCCACACTGAGCTTGATCTATGATTATGTACCTAATCAACGGAGAATAAGAGCTAAGCTCCGGATTCATTATTAATGTGGCTTCAAAGACGAGAAAGCAGCACGATTCGCGAGCAATCGAGCGCCCGTTCTCTCTCTCTGTTTCGTTGAACTGCTTGTGCCCTGAGATGCCACTTCAATTTCTTTTTGAATTAATGTGGCGATCTGGAAAGTTGTGAGCACCAAACAAGGCGCTAACAAGAATGAGAGAGACAGGATGGGTGCTTGTGAACGTCGCGTGGAGGCATTAGTTAGCGCTCGAAATTTCCCGATAGCAATGCGCCATCTGGCAGGATTTCAAGTTTTGTTAAAATGTAGCGATGACACAGATCATGGGTTTTGTCATGTCATTTGCTACCAATTAAACAGTGGCTGCGTAATTTAGGTTACCATGAAAATTGTCGCGGCCATATTTCAAGAAGGAAGGAGTCAGAAACGCACCGTTCATGCCATACGTGATCCTTCATCACTCGTGGAAATCAATTTATTCAAGCTGTAACGTGATTGGAGAATTCTGTTACTTCTCGGCAATCAGAGAGGCTTTTAATTCTCCCGTCTCTTTATGAGATATTGCTGCCATTTTTTTCCAACAGGCTTGCAGTTCTGTTGCACGGACATAGCAACACCCATGTTTTTGATGATTTTTTTTTCATTCCCATTCAAAAACTTTTCCATTCATAGTCATTTCTGAAGCCCATAAGAACTGAATTCCTGTCGTTCGTCACCCGTCGCTACGTTCGTCCAGTACACACTGCAAAAGACTTGGTGGCAAAGTCGTTTTCTATGTTCATGTTCCTTGTACCCAACCTTTCGCGCTCTTTGTGCACTTCAAGGAATTCAGAAAGACTACAATACAACCCAACCAGCTGTACAACCGTGCCGTTGGGACTGGTATGCATGACGCAAATATGTTGCGAGTGGTCTCGCAGTGTTCTGCCATTGTGCTTCGTTCCCTGTTCCGTGAGCTCAAGTTTGGTCGACACGTGGCGTCGTTGCCGCGCCATTGGTGTCGTGTTTCCCGTGTCTTTTCTTATACACAGTGTTTCTACGAAGAAATGCCTTAGTGTAGCCGCTGGTGCCGAGGTCGCGGATTACGTTTTTGCTTCTTTCCTTCCGCAGCTGTGGTGACAATTGGTGGTTAGATTATCGGTTATTTCTTTACTTATTTTAGTTTTCTCGTTTAGCTAGTTTTCTGTATTCTAGCCCAAGAAAGGTGATCCAGATTTTTTTTTCTCTCGTGGGAATGACCATAGGTATCTGCGTACATGGTTGCAACTCCACATTTCCAAGTTTGTAAGACTCGGAGTGCCCTGCCGACGGCCCCTATTCTCTTTCTGCTCTAGCAGCCATGACCGTCACGTTCTTCCAAACCTTCTCCTCCTACCTACTTCTAAACTATTTTCTCCACTCTCCCTTTTCCTACAAGGGACTGAGCCGTGGTCTAGCATGGAAAGATAGTGTCTTTTTCTTTTTCTTCAACCACACATTCATCCATTCAGGGGAAGCTTGCATGCAGTAACTGGTTTGGAAAGCAGGTAAGGTTCGCGGAAAGTCACCTCATCTACCCTGATTCGTTCCGGGTCAACGCTCTCGAGGTGCGCCAAAACAGGCAACAACACGAAAGTCATACTTCGAATTTCTTTAGGGCTTTGGCTCCCCTCGTGAAAAAACTCTTTGGACACGCCTGGCTGACTGACGGCCTAGGAAGAGCAGTCGGAAAACGAGGCAGCTTGATTTGTTCGGCGTGCCACGAGACGCGCTGAATAATTAGCCGAGAGGTTGGGATTCATCGTCAGGTATGTTCCCACACTCTGTGGTGCTCTCAAGTCTTCCACTCCCCCAGGCCCCTAGCCTGCCTAGCGCTGCAGGCCCTATTCTGCACGTGCGATGCAACGTTATTGCACTGTGCTGTGTGGTGCGTATTATTGCATTATGACCTACGTTGTGTTTCTCTCTCGCCGTGTGACGAACTGAACGTGCATCCTTTCTATTTCCTGGGTAGAAAAGAAGGCAGTGTTTGACTTTCTCTCTCTTTCTCCTTCTCGTTTTTTTTATCTTTATTCGCTGCGCCGTGCTCCTGCTGGGCTGCAGAAATTAGGCGCCTTCTTCTAACCACTACCCCCAACATTTGGGGGACGGAGATGAAGACGGCAATTTCTTTGGGACTGCCCTTGACTAAATGGGACATGCAGTCTGTCCGTATACAGTGATATGCAAGGCGGCTTTCCTAAAGGTTTATTTTTTAACCAAAAACTCTTGTTCACAGATTGCTTTTCTCCCTCATTGTGCCTTTACCCTTTTCGGATTCCAGCGAGTGCACGCGAGCACGCGAGTACAACAAAATGTCCACCTCTCCGAATTCCAGCAAAGGCACGCGAGCACAAGATCTCAAAAAGGTGAATGGCAAAACAAAATGAGCGAGAAAAGCCGTCTGTGAACGAGAGTTTATGGTTGGAAAACTAACCTACAGAAAAGCTGCCTTGCAGATAATTGCAAACTGTCTATTGTTTTCTCCTGCAGAGAATTTTAGGAAGACCACGGCTTAAAATGCGAGCACCAAGACGCTCTGAACCAGCTCTCAGAAGCTCTCATCAAGCTTCCATGATGCTACCTTTAGTGTGTAAATAGTGAACATAAACGTTGCTCTTATCGCCCCGGCTACTCTGCTTGACTTCTACCTAAGACTTGGCTAGCTCCTTCGAACACATCACGAGCAAGCAAAGGGCACGGAGTTGTAAAGATGAAAATGTGCAACATCACATCGCTTTTATTACGTTGACATATTCGTTCTCCGCCGCATTCGCCCGATCGTGTCCACATATAACTTTCCCGTTTTATAGCGACGACACACCGTTGATTGCGGTCACGTCATTGATGTCATTTAAACAGCGGTTGCATTATTTATTTGCAAATTACTTCTTCATAAAGTATGGTGAAGTAAGTTATTATTTGGCCACCTGAGGAGCTTTCTAACTTGACTTATTTTTTTATCAAGACTTGAATATAATGTTAAGTTTTATTTGGTTGACTCTGAGCATTACCTTCGCAACAGAAGTACATTCTGTCAGCGACAATCATTCTTAACCTTTCCCAGTGCCAGTAGGTCCGTTCAAGTTACGTGATGAAAACCAGTTTGCTGAACTATGTCATATATGACATGTCGCTCAAATGTCGGTCTCTGCATTTTTGATGAATCCAGCCGTCTTTTGTAAATTGTCTACTGGCAAGTTTTTTAAAATTTTGTTTTGTTCTTTTTAAAACTGGTGGTCTCAGACAAGCTTATTACGCCTCTTCTCACCACTGGATAGCCGTTGTTACGCGCGGCGCCTGGGCCGACGGGGAGGGCCGCGTTCTTTGTTCATCAAACAAGTCACCGAAGGGCTGCCAGCCTGCTGTCCGCCGTGTACTGTCCATCTTAGCCGGGAAGTGAGGTGGCATTCCGACACCATAAGACGTTCCACGAGACGACCACAATGGTTTCTTGGTGTCACAGGTGCAGTGTGGTGGCCACGCCCCAATCAAAGACCTTGACTTGAGCGAGTGTGAGCGGCACCGTCAGAAATGGTGTGTGTGTCTCGTGATTCAACAGCGCATTCTGGACCCATTCCCTGATTAAGTCAAAACGTACACTTTATAGTGAGCCACCCAGCTCATTCGCAAGAGACCTCTCGCCCTGTCTGTACAGAATGTAATAAATACTCTGTTAAGTTTGCCATCTTACTCCTGAGTGCACATGCGTTTTATTTTCTGTCTCTCTACGTCACGCCCTTTCTTGCCCCTATTTCTCAACCCTCGGTGCTAGGCAGCAAACCGGATGCCAAGATATGGTTAATCCCCCAGCCTTCCTTTCTCTCTCTTGCCATCTTACTGCCTTGACATCTTCATCCCGGGTATCCAATGTCTTAAAAGGCGGTACAAACAGACATTTAAAAATAAAACAGATGGTGAAA
>WOVY01009667.1:0-311605 GCA_013436015.1 Rhipicephalus annulatus
ACCATTCACATATCTTTAAAAAATGCTTGGATATCAACTATTCATAACTCCCTTTAATATGTGGAAATGAAATGACGTCACTAAATTACCGATGAGGTGAAATATTAACTCTAAACCCCAAGTAAACGTGTCCTAAAAAGCTAATTCAACGCTAAAAAATGTAACCTTCACGAAATAATGTCACCACCTTCTAAAACCTCATGCAATGTATATTGCATACCTGCAAGGTGCAGTTATCAAGCGCTTTTTGCAGTGAAATTTGGCCATGGAGTTAATCTCGTTCATGGCAGTGCTATTTCTAAATTTGACGTTTGAATATCTAATGAGGTTTACGAGTTTCTTTCGGTGAAATCCGCGTTTTTTTTTTTGTGCGATGTAATTGAGCATTTTATGCATTGTGCTGGCACGAAGTTTATTGTAGATGATGCGTTTATAGAGTACACCGTTCAACGACTGTGGTGAAATAGAAACAGCAATTTATGTTCATTCATGCTACACAACTCTCTTGATATGCTCCCAGAGAACAGAAAAACGCATAACGAAGTACATTACTAACGAACGGAAGAATTAAATATTTCTCGGCCTTTTCATGTTGTTTCTGTAGTCCAATCTACAAACGTTCGTATTAAACGAGCATGACGGTACGAAGGCATGGAATTGGGTTTTGCAGCATGTTGTGACACATGTGCCACTCCAGGTCACCTTTAATACATGACATCGGAATCCACACTGAGCTTGATCTATGATTATGTACCTAATCAACGGAGAATAAGAACTAAGCTCCGGATTCATTATTAATGTGGCTTCAAAGACAAGAAAGCAGCACGATTCGCGAGCAATCGAGCGCCCGTTCTCTCTCTCTATTTCGTTGAACTGCTTGTGCCCTGAGATGCCACTTCAATTTCTTTTTGAATTAATGTGGCGATCTGGAAAGTTGTGAGCGCCAAACAAGGCGCTAACAAGAATGAGAGAGACAGGATGGGTGCTTGTGAACGTCACGTGGAGGCATTAGTTAGCGCTCGAAATTTCCCGATTACAATGCGCCATCTGGCAGGATTTCAAGTTTTGTTAAAATGTAGCGATGACACAGATCATGGGTTTTGTCA
This sequence comes from Rhipicephalus annulatus, assembly GCA_013436015.1. Lineage (NCBI taxonomy): Eukaryota > Metazoa > Arthropoda > Arachnida > Ixodida > Ixodidae > Rhipicephalus > Rhipicephalus annulatus. Next base: position 1,107 of record WOVY01009667.1, read on the forward strand.
GGTCATTCGCTACCAATTAAACAGTGGCTGCGTAATTTAGGTTACCATGAAAATTGTCGCGGCCATATTTCAAGAAGGAAGGAGGCAGAAACGCACCGTTCATGCCATACGTGATCCTTCATCACTCGTGGAAATCAATTTATTCAAGCTGTAACGTGATTGAAGAATTCTGTTACTTCTCGGCAATCAGAGAGGCTTTTAATTCTCCCGTCTCTTAATGAGATATTGCTGCCATTTTTTTTCCAACAGGCTTGCAGTTCTGTTGCACGGACATAGCAACACCCATGTTTTTGATGATTTTTCTCATTCCCATTCAAAACTTTTCCATTCATAGTCATTTCTGAAGCGCATAAGAACTGAATTCATGTCGTTCGTCACCCGTCGCTATGTTCGTCCAGTACACACTGCAAAAGGCTTGATGGCAAAGTCGTTTTCTATGTTCATGTTCCTTGTACCCAACCTTTCGCGCTCTTTGTGCACTTCAAGGAATTCAGAAGACTACAATACAACCCAACCAGCTGTACACCGTGCCGTCGGGACTGGTATGCATGACGCAAATATGTTGCGAGTGGTCTCGCAGTGTTCTGCCATTGTGCTTCGTTCCCTGTTCCGTGAGCTCAAGTTTGGTCGACACGTGGCGTCGTTGCCGCGCCATTGGTGTCGTGTTTCCCGTGTCTTTTCTTATACACAGTGTTATACGAAGAAATGCCTCTGTGTAGCCGCTGGTGCCGAGGTCGCGGATTACGTTTTTGCTTCTTTCCTTCCGCAGCTGTGGTGACAATTGGTGGTTAGATTATCGGTTATTTCTTTACTTATTTTAGTTTTCTCGTTTAGCTAGTTTTCTGTATTCTAGCCCAAGAAAGGTGATCCAGATTTTTTTTCTCTCGTGGGAATGGCCATAGGTATCTGCGTACATGGTTGCAACACCACATTTCCAAGTTGTAAGACTAGGAGTGCCCTGCCGACGGCTCCTATTCTCTTTCTGCTCTAGCAGCCATGACCGTCACGTTCTTCCAAACCTTCTCCTCCTACCTACTTCTAAACTATTTTCTCCACTCTCCCTTTTCCCTTCAAGGGACTGAGCCGTGGTCTAGCAAGGAAAGATTGTGTCTTTTTCTTTTTCTTCAACCACACATTCATTTATTCAGGGGAAGCTTGCATGCAGTAACTGGTTTGGAAAGCAGGTAAGGTTCGCGGAAAGTCACCTCACCTACCCTGATTTGTTCCGGGTCTACGCTCTCGAGGTGCGCCAAAAGAGGCAACAACACGAAAGTCATACTTCGAATTCTTTAGGGCTGTTGGCTCCCCTCGTCAAAAACTCTTTGGACACGCCTGGCTGACTGACGGCCTAGGAAGAGCTGTCGGAAATCGAGGCAGCTTGATTTGTTCGACGTGCCACGAGACGCGCTGAATAATTAGCCGAGAGGTTGGGATTCATCGTCAGGTATGTTTCCCACACTCTGTGGTGCTCTCAAGTCTTCCACTCCCCCAGGCCCTAGCCCTGCCTAGCGCTGCAGGCCCTATTCTGCACGTGCGATGCAACGTTATTGCACTGTGCTGTGTTGTGCGTATTATTGCATTATGACCTACGTTGTGTTTCTCTCTCGCCGTGTGACGAACTGAACGTGCATCCTTTCTATTTCCTGGGTAGAAAAGAAGGCAGTGTTTGACTTTCTCTCTCTTTCTCCTTCTCGTTTTTTTTATCTTTATTCGCTGCGCCGTGCTCCCTGCTGGGCTGCAGAAATTAGGCGCCTTCTTCTAACCACTACCCCCACCATTTGGGGGACGGAGATGAAGACGGCAATTTCTTTGGACTGCCCTTGACTAAATGGACATGCAGTCTGTCCGTTTACAGTGATACGCAAGGCGGCTTTCCTAAAGGTTTATTTTTTAACCAAAAACTCTTGTTCACAGATTGCTTTTCTCCCTCATTGTGCCTTTACCTTTTCGAATTCCAGCGAGTGCACGCGAGCACGCGAGTACAACAAAATGTCACCTCTCCGTATTCCAGCAAAGGCACGCGAGCACAAGATCTCAAAAAGGTGAATGGCAAAAACAAAATGAGCGAGAAAAGCCGTCTGTGAACGAGAGTTTATGAATGGAAAACTAACCTTACAGAAAAGCTGCCTTGCAGTTTATTGCAAACTGTCTATTGTTTTCTCCTGCAGAGAATTTTAGGAAGACCACGGCTTAAAATGCGAGCACCGAGACGCTCTGAACCAGCTCTCAGAAGCTCTCATCAAGCTTCCATGATGCAACCTTTAGTGTGTAAATAGTGAACATAAACGTTGCTCTTATCAGCCCCGGCTACTCTGCTTGACTTCTACCTAAGACTTGGCTAGCTCCTTCGAACACATCACGAGCAAGCAAAAGGGCACGGAGTTGTAAAGATGAAAATGTGCAACATCACATCGCTTTTATTACGTGACATATTCGTTCTCCGCCGCATTCGCCCGATCGTGTCCACATATAACTTTCCCGTTTTATAGCGACGACACACCGTTGATTGCGGTCACGTCATTGAATGTCATTTAAACAGCGGTTGCATTATTTATTTGCAAATTACTTCTTCATAAAGTATGGTGAAGTAATTTATTATTTGGCCACCTAAGGAGCTTTCTAACTTGACTTATTTTTTTATCAAGACTTGAATATAATGTTAAGTTTTATTTGGTTGACTCTGAGCATTACCTTCGCAACAGAAGTACATCTGTCAGCGACAATCATTCTTAACCTTTCCCAGTGCCAGTAGGTCCGTTCAAGTTACGTGATGAAAACCAGTTTGCTGAACTATGTCATATATGACATGTCGCTCAAATGTCGGTCTCTGCATTTTTGATGAATCCAGCCGTCTTTTGTAAATTGTCTACTGGCAAGTTTTTTAAAATTTTGTTTTGTTGTTTTTAAAACTGGTGGTCTCAGACAAGCTTATTACGCCTCTTCTCACCACTGGATAGCCGTTGTTACACGCGGTGCCTGGGCCGACGGGGGAGGGCCGCGTTCTTTGTTCATCAAACAAGTCATCGAAGGGCTGCCAGCCTGCTGTCCGCCGTGTACTGTCCATCTTAGCCGGGAAGTGAGGGGGCATTCAGACACCATAAGACGTTCCACGAGACGACCACAATGGTTTCTTGGTGTCACAGGTGCAGTGTGGTGGCCACGCCCCAATCAAGGACCTTGACTTGAGCGAGTGTGAGTGGCACCGTCAGAAATGGTGTGTGTGTCTCGTGATTCAACAGCGCATTCTGGACCCATTCCCTGATTAAGTCAAAACGTACACTTTATAGTGAGCCACCCAGCTCATTCGCAAGAGACCTCTCGCCCTGTCTGTACAGAATGTAATAAATACTCTGTTAAGTTTGCCATCTTACTCCTGAGTGCACATACGTTTTATTTTCTGTCTCTCTACACGCCCTTTCTTGCCCATATTTCTCAACCCTCGGTGCTAGGCAGCAAACCGGATGCCAAGATATGGTTAATCCCCCAGCCTTCCTTTCTCTCTCTTGCCATCTTACTGCCTTGACATCTTCATCCCGGGTATCCAATGTCTTAAAAGGCCGTGTTACGTATTCGGCGGCTGGACGACAGCCGGCCCAGGAAAGAGACGACTCAAGCAGTGCCAGGAAGACAATCCCAGTTTATTCACCTTGCGGCGCGTTTTTAAGCGCTACGCAGCCAATCGCAGGTTGGCATGAAAGAAAAGAAAACAGCAAGATAACAGCAATCGGGCAATGTTATCAGAAAGCCCCGACGTAGAAAGAGGGCGAGCACTGCAAACGTTACAACTCGGCCAAAGCTACCCCTAGCGGAAGGCGTTCAAGAGGATGACGCTTCATGAACGGCTGGAGGTGGTAACAGGTAGCCAACACGTGGGCAGGTCTCCAAGCACAGCATTGACACGTTTCGCACGGTCATGTTGTCTTTGTGCACAGCGTGGGCGAAGACCCTGAGGTGCATGGTGGCACTGGTCGTTGAAGTAGCCACCGCAGAAGGAAATGGAAATGGCATTGCGCGTCGTCTGGCTGGAACACGCCCGCGAAGGTTGGCATTAAAGGCCAAGAGGAGGCAATGTCGAGAACAGGCAATGTTCAGAACGGGCACCACTCGCCGAGTGTCGATTGGCTGCAGCTCGGGAGTTGGCTGCAGGCGCCTGGAGCAGGGTTGATTTCGCCATCTGGTACGACAGGATCTGAAATGGCTGAGTGGACGAGCGGTAGAAACGCAGAAACCACGTCAAAAGCAACCTGGCGCCCAAGCTTAGAAAAGCCCGACAGTTGATTTCACTGGGAGCAGATAACGTGAAAGCCGAACACGATAGGGAAAGAAAAATATATATACTTGCGCCAAGTTGCATGCACACAAAAGAAACAAGGAACACTCAATAGGTTCGGCTAAGGCAGTCCGCATTAGCATGGTGTTTGCCTTTCTTGTGCCGCACTGAGAAATCAAATTGCTGAAGTGCTAGACTCCAACGCATCAAGCGGCTGTTTTTGTTCGACATTTGATTTAACCACACTAAAGGTGAGTGATCAGTTTCAAAAACAAATGAGGAGCCTTTAAGGTAACACGACAGCTTTTCGAGAGCCCAGACCAAGCAAGCACATTCTTTTTCAGTTGTACTGTAGGCTTGCTCGCGTGATGTTAGTTTTCGACTGGCGTAGACAAGAGGATGTTCCTCGCCCTTTTTGTTCACTTGACTTAGAACAACGCCCATTCCGCGGTCACTGGCGTCACACTGAACTAAGAAGGGGAGAGAGTAGTCTGGTGCCGCGAGGACCGGTTTGCTGACAAGAATCTTTTTGATCTCAGCAAAAGCATCTTTACGAGCCTTATTCCAACTTACAATAGTTGGCTCAGTTTTGCGCAGTGCGTCTGTGAGAGGACTAGCGATATTTGCGAAGTTGGGAATGTAGCTTCTGTAGTAGTCGGCTAAACCCAAAAAGGAACGCAAGTTAGTCTTTGTTTTCGGCAAAGGAAAGCTAGTGATTGCTTCAACTTTTATTTCGGAAGGACGTCGCTTCCCTTGGCCAACAACATGCCCCAAGTAGTGGACTTCAGAGCTCGCAAGACGACATTTGGCGAGTTTGAGAGTCAAGCCTGCCTCGTGTATTCGAAGGAATACCTGCTGCAGATGTTCCAAATGCTGTTGCCAGGTGCTCGAAAAAACAGCTATGTCGTCAAGGTACGGAACAGCGAACGACTCGGCTCCTTTGAGCACTTCATGCATTAACCTTGAAAATGCGAAGGGTGCATTCTTGAGGCCAAAAGTGAGCACAAGAGGGCGATATGTGCCTGTCGGTGTCATGAAAGTGGCGAGCTTACTGGCGTTTTCCGTTAGTGGCACTTGCCAGAAACCGCGTACCAAATCTAACGTAGAAACGTACCGTGCCGCGGACACTTTCTCGATCAAGCCCTCAACGTTTGGAATGGGAAACATCTTTGTTTTTGTTATCGCATTCAATTTTCGATAATCGATGCAGGGTCGCGGTTCCTTGCCTGGACTTTCTACAATAAACATAGGTGACACATACTCGCTTTCTCCTGGCACGATTAGACCCAGTGTCAACATGTTTTGAACACAATCGTTCAGGATCTTCTCGTGACGGGGGGAAAATCTGTGCATCCTGGTTCGGAAAGGTTGGTTGGATGTTAACTCAATGTCGTGCTCCACGAGATTTGTCCTGCCGGGAGTGGGACTAAACAAGTCTCTGAAGTTGCGCACAAGCAGTTCTAACTCCTTTCTTTGCTTGTCAGTTAGAGAAGCTTGTTTAGTGACAGATTGGACTATCTCTTCTGTTGATGGGGGAGAGCAGGGCCTTGGCACTTGGGGTAGAGGAACGTTGATCTCTTCAGGCTCGTTAAGGACAATGCTCAACGTCTCACTGCGTTCGATAAAAGGCTTCATTAGATTGCAGTGATATATCGTCACATCATTGCGTTTACCGGGCGTCGTTACCAAGTAATTGGTGTCGGAGAGCTTTTGTTTAATCGTGACCGGCCCATCCCATGCTACTTCCAGTTTATTTGCCTTTGACGACCGCAGAATCAGCACTTTATCGCCTTCCTTGAAGGTTCGTGTGCGTGCGGATCTGTCGTAGTACACCTTTGAGCGTTGCTGCGCTTCTGCCATGTTTATCTGCGCCAGTTCTTGCGATTCACGTAGGCGCTTCAACAAGGTCAGCACGTACTCGACAACTGATTTGTCTACGAACTTGTCTTCCCACTTTTCTTTCAACAACGTTAGCGGGGAGCGAAGCGCTCGACCGTAAACAAGTTCCGCCGGCGTGAACCCAGTCGCTTCGTGAGTGACGGAGCGCAGAGCAAAGAGCATCGCGGGAACAGCTTCGTCCCAGTCGGCGCCTTTCTCGAAACAGAGTGCACGCAGAATGCGCTTCATTACAGAGTGAAGTTTCTCGACTGAATTACTTTGCGGATGGTAGACTGAGCTGTGGTGAACGGATATGCCGCATTTCTTCAAGAACGTCGTGGTGAGCGCGCTTGTGAACACAGAACCTTGGTCGCATTGGATTTCACTAGGAAATCCAATTCTTGCAAAGACGCCGAGTAGCGCGTTTACAACTGCAGTGGAGCTTAATTCGGGTAACACCACTGCTTCCGGGAACTTCGTAGCAGGGCAAATGAGTGTTAGCAAGTATTTGTTGCCCGCCGCTGTTACTGGTAATGGACCTACAATGTCGACAACTAATCTGCGAAAGGGTTCGCCAATCAAAGGCACTTGGACCAAAGGTGCTTTGAGTTTTTCGTTTGGCCGCCCCGTCCTTTGGCAAACGTTGCAGGAACGTACCCAGTTCTCCGATTCTTTGAAGCACATCGGCCAGTAGTAGTCGTTCAATAACCTGCTCTTGGTCTTGTTGATACCTAAATGGCCAGCCCAGCTATCGCTGTGAACCAAACCCAAAAGTGCGACTCGATACTTTTTGGGAACGACAAGCTGTTCAAAGGTTCTGCCTTTCTTGTTTTTGAATGTTCTGTACAAAATGCCTTCTTTGACTATGAACGATACGGCTCCTTTTTGTTTCCGTTTTGATTTTTCCCAGCACGTCTTCAGCGACTCGTCGTTTGCCTGCTCCATTTTGAGAGCGCTTTTGTCTAACTTTGCTAGAAGCTGAAAATTTTCACTGACTGGGTTTATCGCTTCACCTGAGAGCGCATTACCGACGGGAGTGCTGCTATCAATGGCTGGCGCGACACAATTGGCGTCGACAGGAACAGTTTCGCTTGGTGCAGTAGCTTGTGTCGGTTCACTCTGGTCTGTAATTTCCGTGTTACGGGTAGCGCTGGTAGCTTGAGCTCTTGTTTGGGACCTCGTGACGACCATTACAGGGTTAGCATTAAGTTCCAGTCCTGCATTTTGGAAGTCCCTCATTGATCGGTTAGAAAAAATGTAGGGAATTTTCTGAGGAAGTTTATCGGAAACCGCAGCATCAGTTTCGAATGTGCCGAAGGCGCCCTTCATTTCGACTCTGGCTACCGGCAAACACTTCATGTCTGGCTCTAGTGCCTGGCGTACCCATACACATGAACCTGTTAAGTTCTCGGGCTTAACAAATGACGGGTGGACGATATCAAATGTTGCTCCTGTGTCGCGCAGAACGTTGCAACTGATGCCGTTCACCTTCATGTCATATGTGTAGGGCAAGAGTAAATCGCTCTCTTCGGTTAGCAAATTGACGGAAACTGCTGGCTGTCGGCAACCGACTGCGATGTGACCCGGTTGTTGGCATTTATAGCAGACCAGCGGTTGTTTTTCTTCGAACTTGGAACTTTTCGGTTCACTCGCGTTGGCTATATGCCCTTGGGCTGGAACACTGTCGCCTGGTTTCCCTTGGTTAGTTTCTTTCGTTCCTTTCTGAAATTTCTTGAACGCTCCTGACGGCTTCTTTCTTTGTTCTTCTGAACTTTCCATTCTACGGGAACGGTACTCGTCCGCCAAGCTGGCTGCCGTTTGCAAAGTCTCTACGTTTGGCTTGTCCTGAATCCACAGCCGCATTTGGTCCGGAATGGACGCATAAAACTGCTCGAGCGCAAACAGTTCAATCAGACGTTGCTTGTTCTCGTATGCGTTGGCACTCTTAAGCCATTCCTCTAACAAGCTCATGGATTTGTAGGCGAATTCTGAAAATGACTCCCCTTGGCCACGCCTCGTGTTACGGAACTTCATCCTCAAGGCTTCTGTTGACAAGCTGTACCTTCGCCTCAAATGAAGTTTCACTTTTTCGTAATCATAAGCATCTTCATCTGGCATTCTCGCGATTACATCGGCTGCCTCATTTGGAAGTAATGTCAACAGGCGTTGTGACCATGTCTCTTTTGCAAGTGCAGCTCTTGTACACGTCCTCTCAAAGTTGACGAGATACAAAGTGATGTCACTGCCAGCCTTGAAAGGTTGCATGTATCCTCGCATATCGAAACTGTCATTGCGTTCAAGGTTATGCAGTTGCATCTCTTTTAACTTCAGTTCTACTTCTCGTTCTTTGAGCCTTTCCGAGACTGCCCTCCAACACTCCTCGACTTCGTCGTCGTTTGCTCCGCATTTGGATATCGCTTCGATAATTGCAGGCTTCCGCATAGACTTCTGTACAGGGATACCGAGCTCTTCAGCTAGCAGCACTAGGTTGGGTTTCGTTAACGACGTGAGGATCATGACTGCTGTTAACAAGTGCTACCCCGTTATGTGTACTACTATTTAGCAAAGTCAACAACAAATACAAAAGAACCTCGACTACCAAGTAAATGCTGCTAATGCTCCCAATGAAGTCAAGCAAGCCGTGCTCTCACCAAACCGGACGCCAAGGCCGCCCCCGACGTGCGCTCCATACCGCCGCCACCGCTGCCACCAGCTGTTACGTATTCGGCGGCTGGACGACAGCCGGCCCAGGAAAGAGACGACTCAAGCAGTGCCAGGAAGACAATCCCAGTTTATTCACCTTGCGGCGCGTTTTTAAGCGCTACGCAGCCAATCGCAGGTTGGCATGAAAGAAAAGAAAACAGCAAGATAACAGCAATCGGGCAATGTTATCAGAAAGCCCCGACGTAGAAAGAGGGCGAGCACTGCAAACGTTACAGCCGGTACAAACAGACAAGTTAAAAAATAAAACAGATAGTGAATATTTTCTGCAGCATGTTCAGACGCCGCGTATAAGTAGTCATCCTCGAAAATTATCAACTTTAACACCGCGGACAGGTGCTGATATACCCTGAGTAGGTTCGAGCATGTATTATGCCTCGACGCTTTTAATCTTCATTAAACTTCTCCCTTTTGATTTCATCCTTCGGGGTTTTGTGTAGTTCTTCATCTAACGCCTAACCTCCATGTCCTTCCTCATTTATTCCTCCTCCTCCCTTCATCTAACGCGCTGCATTCGTGCTGCACTGCTACCACTTCATTTCTGTTTTTTATAATTGTGCCCTGTTTCGGGCACAATTATAGGCTGCCATCTTGGACTGATAATGATGCCGTTTTCCATCCGTATGAATATTCGAATTGTGCTATGGCGAACTCGCACGCATCAAAACGCTGGGCCATTACATTCAACGTCGTATCACCATAATCATAGCTAATTACGACACAAAAAACAGATAAATTGCTTCTAAGCCTAAGATGGCAGTGTCTATGCTTTACTGTAACTGTTACATTTATTTTTTGTCAATTTGTTCAATATGTCATTTCATGCAGCGGCCGCCGAACTCGTTCCGCTGTTCATAGTGGTACTCTCTGTCTCTGAAGCTGGATGAAGATAACTAAGAAGCCTGGTTTTTACTGGCTACATAAAATGTGAAACGAAGCTATAAATCACGATGAAAAAGAAGACAAATCTGTGAAAAGTCAGTACTGGTATGGTGGCTAGAATTGGGAGGTGACGCCAGCGCCCGCATATTCGCCGAGCGCGCGCGATCCTCGTTTTCAAGCGCCGCCGCGACGGCCACCACGGCGCTCCTGTCGGCATAGTGATGCGGGCGAAGCGCGCGCTCCGCGCTCTCTCGTCGACTCGCCGCTGGGTTCGCTGGTTCGCCTCTGGAAGCGTGTCTGGGTGTGTGCAGTTTTCCGCGTTGATGTCTCGCTTATGGCAAAATGTATTTAGTTGCTGACATGACAGTGTGAGTGCCGACCTTAGGATGAACTCCAGCACTACGAAAGCGAGGCAACGCCACTGCTTTGCTCCTGGCTGCACGAGCGGCTATGTGTCATCGAGGGAGCAAGGTCAGCGTGCTTCTCTTTTCTCTGTTCCCAAAGACCCTGCCCTCTTCGAAGCCTGGCAACGAGCCGTACCCCGTGCCGACAAGTCGTTGGACGTGAAGTCGGCGCTATGTGAGCTTCATTTCGACGAGCAGTTTATTGAGCGTTTTTACACGCATGTGATAAACGGCGAAACTGTTCAGATTCCCCGAGGGAAACCGGTGCTGAAATCTGACGCGGTGCCAACAATATTCCCAAATGTTCCTGCATATCTTTCAAAGAAAGTGCCGAAGAAAAGGACGTCAAGAACATCCACTTGCGGCCTACCATCGAAAATTCGGCGTCAGGAACCAAGCACGTCTGCTTGCGAGGAGACAGCTGGCTCGTACAGCACAGAAAGCGACAGTAACCAAATACCTGTTCCGAATGTGCCCGCAATTCCCGACGTCCGCAAGTGTGGTCTTCCCAGCGCTTACTGGGCTCGACATCTAATTGCTGGAGCCGACAACGCCACGGTGTTTACAGTTTGCGCACTAGATGGTGACAAGTTGACTATTGACAAGTATGTGCTAATGACATCAGATGAAAACAAACTTCAAGCGACAGCTTTTGTGCAAGCCACAAAAATAAAGACCCTTGACATTACCGACATCGAAATGGCAGAAGAGTTGCTTCGCGACGTCGACTCCATGATACCATGCAGAGGGTTTGGTAAAACTGGTGAATTTGGAGTGAATTTAAAGTACAAGGAGAAGACTTTTGATGGCAGAACCTTCAGCCCATCTTGCCGTGGGGTTGCTCCAACGCCAGAAAAAGCCTGCCCACAATGCAAGCACCTCAGAAGACTACTCTTGAATCGTGAGTCCTACAGGCGAAGAAAAGGCAAAAATGTGGCCCAGTCCCAAAAGCTTTCATACAGGCTTAAGCTGCGAACAGCGCAAGCGAAAAGGAGTCGCCTGAGTGTCCTGCAGGCTAAATCACTCATCAAACAAATGAAAGAAAAGAATGCACGGAATGATTCTACAGCATTTGAAGAAGCGGTGAAGGCCCTACCCATTAAGCAGCAGCAACAAGTCAAGGCGTGCTTTGCTGCGGCTAAAAGAAAATCCACGAAAGGGATGAAGTATGAAAGTGAATGGGCTCTAGAGTGCCTTATTATGTCCATGAAAAGCCCACGCCTCTATGAGCATATACGCAAAAACAACATCATGGCGTTGCCTTCTCGAACATCACTACGTCGATATCTCAAGCGTTACAGGAGTGGATTCGGCCTGAGCGAAAAAGTGTTTGCTGCTGTGGCGAAAAAAAACAAAATCTATGGACTTGTTCCAGCGCCATGGTGGGCTGCTAATTGATGAGATTAAGCTATCTGAACACTTGAGCTTGGGAACCGATGGCACCATCGAAGGTTTTGTGGACCTTGGGAAGTTCACACCAGAGAGTGAGCGCTCCGTAGCATGTGACCATGGCCTTGTAGTATTGTTCGTGCCTTTTACAGGCACGTGGCACCAGATTATTGGTGTGTTAGCATCACGCAGCAATGTGAAGTCCGAGACGTTATCCGAGTTATCTGAATCGCCAATTTATCTGAATCATGCTTCAGCAACAGCATCTTTGAAAGGTCCGCGCGCTCAAGGCGCGCGCGCGTAACTAGCATCACCATTCCGCCGACAGCGCCACCGCCGCGCTGCTCGAAACGAAGGAGCGGCTCCGAGCTCCCGTTGGCGTCACCTCCCAATTCTAGCCACCATAGTACTGGCGCATAAATGGCGCGTCGATTGCGCCGATGAAAAACGTCGGCGGCGGCGGCGGCGGCGCGGCGAAAACTATTGGCGGCGGCGCGCCGACCAGTCGGCGCACACCTCTACTCGTCAGTGACAGAACACCTACCTACTGGGCCGCTCTTCTAGCTCTCGCTGCGACTGTGGTGCGCCTACCGCGCAGCATGACCTACTACACTCCTGACCTGTTCAGATAGCGGGGTTCCTATGGGAGCGCGTGTCCCCGCTCTCGTTCAACCGCTCACCATTGGTGGCGCTACCTATAACCTGTTCGTCTGTTTCTTTACGGTTGTTTTGTAGGCGCTGGTATAAGAATGCCTGCATTCTGTAGTGAACTGGCGGCATATATGTGACTATTTCTTCCCATACATTGCTGGTTAAGCAAGGTGTTCAGAGCGCTTGAGTATTTATAGCACACTGGTTGACAAACGTGGGAACCCGTAGATTTACACGATGTAGGGCAGCCTATGCGTGGTAGCGTGCATTTTATTGCAAAAAAATTCTGAATGTCTTTTAGTATTATTATTTCTGAATAATTCTAAATTTTGGATCATAAATACGCACTACGAGTGCTTTGTTGGTCAAAATTTGACCACAAAGAGTGAAGATGACGTCAGCGAGCAGGTGCTGACTAGCGCCACGCCGCTCGTAGGTGACGGCCCTAGCGGCAGAAGGTATGAACTAGAACGTGGGCGCTGGAAGAGGTGCTCTCTGGGCAGGTCAGGAGTGTAGTAGGTCATGCCGCGCAGGCCTGGCGTTTTTTCTGATCCAGCAGGCAAATTGATTACGATGCGTTTACTAGACGGCAGAATTAAGAAATAACCGACAATTTACTGGTGACAGAATAAACTGCGAAAGAAAGCCAGCTTTACTGTAAAAAAAATTTAATCGGCGCGCCCAAAAAACACATCAGCGGTGGCGGCGGCAGCGCGCCGATCAGCTGGCATCGGCGGCGTAGCGAAAACTTTCGGCGGCGGCGCGCCGACGTCTCGGCGCACACGTCTGTACGTGTGCTCTATGCTATGGTTCACAACAGAGTTATTATTGTTCGCAAAGTTAGAGCGTAGCTGTCGGCGTGAGCCTCTGAGTGCGCGAAACACAAGGCCCCGTGGAAACATTTACCATGATTGTGCGGTTTTTTCAGGCATTTGCTATTTTTTATTCTTGACCTTTCTGTCGAATTTTCCTGTCCATCTGACCCTGCCGAACAGTCGCAACGAAGATGCATCACATTTTGCGTGGAATCGCGAAGTCCGACTCTCCGGAAGAAGTCAAACGAAACTTGATCGAAAATAAGCTTATTCCAGCCGCTTCAAAACCGATGAACTTAAATGACTGTCAATCTTTGCTTGAAGTGTCGTGGGATCTCGCAATTAGCGGTGACAATGGCTTTCTTCAGAACGGTGGGATTCAGGTAAGTTGCATTTTCTGATACTTACTGTGCAATTATTATGTTTCGTTGTCTGTCTGATATTTCTCTTTGGAAGGCGTGCATTGGGTATACATCTCGATTCGAACAGACACTGATAGGTTTCTCGATAAATGAGCAAACGTGCAGCGATCTAATTATTTTCTGTTTTACACAGACGGATTTTCTTTGGACGTGTGCTAACGCTGTCACGTTAGAAATCGCTGCACCAGTTTTATTTTGACGAGCATTCGTGCCGCCGCTAATTACGCTATTACACATCACTTGGCACTGGTCGGCGGTGGTTTGTTCTCCATTAGAACGTGATGGTTGCTTTAGTTCGGCAAATTATTATCTCCTTGGAACTTTCTTGCTCGGCTTTTTCGTACATCAGCTACGTTTCGTCTGCACCTCGCAGACTCTTCTGCACGTGCGCTGACATAACCACGCTGTGCATGAATGTCACTCGTAGGGAACGTGATTAAAATGCTACTTTTGTTGCTGCTACAAGGACATAGTCAATTATATTTTCCCATTGAATGCGTTTCCTGTGCGCAGTATCATCTCGACGACAGGGGTTTGGAAAAGGTTAAAAAATAAACGTGACATTAAGCCAGGTGTAATCGATGTTAAAATAAATGTTAACACATATATGCCCCAACTTTCGAAAATCAACAAAACTAATCTATTTCCTCAAAATGATTGCTTCTACGGCCGCCTCAGAAAACAGAATAAGGGTTTTAATAATGGAAAGAAAACTTTTGAACAATGGTTTTGGAGCCCTCCTATATGTTGGACACAAAGGTATGACACACCGCGAACAAAAAAAACATCAGGGCCTATCACAGTCATTCGAAAGTTACTGCACACCTAATAACTGTCGAACAATCGACAAAAATATCAGCAGAATCGAGAACAATTTGTCTCTATATTACTTTTTTTTTTGTGGTATGGCAGTGAGCTACACGCATGCGAAATAGCCATTTTGTGACTGCAAGCATGTGGCTAATTGTAGCCCAGCGATCACCTAGACTTGCATGTGGTGAGGACAGGGCATCATAAACACACTTTAGGTGTTGCTATCTTTTTAAAGAAAAAACATTCCAATTACACTAAAAAGTTTTAGCGTCCTACGTTTAGGACGCTAGGCATATATAGGTTAATAAAAAAGGGTGTAAGACAAAAGGATACGAACAAAAAATCAAAAGCACTCCTGTTTAGGACCATGGAAAGACAGGTATTTGTTACATCGTATATATATAATGAACGTTAATAGCATAAACGGAGACATCCTGTTTATTCCATCTTCTTTTTCCTCTGTGTGGCAACTGCCGAATGTGTGCCATCGCACAGCGCTGTAGTCGGTAGCGACGGCTTATATCACATATCCCTTTTCAAAAAAAAAGTAAAAACACTTTTTTCAATGTCACGTTTTCCTTCTATAGTAGCCGCACTTGGTATCTTCCTGCCTTGAACTCCATTGTTTGTCGGACGTAGTCTAGCACATGTTCATCGTTCATCTTTGTTGGTGGGTTCTCCTTGATGCCCATGTTTTCCAAGTCCCAGAATCTCTGCAGTTCGTCCACAGTCTTGTCCGACTTGGCACTGACCTTGAGTACCATAACCGTCGATGATTTCATCGGCACACAATGAAGTCCTACAGGACCTTGGACCGTCCATCCCAATATTGTTTCTATTGCCATTACTTTTGGATGAATCTCGCAAATGCAACCAGTGACGACAGTCCAGTAATAATCTGCTCCAATTAATATAGAAGTTTCCATATTTTTTCTTTCTTTGTCCTTCTTCTGGTTGTCATCAGCCAAACGAATTCCCATCGATCTTGCTCTTTCGTGTATTGTCAACGGTGGTGATGGTAGCACGTCACAGGATATAACTTCTATCTCCAGTGCCTCAATCGTGACTGGCTCCGAGATGGGATCCATCCTCACGCTGACCTCGACGACTTTCATGTCTAGTTCCATCTCTCCTCCTCCAAATGATCCTACAGTAATCCTTTCGAATCTTTTTACCTTGTACGCTAGTTTTCTTGCCAATCTTTTGAGGATGAATGTCCTCTGGCTCCCGTTGTCCAGCAGAATCCGTGCGTAGCACCCGCTGTCTTCTCCCTCCGTCCACAAAAAGGCTGTCTGCAGTAGTATGCACTTGTGTTCATCAGACTGCTGTGCGTGCATGTTGCAGGACTTGCTCCTCTGGCTCCCGTTGTCCAGCAGAATCCGTGCGTAGCACCCGCTGTCTTCTCCCTCCGTCCACAAAAAGGCTGTCTGCAGTAGTATGCACTTGTGTTCATCAGACTGCTGTGCGTGCATGTTGCAGGACTTGCTGGTGTCTAACCGGTCAGGTTGCGCGCTTTTACGCACTTGCTCAACATCACCGCTTTGCTGCTGTGCTGACTTTCCTGCAGGCGTACGTGGTCGACACATGGATGTCGCGTGCCTTCCCTTGCATGTTTTGCAGCGTACATTAGCACAGCATATCTTCGCCGTGTGGTGAGGTCTGGTGCATCTGAAGCACCTTCGTTCCCGTTGTAACGCTTCTTTCTTCTGTTGCATACTAATGCTTCTTCTGCAATCTTCCGTGTAGTGTCCAGTCATCTCACAGAAGATGCATTTCTTAATCGATATGCTTTGAAGCGTAGATGTTCTAGTCCGCCTCATACTGTGCGGTGACTGGGTCACGTCGTATTTTTCCTCTCGAGTTTCTTCTCTGCTGCGTATATATATGTTTAAAAACTCCATAATTTCTTTCAAACTGCTCGTGCTGTCTCTTGACGCTGAGTCCGATTCCGTAGTTGCTGGTCTGTTGTCACGTTTCTTTAACTCCTTCATCTTCATCTCAATCGCAACTTTTGGAAGAGCTTCTTCAACCCATCTACATCTTTAGGACTCTTCACTGCTTCCAAGTTTGCAAGCTCTTTTATGTAGGTTTCTTTCAAATTATCTTCTCGTCCGAAGGTTTCTTTCAGAAGAGCGACTGCATGCTCGTAATTTTGATCAGAAAACTGCAAACCTTCTATGATGGACGCAGCCTCCCCGCTCAGAGACGCCAGAAGGTAATTGAATTTTGATTCTTCGGCATGTTCACTCTGTTATGCACCGATGTCTCGAACTGATGCCAAAACCTTGGCCATGCTGTTTTTTTCCCATCAAACTTGATCATCTCAAGACGTGGCAACTTAACAAGCTCTTGCATCTCCGAGATTTGGTTAGTACCTTGCACTGAACTCGCCTGTTCTGTGACTATTCTCGTAGTCAGTTGCGTCGCTTGTTCTAACTCGCGTAATCGCTCCTCTATTTATGTCGTTGCAGCGACGATCTTCATCTCATAATGCAAAACTCTTTCAAATTCTGCCTCCGCGTCGTCTTGTTCAATGAACGGTTCTATCTGTTCGTTAACTTGTTTTAGCGTCTGTGACACGCTCTTCATCTGGTTCAGAAGTGTCATAAGTTGCGCTCGATCGGCGTCTTCTTCTATCTTCTTATCGATTTCGCTCGTAAGCGTCGTCACATTTGCTCGAAGCGTCTTTTGCTTCTTTCATAGGACCTCTTTATTCATGCCTAAAACATGTTGAAAGAGCTCTTGCCTTTTTATGTGCGTCTCCAACAGTTGTCGGTCGTGGTCCTTCTCTCGACGGTTCGTCCTTGAGCCAGACGCCGCTGCTTTGTTCTTCAACCCGTTGTTGCGAATGGGGTTGAAGTCTGTGCGTCTGTCTTCAGATCCTCCTGGTCACGGCACCATGTTTCAGAAGGACCAGAGAGACCGCAGGACCGATACGTCTTCGGTTTATTGTTGACAGAACAGAAAAATAAAAAAAATATGCAGAGCGTGACCCTGGCTACTTCTTCCTCGCCTCTGAGCTCCATCTTCAATCTGTTTTCTACACCTTTATTCCACAAACTACTACTTGATAATGTACTACTTGAGATTGTTGACAAACATAGGGTCGTTTTCTATAGTGTGCTGAATTGGACACCTCATGTTGACATATTTCGAAAGACTAGGTAACAGCAACAGATGCCTTGTCACGATAAAGGTGAAATTACAAATTTATCAGATACTTTTTACATCACACATTAACTACTGCATGCCTGTGTGAGGCACCACTATAAATACTAACGTACATTAACTTCTTGTTCTTCAGAAACGTGCTATTCGAATTAGAGCCAACGTTCCACATCTCCACACATTACCTCTTTTCGCTAAATTTAACATAATCAGAGTTACTAAGGTGTATTAGTTTCGTTTGATCTATTCATACTTCTTTTCCTCTAAAAAGTTCTATTTACTTCTAAAATCACTGTCAGGACTACAACGGCAGTTCAGGCACCAACGCGCCCGTAATAAGGACAAATAGCTTGTCCCGAAAAGGTGTGATAATTATCTAATGCAATCAGTAGTCTACAACGTCCCTTAACTTCTCAATATGTATGAAAACGAAAATATTTATGTTCATGCCTCAATCCGGAAAGAGATAAGACATCTTTTCTTGGTTCCAATAAGTATGTGTACTTACTAAACGATTGCTAGAAGTATCACTCTTTTATGGTATTAATTTGTATGGTATTTATATTTGTGGTACTTACTTGTAGTCTTAATTATCTCATGAAATCGCATTGTTTTACTGCTTTTTGCTTTTCAAAAACTCTGTCAAATGATCATTGTTGTATGCAAACTCATTTAATATACGTTTTTATTGATATAACTCATGTACCCTTATCTACTTCATTTTGTTGTATGCTGTGTATAGTACAGCCATAAAGGGCTTTCAGGCTGTTTGCAACAGCTGAAAAGAAGACAGCGAGCTTTGTGCTAGCATGGCAGTGGGCATGTGAGCTGTGCAAAAAAAGTAGAAAATCAGAGTATTTTACAATTTAGTCCTCCCAGCAGAAGCCGTATCGTCTGCCTTCCTCGATATGGCCTTGAGGTGTCTTCGTCGGCTTCGAGCTCACGCTTCACTGGCTGAAGCCTCTCCCGGCGTGAAGACAAGTTTATTATAGGAACACTAAAGAGAAAAATGATATTTCCTGCATTATCCTTTCAAAGTCACGACTCTTGCCACAAGAAAACACTTGGTAAGTCAGAAAATGCACAAGAAGAAAATGCAAGTCGCGGTGCCAGTTTTCATTCTGTTCCACATTTTTGTGTGCTGCATTGTCTTTTGAGTAGGCAAGAGACATAACGCACCAAGTTTCAGGAAATTTTGATCAGCCAATATGGCCAAGCATGACAAAAACAAAGAACAGAAAGAAACTGAAATTCTGGCTGCCACTCTGACATTCAGGTGCGAAGAATTCAACTGGAAATTCAAAAACGAAACTTCGACCTCTGTTTTATTGATAGGATTATGATTGGGAAATGAGCGATGGAATCACCAGAGCACTTTATTGGTCTAACTAATTTAGTGTCTCTGTTTGGTGTTCATTTGAGTTGCGCACTGAGCATATATACTCTATAATACTTTATTGCTGTGGTGGGTAAAAATAGGTGTAGCGCACAGCACAAACTAGCTGCTGTATGGTGATAGAATGCAACGTGTGTTACCTGGAATTTACGTATTTGCTATCACTTTCACTATTCAAGCATATTCACGTGCAAAGGGGCATTCATTCGCAGGTGTTCACAGCTTGGTGCAAGCATCACCGGAATGCTTTGACAAGGTTTTTCACCCACAGCCACTTGACCACAGCACTGACATCTCCCGAAGTCATTCACAAAGACAAGTATGTGTGCCCATGTAGCTGCCATTAATCATGCATGTAATGCAGTGTGTGATTTGCTTAAAACCAGCCCAATCTGGTATTTTTGCTCTGCTCCATTTTTTATCTCTCACATGAGCAACTTTATTTGTTGTAAACTATTTTCTTCATTCATCGATCGAAATTGCTGTACCTAGCCGGAAATACAGGTAATATTGATACGCGTAGAGTTACAGTTGAAGTCGCAGTGACCCTAAAGAAAGTGCGACACAATCGCATCTGAGCCTGAGACACTTCAACCTCTTCTATGGCTAGAAGTGTCCTCTAGTTGATACTAGCATCATTATCTACGTAACATTAACTCCCAGCGGCAAAAGCACTGCCTTGGTGCATCGGATCGGTGAACAGGACGTAGAGCTTGAGTGAGGAAATATGCACAGTCTCAGTAGCTGGTGAGGTGTACGAAGTCTTGTGAGTTAGCGGCGAGATCTTGTATGTAACTTCAGTAACTCGGTGAAGAACTCGGTAAGGCCCGAAAGATCACGGCAGGAGTTTTTCACTCAAGCCAAGGTGATGCGAAGGCAGCCAGAGCAAGACCAGGGAGCCAGGGTTGAAACTCATGTCGCGTGGGTGACTGTCGTAATGGTGCTTTTGGTTGGCCTGAGGTGCCAGGAGTCGATCACGAGCGACACGACGTGCCGTAGTCGCGCGATGATGGCGTCATGAGTGTAGTATGTGGTTGAGTTTGCCTCAGAAGGAAGTAAGGAGTTGAGAGGCAAACAGATAAAATGGAGAATAACCACTAATGTCGTGACACGACGAATTGTAGGCAAACGTCACTAATGGTGACGTGGAGTCCCAGTCCGGGTGGTCTTCAGACACATACATGGATAACATGTCCGTTAGTGTGCGGTTCAAGCGCTCAGTAAGTCCATTTGTTTGCGGATGGTAAGCAGTGCTGAACTTGTGATACGTTGCAAAAGAGCGAAGAAGGTCATCTACAACTTTCGAAAGGAAACATCGATCTCGATCAGTCAGTAGCTGACGTGGAGCACCATGGTGTAAGATGACTTGATGGAGAAGAAAGCCAGCGACATAGGTTGCACAGCTGGTAGGAAGGGCTCGCATAAAGGCATAACGTGTCGTATAATCAGTCACTACCGCCACCCTCTTGTTACCTGCAGAGGACATCGTGATAGGACCAACGATGTCCTCGGCAGGTAACAAGAGGGTGGCGGGTAGTGACTGATTATACGAGGTCAACACGAAAGAAGTGTTCGCTGGAGAGAGGTATGGGCTGAAGGTACCCAGCAGAGAGAGAGAGAAGGCTTTTTGTGGCGTTGCAGAGTTCGCAGGAAGCGCAGCAGCGCCGAACCGAGCGGTATGAGCCAGGCCAGAAGAAACGTCTGCGCGCACGATCGTACGTTCGGTAAACACCCAAATAGCCAGTGGTGGGAGCATCATGTTACTGTAAGAAGATAGTTGGTCGCAAATGCTGAGGAAGAACGAGCAGCAGTTCAGCATCATGTGGTGTCATGTTGTGTCAATATAAAGTACCGTCATGCAGAACAAGCATACAGAGGGCACCGTCCCGTGCTGTTGAAGTGAGGCGTTGTATAAGGGATCGCAAATATGGGTCGTGGCGGAGCTTTTGCTGGGGTATCAAATACGGACGAAACTACACTGCATTATGCTGACCACAGACGCTGTTAGAGCAAAGCTGTGCAACGAACGAGAACAGTGATGGCCAGTAGGACAGCGTGTTTGGACACGAACGTTCCGGCCACAGAAAATGTGGATACCAGGTATCGTGCGGGACCATCAGGGCAAGCGCATGGTCACAGTGGACACGACTGAGGGAACAGAACGGTGGCATTTTGACCAAGTGCGACGGCAGGACGTTTCAGTTGGCGAATCGTGCGGACTCTGACACGCTATCTGCCTGTCAAGACTTTCGGGGTAAAAGCACAAGAGATTCACCGATTCCGGCCACTCAACCTTTGCGGCGCTCAACGCGAAAGCGCGGCGCTCCTGATCGTTTGAACTTTTAGGAATTGAGAAGCTGTGGCATCATCATCACCAGCAATAAGTGTGGCTCGCCGGGCTCGTGATGCTCGCTCTGCATGGGAGCTCGGGTTCGCTGAAGCTCTGACTGACCTGGAATAAACGACGTGCCGCCTATGTTCGGTTGAGTCAGTGTCGTGCGTTGTAACATTTTACACCTACAGTCTGATCCCTTTGTCGATGTCACGACCGCGTGAAAATATCATGTCCATGCATTCGTAGTGTGCATGATGTGCGTGAATATATCTGCTTTGAATATCAAGTACTGCCAAACACGAACAAGTGAGTGTTCAGAAGCACACAATCTTATTCATTAGATACTATGTAACATGATCATGTATGATCGCGAACGAAAGAAAGAAGCACTTCCATTACTATCGAGACTTCGATTTGCTTTATCTCCCCGATACACTGGCCCAAGTAAAGCTCTGTTCTATAACAAAGTGAATGGTATGCATATTTATTTTTTGACGCGACAACGGAACTCAATGGGATACATGCAATCGACAGCACGAGTCGCAGTGTAGTTATCTCGAAAACTGTCAAGGGCTTGCCTGTAGCAGTAGAGGGATGCTGCACAAAAGTGCTGTCATCTTTAGGAGAGCCCTGCCGCGGTGGTCTTGTGGCTAAAGTACTCGGATGCTGACCCGCAGGTCGCTGGTTGAATCCCGGCTGTGGCGGCTGGATTTCCGTTGCAGGCGGAAATGTTGTAGGACCATGTGCGCAGATTCGGGTGCATGTTAAAGAACACCAGGTGGTCGAAATTACTGGAGCCCTTCAGTACGGCGTCTCTCATAATCATATGGCGGTTTTGGGATGTTAAACCCCACATATCAATCAATCGCCTTTCGGAGGGGCCTGCTACACATTAGCAGTTGGCTTCTTCAACCTTGAGCTCGCTAGAAAGTTCCAACTTGAAGTAAATCTGAAGCGGTTTGCTGAACAGGCTCGATGTTTGCACGCACAGCGCCATGATTTCTGCTGTTTGCCAAGTGAAATTCGTTATGCCAATGAGAATAGAGGCAGTCCGCGACCAGCTACCTTTCGCCTTCGCAAAAGTGACTTCACAAGCAACCGAAAATCTTTTATTTGGAAAGAATACGTTAGCTCGTTGATATTTGGGCCAAGTGCATTGATAAGAAGAGAATTTATGTAGCAAAGTTATTTGCATAGTATAACTCTAGCTTCACATTTATAAACTGTAGAATGAATAGTGCAAATCATTTTTTTACTCACCCTTGTGCTATCTGAATTAAATATAAAGTTATTTGACTAAATTGCTATTTGCTTTCAATCTACCATTTACTGCTCGCACATGCCTGGAAAATTCGAGTGTACATGTCTGTCTCGCCTTTTCCTCCATTTTGGTCTGATACTTGAGTGAAAATCCTCGAGTCAGTCATTGGTCCCTAGCAGTAGCCAAGACAAGACTGGCAAGCACAGCAGCAAGGAGCTGCTGCATGCTGTTAAGCAGCCTACCATTGTGTCTTCGCAGCGGCTGCAGACTTCATCATCAACCGTTTGGATGTTCGTTTTTATTAAACAATCAAAAGTTAATGAATTCATCATTTAAATAAACGCAGTTTGACTAGCTAAATTTTTTTTTTTCTTTTTAAAATTCTTTTAGTGCCTCTGATGTGCCGGTACGTTTTCATGTTTCTTTCCCGCAGTGTCACCGATGTGCCGGTACATTCTCTGCTGAGTTGAACAATTTGCACCAGGGTGCAATGCTGGTCGCGCCATTCGTAGAATTTTTCTAAAAGATTCTACCCCTTCTTTGTTAGGGGGTGTATTCTTTCCGCGTGTGTTACTCTCTGGGGCTGAAGAACCATGTGATTGGCATGTGTTCATGTGTACAGGGGTGTAGCAAAAGCTACATCCTGGCACATCATGTAAACATCGGATATACAATCGTGCGTTTATCTCGTAAGCACGCTTAGCAATCCGTAAATATACGGGAGAGAGACAGTGTCTCACCCACACTGTTTACTTTCGATGCGTAACACACTGAACCATTCTTGAGCGCAACTGTATGCATAAGATGTTGATTACTTCAGGCTTCCCTGATATCCTCTAAGCCAAACTGACACTGGATGCACATCGCAACGAGAAACACTCGATCACAATTAAAGGGTAATAATTCAGGTGTTTCCACTTGGACATTTACCGTTGTTTTTTCAGCCTTGTAGAAGCGAGTATGTTCCTGCAGTGTTCCAAGTGCTAATACAGACTCACTTTGGGACAGAATATTGCAGCTGGTGGCAGTTGTACTGACCAACATAGAGGACAACCCAGCCTTCCCCAAGATGTGCTGTGTGGTGCAGACACACTGCGTGGACTACCTGGATGGCTGTACGGAGGCCCTGTCTGTGACATGTGCAATGGTGTCCCTGCTGGAGCGCTTCCCTCAGTGTGTGCCTAAGGTTGGTTCACCCTCTTGAAAACTTGCCAAGCAGCTGACTGCTAAAACTTGGATGGCATTATCAGTATTGACCATTTGCTTCTGTTTGTTTGTGCATAACTGGCTGAAAAACAATGGCACACTAAACTTCTGTCAATTAGGCCACTCATATACTCTAGTTTACTCAAAACTACTAAATTTGGAATAATTATAAGCTCTGGTATCCACAGCTCTTAAAAATCGCAAGCAGTGCCCTTAAACTTTGGAGGGGTGCCATGAAACTTGTGACTAGCACTAGTGGTTTTTCAAGCAGATGAATAGATAGCCAGCTTTTTTGTAGTTACACAGGCGAAAGTGCTTTTAGTATGTACTCCATTCTTCCTAAACCGTCATATTGTGATAGCCTCGTTGCTAACGAAAGTAGAGACCATCGTGGGTTTAACCTTGGCAAGCCCCAAGGCTGCATTGCATTGTACGAACTTGCACATGTTCAGCCTTTCGTTACCGCACCAAAATGGTTATTTTGCATATTTCCATTGAAAATAGTTTGTCAGTTTGACTCCAGCACGCATTGCAGCATACCAAATTTTGCACAATGATACGCACTTTCGAAAAAATATATGTTTTAGAAGAAGGAAAATTTTCTGGAACAAATAAAAATGTGAAATGTGTGTAATTTTTTGTTACCAGCTAGTGAGGGGTCGGCAACGTGTTTTCTGAGGTTAGGGTGATTGACTCAGACCTCAGGTCGATGACAGCGCCGTGTTGACTTCGAAAGTCCATTGCAAGTGTCACATTCCTGGAGCAATTTTGCAAAATGACAAAGGTCACAGGACAAGTCTGGTTATTGATGGTGGCTCTAGCTGTGCAGATTCCAGTCGGCGTTATAAAGTGACCTCCAACGCTCCGGATTTCAGGGCCTTGCCGTGCAGTTCTCACTTTTTTCAACTTCGTCGCGAAAGACCCACTGACGATGGAATAATCGACTCCAGTATCGATGAGAGCAATGACGAGGTGGTAGTCAAATATTACGTTGAGGTCTCTGGTTCGTCGTCATGCGTTGCGGTTGGGTCATGGTGTCAGGTCAAGGGGGCTACGTCTACTTGCTCCGCTGCTGCCACATCGCGTCGTGCCGTCTTCATGATGTAAAGGCTCGACGTCAAGGCCCTTTTTGTCTTGCGGAGGATGCTTGTGATTTCGTGTCGACGGCGGCGGCGGTGGATCTTCAGTAGTTTGTTGTACGGCAATCGCACCTCCATCGATTGCTGCCCTTAGTTTTACGAGTATGGGCTCAGGGAACGGCCCTGAGTAGGGCCGGTGTACTGTCCGTGTTGCGGTGAAATCTAGCGGCCTGGCGACGGGGAAGGCAAGGTCGTCGGGGTGTCCGCTGTGCTTCTGTAAGGTAGTCGGCGACACCTTGAGGTCATTCACCCTGCTGCGGATACAGCGCGTTCACGTTGAAACCGCGTAGCCTCATTTGTTGGTACTGGCAGCGGCGGTAGGTGTGGCTGCTTCCTCGCAGTGGTAGCATAGCGCGCGATGGTCGGAAACCCGCCAAACGTTGCTCTTCCTCGGCGTGTACCGCTGCCCAGCTGGCGGGTGGTATGACGACGCTGGGGGCCTCGATTTCTCGCGGCTATACTGTGGCGATGCGGCGTCTCAGCGAGGGCGTTGTTGCGACGCACGCCTCCGAGGACGTTACGAAGGGCGCTACGAATCCCACCGCTGCAACCACTGTTTACAAAAGAAGGCGACGCCAACACAGTCCCGAAGGCGCCACTGCTTCGAACTCCGCCGGGAAGGTCACCAGCCGTTTGATAGCGTAGGTTTCTCAGCTCGCGACTGCTTCTGTGCAGAGCTGATAGACGAGCGGACGAGACGACGGTGAGTTAAACAAGGTTTATGTACAGCATATATATACAGAGGCGTTACAAATTCGGCACTGGGGCCGACAGCTTAGAGACCCGAAGAGCCGAGCTCTGTTCTCTAACACATATGTCTACTCTCAAATAGGTCTGCTGCTAACACGTAGCTCAACTCTTTATCACATAGCTCAACTGCGACACAAATGTCTGGTCTCACATAGGACTGCTGCTAACACATAGCTCAACTCTTTATCACATAGCTCAACTACGACACACATGTCTGCTCTCACATAGGACTGCTGCTCGCGCCGCGCCGCAGGGCTTCTTTTATATGCACCGGGTAGATTCTTTGAGAAAACATATGTCCAACCAGAAGCGCCGCTGGTCGTGAGGTCAGAATCCTCCAATGGGGTCGCCGCTGGGCCGCGTCATTCCTTCTCATCGAATCTGGAGAGGCTGCGCTGCAGGTGGCTGCACCCAAGGACGAGTGACGTCGCCAGGCATTGCGTCAGACCTGCCAGACAGGAAGGCGCCGGTTGCTTGCTCGATGGGCTCGCTGGCTTATGTGACTCACTGCACGTGCCAGCAGAAAGGTGCCGTCGCGTGATGACGCCGTTAAGTTGTTCATCACGTCAGGCGGGCTTGCGTGC
The DNA here is from genome assembly GCA_013436015.1 of Rhipicephalus annulatus. Taxonomy (NCBI): domain Eukaryota; kingdom Metazoa; phylum Arthropoda; class Arachnida; order Ixodida; family Ixodidae; genus Rhipicephalus; species Rhipicephalus annulatus. Next base: position 27,191 of record WOVY01009667.1, read on the forward strand.
TGGCCTTGACACAGATTTCCTTTTTCTGAGGCCTGGACGTTCGCTGCGGTCTCGCAGGCATAACAGCACCTCCGCCGCCAGACAATGCGCCGGAAAGACGAGCTGCTTCCACGTGGCTCGGATGTCAGGTGCACTCGTTCGACAGGTCCCTCCAGGTTCGCCTCCAGGGCCATGGGGAGAATGCAGCTTATGGTAACCCCACTACTAACTGCAGCGGACGATCACCGCGGGTTCACGCTTAGCGAGCCACAGGGCCGCTACTCCGTTTACTCGCGTGTAGCGCACCGCTCCACGCGCGCTCAACTAATACGGCGTTTAGCACGGCACGGCAAATAGACAGTGTTCTAATGTAAAAGTACACAACACTTTATTGCCTCTGGCGGCACCCCGAACAACAGTACAACGTCCGCTCCCGGGACGCGGGTAGCAAAGGCACCCGCACGCGGACGTTCACAATATGGGGAAAACCGCGAGCACGTCGCAGCTGGCAATGGCGAGCTTTGACACGCCGGTCGGGAAAAGGTCCCTCGCGGCTATGCTGCGCACTCTCACGATGGCCACTGGGCCTGGTCGTGAGTGTTAGGGCAAACCTCGTACGCGTAGGCCTAACCCAATTGCGGCTCGTTGTGGTACGACCACTTCAAGCACTAGGCACTGCTCTAGGCTTAGCGTACGCTACCGAAGCCAGCACTCAAGTAAACACGCCTGCCGGGGTGCCCAAGGTCACCCCAGACAGGCTACCGTCCGGGATTCCCAAAGGGGACGCGGACGAAGGAAAACACGTGCTTACCCGGCGCTGTCCACGGAGCAAGAGGTCGCTCCCTCGGCGCGTGCAGTGGCGCGGGCCGTGCCCGCGCGTGGCGCCATCTATCGCCACGTGGTGTTAACAGAGCAGGGAAGCAAAAGGGTGTGGCCGTGTGGCGGAATGCCCGCGAAATAGTCGCAGGCGCGCCTCAGATCCCCACAAACTCCAGACTCCTTTCCGGGAACACATCCCATTCTTGAGGACGGATCCCAGCTCCACTGGCTTGTCGCCACAACTTGTTGACCAGCTTCGCTCGTCTCTTCTGACGATCTTTGGTTTCAGCACTTGTCGATAGTTCTGCAACTTGTTAAGAACGGTTCGACAACAGACAACACACGACACGAGCAAGTGCCGTCGGTCACCCGACAGAACACCAGACAAAGTATGGCACAACATATACCTAGCTACGTGTCTATCGGAATTTCGTTCCCTCTACATCAAGAGACACATGTGGGACACAAGACTCTTAAAATGAGAACTCAAATTTTTTTCACGTACAACAACGTAACGAATTAAAATAGAACATAAAGTTGGCTCCTTTAGCTCACTCTGGACAAGAGCGCTCAGCTCGGGTCGTGATGAGGTAAAAATTTTGCCCCGAATCGCCAGCGAGAAACCAAAAGGTGGAGAAAGTACTAATCAAAACGCACCGCTCAATGCGCCTGCATTAGGGTTTAGCTTTCCTTTTTTTTTGTTAGCGAACGTCAAAGTTGTGCTGTTGGAGTATCATGCTCCATCTGAGTAACCTGGCCACTTTTAGGCGACGATACCTATGTGGTACCGACAGCTGCTCATACTTGCGACGTTGCACGTGGGAACAACAATACGGCTTGCTAGGGATTTCACAAGTTAGCTTGATATCATGTTCGATCACCGTCGTGTTTCCGGGACGGTCCGAACACACGTCTCCAATCTCGGAAACAATCATTCTCGGGTCCTCCTTTTGGACTTCACTTAACCTAGGCTCTAGGTTCAACTGCTCCAAGATTACCTCCGATCCCCTTTCGATTACATCACTAGAACTCAAAACTTCTGCTCCCTCTTTCTCTGAAGCATTCAACAACAGATTTACGACCGCTTGACGTTGAACGTATGGTTTCATCAAGTTACAGTGGTAAATTTTGTTCGGCCACCTTCCTAATTTCACTTCATAATTCGTATCGGAAAGCTTCGATATTACATTGGTGGGCCCTTCCCAATGAACCTCAAGCTTGTTCTTTTTGGACGGCCGCAGCAGCATTATCTGACTACCAACTTCAAAAGCACGCTTCTTCGCCGATTTGTCGTAGTACTCCTTCGACAACACTTTTGCAGCTTTCATGTGGCTTTCCACTAGCGCTTTAACCGAGAGGTCCTCACGCTGCTCTCGAATGAGCGTTTCTCGATCAATCCTCGACAGCTCACTCCAACTTTCCGCTACAGGCAAGAGTGTTGCAGCCCTCTCGCTCTGATTCAATGGTGCCATGTCGTCTCCCCCTGCTACGGAAACCGCGCCGGTTGCTTCGGCGACGGGCCGCTCGCGTGACTGCTCACATGACTCACGCGGAAAATTTCCTCTCTGAGGTTCCGTCGACCCGCCGACAAGGTCACTTGAGAGTTCACCGCATTGAACAAGATCAAGCTCCTGCAAAAGCTTCCGCGCTTCCGATCACGTGACGGCCATGTACGCTAAGTTGGGGAAGAACGATTTACCCTGCTCTTTGAGAAGCTGCTCTGAGTTGTTAGAGAAAAGATAAGGAAAACGATCGGGAAGCGCGGCAGACACAGCCGCTTCGGTGCGAAGCTTACTGAACGGGCCTTCAATGACAACCGTGGCGATTGGTAAGCAAGCACTCTGCTCCTCGGTGACTTGCCTGATCCACGCGCATTCTCCTGTAAAGTCTTCCGGAGACACCAATGAAGGATGGACAACATCCATGGTTGCCGCGGAGTCTCTAAGTGCTCGACACGTTTTCCCATTCACCTTAATTTCTTGGAGATACGGCTCCAACAACCGCATGTTCTTTTCCGATTCTCGGATTGTTGCAAAAGCAAACTTTTGCTTACAGTTTATCGCGATGTGCCCTTCCATTCTGCAGTTGTAGCAGATTCGCGGCTTCCGTTGATAAGGTATCTTTGAAAAGCCCTCGTTCCTTTCATCCTTTTCAACGCGCACTGCCCTGTTATGCAACTTTCGGCGAGTATAATACTCCTCGGCTAACTCTGCTGCCTTGTTTAGCTGTACTTCACCAAGTTTGTCCTGCAGCCAAAGTTTGACATCCTTCTCGATGTAGCGGTAGAATTGCTCCAATGCAACGCATTCCACCACTTTATCTCGGTCGTCATAAACACCCTCGCCCTTGAGCCATTCAATTAAATCGGCTTTAAGACGAAACGCGAAGTCAACGTGTGACTCATTTCCTTTTTTAGCATACCGGAACCTTTGCCTGAAAGCCTCGGGTGACAACTTATAACGTCTCAAGAACACTTTCTTAACCTCGTCATAGCTCTCAAACGCTTTCCCGACACTTCGCCGGGAAGAAGAGCTAACAGGTTCTGCGCCCAAAGAGACCGCTCCAAAGCATTTCGCTCACAGACGTGTTCAAACTTGACGAGATACTTCGCCATGTCCTCGCCTACTACGAACGGCGGCAGTTGGTCCCGAATTCTATAACCGCTGACCGGAAACTGTTGGAGAAGCTACGCTAGGCGCCTGCGAACACTGTAGTATTGCCAATTCTATTCGTTTCAACTCGAGGCGCTCCTGTCTCTCGGCTTCCTCGCGGCGTTCTCGCCTTTCAGCTTCTTCACGAATTTCTCGCCTTCCAGCTTCTTCACGTTCGCGAGCTTCTCGCCTTTCAGCTTCTTCACGTTCGCGCCTTTCAGCCTCCTCGCGGCGTGCTTTGATATCCACCCAGGCCTCATCGACTTCCTCAGCTGACACTCCCTCATCCTTCATGATCTCAAGAATCGCTTGCTTTCGTTTCGCATGGCCCAAAGTAATGCCGAGTTCCTCACAAATTTCGATGGGTTCCTTCACTCTAAGGTTCTCCATCGTTCACACTAGCCTCTTGCTGTTTGCCCCTGTTAACAATTTACTTGCCATACCCACTATAAGTCAACTAGCAAGACGCGCAAGCAATTTTTCACACTCCCGTGTTTACCCCCTCCGCATTAACTTTGGTTTCAAAGCACTTCGACTTTGCTTGAAACGATCAAAGCTCACTTCAATGCTTCACACAGCCCTTCTCTAAACTGCTACAATCTGAGCTAGAGTAGTCTGGTGAACTGAGGGGAAAACATCAGGCACTCACTGCATCGATGTCGCTGACGCCGGCCGGTCCCGCAGCTGCCAACCACTGTTGCGAAGCACGCCTCCGACGACGTTACGAAGGGCGCTACGAATCCCACCGCTGCAACCACTGTTTACAAAAGACGGCGACGCCAACACGGTCCCGAAGGCGCCACTGCTTCGAACTCCGCCGGGAAGGTCACCAGCCGTTTGATAGCGTAGGTTTCTCAGCTCGCGACTGCTTCTGCGCAGAGCTGATAGACGAGCGGACGAGACGACGATGAGTTAAACAAGGTTTATATGTACAGCATATATACAGAGACGTTACAAATTCGGCACAGGGGCCGACAGCTTAGAGACCCGAAGAGCCCAGCTCTCCTCTCTAACACATATGTCTACTCTCAAATAGGTCTGCTGCTAACACATAGCTCAACTCTTTATCACATAGCTCAACTGCGACACACATGTCTGGTCTCACATAGGACTGCTGCTAACTCATAGATCAACTCTTTATCACATAGCTCAACTGCGGCACACATGTCTGCTCTCACATAGGACTGCTGCTCGCGCCGCGCCGCAGGGCTTCTTTTATATGCACCGGGTGGATTCTTTGAGAAAACAAATGTCCAACCAGAAGCGCCGCTGGTCGTGAGGTCAGAATCCTCCAATGGGGTCGCCGCTGGGCCTTGTCATTCTTTCTCATCGAATCTGGAGAGGCTGCGCTGCAGGTGGCTGCACCCAAGGACGAGTGACGTCGCCAGGCATTGCATCAGACCCGCCAGACAGGAAGGCGCCGGTTGCTTGCTCGACGGGCTCGCTGGCTTAGGTGACTCACTGCACGTGCGCAGCAGAAAGGTGCCGTCGCGTGATGATGCCGTTAAGTTGTTCATCGCGTCAGGCAGGCTTGCGCGCTGGCCTTGACACAGATTTCCTTTTTCTGAGGCTTGGACGTTCGCTGCGGACTCGCAGGCATAACAGCGTGCAGGAGGGACCTGACTGTGGGCTGCTGCAGCATAGTTCATGGCTTGCATTCTTGGCTGTGGAAGCTGAGGAACGCCCAGTGATTGTTGGACTTCCTAGCGTACAATGTCCGCGATAGAGTCCACTTGAGACTGCGTTGAAGTTAGTAATTTCCGCAACTCCTCTTGCACGATCACTTGGATTGTCTCACGCAGGTCAGTGCTTCCCAGCGCTTGGATCTCGGCGTAGTTTACAGCCGAGAAGCTGCAGTTGTATTGCAGTGTCCGCATTTCGAGCGTCTTCTCGATTGTGGACATTTCCGAGGCGAATTCGACCATTTTCGGCAGGTTTCTGATCAGTCCGACGAAAAGTTCTTGCTTTACAACCCTCATAAGGAAGCTCACTTTTTTTCCTCGGTCGTGTTGGGGTCGACGTGATGGAACAACCGGGTCATCTCTTCTACAAAGATGTTCACACCTTCATTGGGAAGCTGAACACGTGTCTCCAAGGCACTAGCGGACAGTTCCTTGTGAAGGACGCTCATGAAGGTGTTCAGGAACATCGTCCGAGAGACACCCCAGGTTCGTTGGGTGGGTTCCCGGTTCTCGAATCATGTATTAGTGGCGTCTTCTAGGTAAAAGTAGATGTTGCGCAGTTTTTTGTCGGTGTCCCAGCTGTTCAAGGTGGCAACTCTATCGTAGGTCTCCAGCCAGCTTTCTGGGTCTTCAAACGATTATCTCCACAAAGTGGGAGGCTTCTTAGGCTGCTGGAGCAGGATGGGTACAGGTGGTACAGGAGCTGTCATCGTCGCAATGGTCATACTCAGAGTTTTAGTATTCTGGATTGGGTCAGGTAGAGGTCAGAACTCAGGCAGGAGTCCTTGCTGCTGGCGGCTGGCTCGCCGCTCAGCGTTGGTGTCGATATCCCCTTGACGATGTGGGCTTGGCTCACTGCTGGAGGGAGGCATTCGGTACATGGATCGAGAAGCCCCTCCACCAGATGTCATGGGGTCATGATGTGGATGAATGGAGCACACTGCAAGTTGAATAATAAACTGTTTATTTGGGCAAACCTGTGCCCAGTGAACGGAAGGTCGGATTGCAGTCTTGCACTGATAGCGGCGAACAGAGTGTCGGCCGTCGACCGACACTCTGTATCAACTGACAAGCATCGAAGCGTGTCGGCATTCATACCCTTGCCATCCGATATTCTAGCGTTATCGCTAGCGGGAATGTAGGTTCCAGAATTATCTGTAATATTCACGAAGTGGGCGTAATCTTAATAAAAGGATCTATTTCGGCCTCGCAGCTTCTCGAACATTGTAAGCACGGTTTGCGCTGAACATAGTGTAACAAGGCGATAACAAAACTTGAGGAAAGGAATATGGCAATACAGCTAAACTGGCTTATAACGAACCTTCATAAAATGAATTCTTTAATATAACGAATTTTTCCTTTTTCCCGCTGTTGCTCCATAGAAGCACATCTATTTGCGACCTCTATATAACAAAGTAACAGTGGGAGACAACCTTGATATAACAAATTTTCCCCACGAATGATGTAGGGATATTGCTCCGCGTTTTGGCGTTTTGGTACAAGCATGCATATTCCCCGGTTGCTCATTTGGCGGCGGCACGCATGGCACACCAAGCGAGAGCGAGCGCTCGTTGTTTGCGCATGGTTGAGCGCGAGGCGGGCAGGCGGACCTTCACCCCACGGGCCAGCGTTGCCGCCATTCTCTCCACTGAGGGCGCATGCGCTTGTGTACCCCCTCCCCCACTCCAAACCAAAATAAAGACTAAAAAGAAAGAAAAATAAAAAGACTTTTGCACGTTCGCAGTGCCACACTTCTAGTTAGCGTCACATATATGGGGATGCGCTGCATATGGAGGATGCTTTACCGAATAGTTTTCCGCAGTGTTCATGTCTGTGTCCATGTCGTTTGCTCGTTTTCTACGTTTGGCCCGTGCGTGCATTGTGTGGCCCCATCGACGTTCAGCTTTGCTTTTTTTTATTGCGATCGCAATTATATGGACAGTCTAGGCAGTTTTGTTTTTCTCAATGCTGCAGTCACTCACCGTATATGTAATACGTAGCTATATATGAAAACTTGTGGGAATTTAGGATAGTCCGCTGCCTTTGCACGAGCTCTGCTGTCTTTTCTGCCGTTCTCATGTCCCGACATGTCGTCTCCCCTCTTTTGCTGCCTGCCGCGCTGGGGGAGAGGAGTGACGTTTAACCCCCTCACCCGGTAGCGGATGTTGACTGTGGCGCCGTGTGCGGAGTCTCCCGAGAGGTTATCGCGCGCTATGTCGGGAGCGGGCAGATAGATACTCTGCGGGACTGCAAACGGTGAGCCACGCAATCTTTTCCGTCCGTAGACTCCCGCCGCTCGGGGCTCGTCGGACTTGGCTGATGGCGCCTCGCACCCGAGGCGAACGCTCCCCTTTTGTTGCCCCCGCAGCGTAAGCACGGCCGAAGGGCGGTACGGTGTCCTAGTGCGTGGCCTAGCTACGCCAACACGAGCCCCTTTGCCCTCGCTCGAGCAACTGGACCTTGGTCCCGGTGTCTCCGTGGATCACCTTTACTGCGGAGATGTGCTCGTGGCACCCTGTGTAGTACTTCTATGCCCGTGGCGTGGATAAGCCTGTTCGCTTTTTCGCCGCGCCTTTTCAACAGGCTGTACTGCATTTTGGTGTTGCCACAGACAATAAAGTGTTGCGACCTTGAGCAGTATCGTGGTCTCGCCATGGCGACGGTTAACGCGTGCCCTGTGGCTCGCTAAGACCGGACCCTGGCCGTACTCCCTCAGGATGCGAGTCACTACAAACTCAAAAAGAAAGAAAAAAAAAGCCGCCTGTGCTCGGCACCCAGCTTGTCACGAAGCACCGACGTGCACTTATCTCCCACGCATACTTTTGCCTCGCAAAGTACGCGTGAAGGGGGGTTGTAGATGATTGTGCTTAACGTTACTAGAATAAACTCAGTTTGAAAGCTCCACCGGAGAGGCGGGCCACGTGGCGGTCATGAGAACTAGTGAGGCTGCAGTATGATCTTGCTCCAGCGACGCAGGGCGTGCGTGTTGTGATCGGCAGTGGCGACGTGCAAGGGGCTGCTGAGAGTGGTGCGCTGTATTCTCACGTCACTTCTCAGACTGTTTTTGGCACTGTGTAGTTTCTTGTACGTTGCGAAGTGCAGTTGTGAAGTTCCCACTACACCATATTTGCTCTTTTTGTCAATCAGCAACATTTACGCATGCGTAACGCAAGACGCGAACATAAGTTTGAGCGCCCTGTAATGGCTGGGTCTTTCTAACACCCACTCGTTGCGCATTTCACATGTTTAGACGCCTTACGAGTTTCTACGCTTCTACCACCTAATATTGCGAGACGCCTGACGAGATGCTACGCTTCTACCACCTAATATTGCGTGGATTGAAAAAATTTCTTCTATTACATAAACAAAAGAAGTGTAAACATAAGGCCTTGCTTTTTTTGGCGGAAGACAATACTAATGAGAACTTCTACTACATGAAATTTATATTGTTTTTTTAATCAGTATCGACCATCGGCGTGCCTCTGTGATGTAAAACCTGATTTTCACGCAGAGAGCCTGGGTTTGATTCTCACTCGTACTAATTTTTTTTTTGATTGGCAGGTTTCTCAATTTTTTTTTGTCACGAACAACATGATGTCTTCTCGCTCACAACCAGAGAAGCCGACAGCAACGGGAAACACCGAAATTTTTGCGAAACGAGTTCAATAAAGCTGTCACGTTCAAATTATATACAACACGTAAAAATTATAAATATAAGTATAGGTGACGTCAAAGTCGCTTATCCTACAACTTTATTTGAGAGAATGATAAAAGCACACAAGGGAAGGTAGTTCTAACCTCTAACAAAAAAAACCCGGGAGAGTGACCAGACAATCAAAACAATTTAAGACCATGTTATTATAATAGAACTTTAAAATCAGGCATAGTAAAGTGAATCAATTGCATACCATTGTTGAGTCTTAATTGAGGTATAAAGCAATTAATGTTGACCGTGACATACTTTCAAAGATATCCCGCGCAATTCAGAAGATGGCACCAAGCTTTGCGTCTCAAATTTAGAAATCTCACTGCCAGATCCAAAGTCTATGATGTTCAGTGTGAGAACGACGGCATCGTAACGCACTACCGTCATGTCTTGCTGGACAAGAGGTCTTGATCTCGCATGGAAAGTGGGAGCTCGCACCAGGTACCCATCAGCGCTGGTTCGCAGCGATTCCACCCCATATATTGATGTGGAAATGTTCATAACCAAAAGGTCGATTAGCCCCCCCCCCCTCTCCTAAACGCATGGCGCCCCTTGAATGCTCATTGCCCAGTTTGAAGGAGCTGCCAGAAATAGAACAGCAAGACGAAAGGTACACGACAAGCAATGCTGTCAATACTTCCATTCGATCAATTGCCAACTTTTTTGCTGGCTTAAAAGCACTGAATATTTTTGCTTTAATATATGTTTACCTTATTTACCGAACACAAGCATATGTAAGTGGTGATGTTTTTCCAGCGACGACGTTTTGTTACAGTTCCTTCATATTACAGCAATAAATATTTTTCTCAATTGCACTGTTTTCATTTCCGAACCCTAGAGCAGGTAACGGTGGTACTTGTCGGTGTCACTTCTCGGTGTGGCGAAGTGCACCAGGAAGAACCCTACCATGAGTGCACTGCCACGGCTGCTAGATAAAAGAGTGCACGGTGCACTCTCATTCTATTGGTCAGTTGACACTATTGGTCAGCTGCCAGCTCGTAATAAGTTAACGTGCTACGTGACACCAAAACAGGCTCATAAAGAGTGTGTCACGCTCGCCGTCATGGCTTGGGGGTAGCCGTCGTGGTAGCTTAGTTGGTAGAGCATCGAAAGCGTTATTCGAAGGTCGCAGGTTCGGTTCCTGCCCATGGCAAGTTATACTTTTACCCACTTTTCGTTTATCACATTTACTTTACAATTTGGTATATCAACTTGCCCTTTGCTTTCCTTGGCATTATTGTCTCTTATATCTCAATATATTCACGGAAAAACAAGCCCTTGAGTATACACTTATTTCCTATATATATATATATATATATATATATATATATATATTGCGATTAGAACCTGTAGGTGTTCCAACATAGATGGATGCCCGTGGTGTGAAGAATTCCTCTACAAATCAGATGTCCAATGAACTTCGCTATTTAGTTTAGTGTTAGTACCTCTTTACATGAGCCACCTCCCTCCACATAATTTGGCATTCGAATATATTCCTCCAAGCATATTTCTTTCCATTTCTGCACATCGTATTAAAAAAAATAATATATTATAACAATGTTCAAGGACTCGGGGTGTAATAAAACGTATTTATTAAAGGGCGAACCTGTGCCCACAACTCAAAGGGACTATGGTCGTAGCACGTTACAGCAGAACACCAAAGATGTCTTCTTCTACTTCTTCAAGAGGAGTCCCAAGCGCATGGCGCACATCAGCCGGGGCCAGCTGGTTTCTCGTGCTATCATCATCGTCTCTGCACAACACTAGACGGCACGCATGTATGTCTCTGTGCGCGCGGCGATGGGCGCGTTGTTTGAATGCAGGCACTATGTTGCGGCATAATTCTCCTTCTCATACGCATCGTCCCGAAGCGTCAGGCAATGAATAGATCCGTGGTAGGCGTCACTGGTCTTCCGGTGATCTTTCATAGTAAGGCTTCATCCGGACTACATGTACAACCTCTGTAGGGTTGCGGCGTTTTGAGCTCCCGTGTGTAGCGGATCTGACTTGGTAAGTTACATCGCTTACGCAATGGAGTACTTCGTAAGGCCCGAAGTAGCGGCTAAAGAGTTTTTCAGAAAGTCCCCGGCGACGCACTGGAGTCCATATCCATACTTTGTCACCTGGTTGAAAATGCTCTTCGGTACGATGCTGATTGTACTGATAGGAGTCGACACGCTGTTGGCGGCGTATTCTGTATCTCGCCATCTGTCGTGCATCCTCGGCTCTTTGCAGGAAGTCGTCTAGGCCAGGTAAATTGCTGCTTTCATCATTCAGTGGTAACATGGCATCCAGTGGAATGGTGACTGTTCGGCCGAATACAAGTTCAAATCGTGTCACTCGCGTTGTTTCTTGAATGGCTGTATTATATGCGAACGTGATGTAGGGCAATATTTCATCCCACAGTTTATGTTCGACGTCGACATACATTGAAAGCATATCAGTCAGAGTTCTGTTCAGGCGCTTCATTAGGCCATTTTTTTGAGGATGGTATGCTGTAGTTCTTCTCTGGTCTGTATGGGTCATTCGCATCAAACATTTCATTAGATCAGCAGTAAAGGCTGGGCGACGATCTGTAATTACGACGCTGGGTGCACCATGTCTGAGGACTATGTTGTTGATGAAGAACTTGGCAACTTCAAGAGCTGTTGCACTGTACAGCGAGTCAGTCTCGGCGTAACGAGTGAGATAGTTCGTGGCTACGACTATCCACTTCTTGCATGCAGTCGATGTCGGAAACGGGCCTAGGAGATCTATACCGACTTGTTGGAATGGGGCATGTGGTGGTTCTATGGGCTGGAGGAGGCCTGCAGGTTTCACGGATGGAGTTTTGCGTCTTTGACACTCACGGCAAGTTTTCACATAGCGCTTAACTGATGATAACAGTTTTGGCCAGTAGTATTTTAGGTGAATTCTGGCGAATGTATGGCTGATACCCATGTGTCCAGATGTTGGCTCATCATGACATGCGTGCAGAATCTCATTTCGTAAAGGTGCAGGTACAACGAGTAAATACTTGTTACCATGAGGCTTGAAGTTCTTCTTGTAAAGGACCCCTTCTCGAAGACAGAACGAAGGGAGCCCTCTGGATAAAGTGTGCAGGGATTTAACGTTGAGTCCTTGGAGACGCTCTGTAAGCAGCAGCAAATCGGGGTTATTTTGTTGTTGTTGAGCGATTTACGATGCCTGGACGACGCCTAGAAGTGGGAAGTCTTCTTCATCCGGCTCACTCGTCTTCACTGGTGCGCGTGACAGGCAGTCGGCATCGCTGTGCTTTTTCCCAGATTTGTGTACCACAGTAACATCGTACTCTTGTAGTCTAAGGCTCCATCTTGCTAGTCGGCCAGAGGGATCCTTAAGATTCGCCAGCCAACACAGGCAATGGTGATCACTGACTGCTCAGAATGGCCTACCGTAGAGGTACGGCCGAAATTTACTTATGGTCCAGATGACCGCGAGACACTATTTTTCGGTTGCAGAGTAATTTGTCTCAGCTTTCGAAAGCTTGCGGCTGGCATACGCTAGCACTTTTTCTTGGCCGTTTTGCTGCTGGACTAGAATGGCTCCGAGGCTGACGTTACTCGCATCGGTGTGAACTTCAGTTTAGGCAGTCTCATCGAAGTGGGCAAGGATTGGAGAGGCTTGCAGGCGTGTTCTTAACTCATCAAATGCTTCCTGTTGTTCACTTTCCCACATAAAGGGCACCTCGTCTTTTGTTAGATTAGTAAGTGGTTCAGCAATGTTCGAAAATTTTTTCACAAATCGCTGATAGTACGCGCATAAACCCAGGAAGCGACGTACTGACTTCTTGTCTTTGGGTGTCGGGAACTTCGCGATGGCAGCTGTCTTTTCGGGATCTGGCCGAACGCCTTCGGAGCTGACGACGTGTCCGAGGAATCGAAGCTCTTCAAAACCGAAGTGGCATTTTTCTGGCGTCATGGTCAAGTCTGCTGAACGAATGGCTTCTAATACTGTGCGGAGTCGATGTTGGTCGAATGTAGCGGAAAATACGACGTCATCCAATTACACCAAGCAGGACTGCCATTTCAGTCTCGCGAGGACAGCGTTTATCATTCTCTGAAACGTCGCTGGCGTTGTGCACAGGCTGAATGGAAGCGCTTTAAATTCGTAGAGGCCGTCTGGGGTTGTGAATGCCGTCTTTTCATGGTCGCGCTCATCCACCTCAATTTGCCGATATCCGCTCTTGAGATCAAGGGAGGAGAAGTATTTCGCACTCCGTAGTCGATCGAGTGTATCATCGATACGCGGCAGAGGGTATACATCCCATTTCGTTACGCTGTTCAGTTTCCTATAGTCGACGCAGAACCGAAGGCTGTTATCTTTCTTTTTAACAAGCACTACGGGAGACGCCCATGGACTGCTGGAAGGCTGGATCACGTCATCTGAAAGCATCTCCTCCACTTGTTTCTTGATGGCGTCTCTTTCCATTTGCAATACTCGATATGGGTGTTGGTAAATCGGTCTCGTGGCTTCTTCTGTTATAATCCTGTGCTTTGCAATAGCCGTGCGTCGCACCTTAGAGGACGTTGAAAAGCAGTCAGAAAATTCTTTTATAAGGGCAAACAATCGTTTCTTTTGATATTCTGGGAGCCTATGGTTGACGTAAACTGATGCGTCGACGTTGAAGGTCTCTTGTGGAGTGGTTGGCGTTGTCGCTAAACTGCATAGCTCAGTCGCCATGCAGAACTCGTGGAAATAGGCGATAGCCATACCTTGCGCGATGTGCTGACATTCATTCCCAAAATTCGTAAGGAGGACAACTGAGCGGCCATTCCTTAAGTGAACAACTCCGCTCGCCACGCGAATTCTTTTGTTTAAAAAGAGCTCTACGTTTCCATCTGCTATTCCTTCGTGGTCACAAAATGCCTTATTTTCAACAAGCACCATTACACTGCAGTGTGGTGGCACTGTGACGTCATCATCAACAACGCGCAGAGCAGTAGGACGTCGCTTTTCCGATTCCTCCACCAATATAGCTTTCAGTTTCTTTGCCAATTTGTGACTCATTACCGTATAATCAGCGCCGGTGCAAACCAAAGCATTTAGCTCGTATCCAGCTATTTTCAACCGCAAATCTGAAGTAATCTTCGCACTGCTGCGCTTATCCTCTGTAAACATAGCATCGTCACCTTGAAACCGTAATGGAGGATCTTCGCAACTATAGTTATCAGCGGCCTCACCTCCACAGGTCGCTTGCTTCAGTTTTTTGGGTGTGGGCTTGTAGAACGGTGCCCAGACCGTGCGGAAGAAGCACGTGGGCTGGGTGATCGGTAACGCCTGGGCGACGGCGATCTTGGCTGATGTTGGCGTGGAGTGAGTGGGCTCTGGCGCGTAGACAAGTACTCTTCGATCTCCGTTGGCTGTTCACCGTTTCGAGGGCATGGTGCGAACAAACGGAAAGCCCCTTAACCCTGCCTGTCGGTAAGGGCAGAATCTATACAGGTGACCTGCTTCCCCGCAATGGAAACACAAAGGCCTGCGCTCATGGTCATGCCAGATGTCACTTTTCCGGGGCCTTTGATTCACGTAGCGAGCTACACCACGGGCTCATGGCAGGTAGGTAGCCGTCGGTTCCAGGGGACGAGGTGCGCTGCGTACCGTCTGTGGGCAAGGAGAGGCAATCGCAACTGCTGCATTGGTGTGCACTGGGGGTTGTCTGAGTATTTCAGAGTACGTTGGGATGCGTTGGATCGGCTGTAGCGCACGCTCTGGCTCACGTATTATCTGCCTCAGTTCATCTTGTACTACGTCGACGACAGAGAGTGTTGCTGTAGTGTGAGGCGCTTGCAACTTGCTGAGCTCTTACCTGATCACCGACCTGATGAGTTCTCGCAGGGCGTCCATGTCACTTCGCTGGCCTCCAGAGAAGACATTGGCAGATGCGTAGTTTATGTCTCGATTGTACTGTCGAGCCCGCTGTTCTGGCGTTTTCTCGATGGCTGTCGCTTCCGTACGAAGCTCCGCAACAGTTCGTGGTGGGTTGCGGACGAGAACAGCGAATGCTTTTGCTTCACCCCACGCATGAGGTGGTGTAGCTTCTTATCTTCAGTCAAATGGGAATCTGCGCGCTTGAACAGGCGGATCATGTCCTCGATATACACTGCGACACTGTTGGTGAGTTGGTTTCTAGATTCCAGCGCAGCCTGCGCCTTTTCTTTTCTTTGCGATCCGCGCTGGCATAAGTCGCCAGAGCTTGTCGCCAAAATTCATTCCAGGTCGTAAAGGAGGTTTCATGGTTTTTATACCACGTCTTTGTGAAGTCCTCCAAAGCAAAGTATGCGCGGCGGAGCTTCTCTCTCTCTCGTCCCAACCGTTCAAACTTGCCACTCTCTCAAAGAGGTTCAGCCAATCTTCTACGTCTTCATACGAGTCGCCATGGAATACTGGTGGCTGGTGAGGCTGATTTATCACCACTTGGGCCGGTGTTACATGACTTGTCATGGTGGTGGCGTCCATTGACTGAGTTCCCCTTGGCGTGAAGTGGAGTGGACTGAATTCTGGTGAATCACCTCGAAGACGGCGACTGGTCCTCTGATGCACGGGTGTCAGCTCCCTGGGATCAACTCGCTGGTGGTCGGGTACTACGCTGTCTTGCATTCGTAGGGCTTTGATTCATTACCCAGCACCTCCACCAGAAACATTACGATGTTGAAGGACTCGGGGTGTAATAAAACGTATTTATTAAAGGGCGAACCTGTGCCCACAACTCAAAGGGACTATGGTCGTAGCACGTTACAGCAGAACACCAAAGATGTCTCCTTCTACTTCTTGAAGAGGAGTCCCAAGCTCGTGGCGCACATCAGCCGGGGCCAGCTGGGTTCTGGTGCTATCATCGTCTCTGCGCAACACTAGACGGCGTGCATGTATGTCCCTGTGCGCGCGGTGATGGGCGCGTTGTTTGAATGCAGGCACTATGTCGTGGCAATATTGCGCAGTTCTAAAATGTGTTGCGCTGCTCCATAGCCAGGACCAAGATGTGCTCTGGTGGCCTTCTTGTCGTTAGTAGAAGCTCTGCAGCCGGTGCCAGCACACCAGCCCCAACGTGTGAGAACCTCGCACGTAAGAGGAGTAGCTATAAGATTGTGCACAAAGGTCAGCAACTACTCACTTGCGATGGAGGAGACAACTTGATGCCGTAAGACAAAACAAACCCAGGAATGGCTGCGGATATTGACGCAAAACATCATGGCCATAGAACTTCAAGCTGAGATATTGTCGTCCTCGGACTCTAGGCTTGTCTTCATTCAATTCAGGTGTGGTTGCAAAACAGTTTCGAGCGCTTTTTGCAGCTCAGGCGCACATCTATGCGAGGGTGACGCTGCCACCATAGGTGCGACTAGTGAAATTATATGCGGCCCTGTGTAATGATATTGTCACGAGCTAAGTAGATGCCTGAGGATGACGACGACGAAGTGCTGAACGTGAACGTGCTCGGACTGCAGCAGCGTTGTATGCATTAGCTCGCCAGTATATTCGCCAGTATGCATTTGCTCGCCAGTGTATACTTTATTCCCCGTAACATCATTGGTGGAAGGTGCGGGGTACCACTCGCTATACAGCCCAACGAGCTGGATCTTCGCAGCGGACGGCGCATTGCAGCTACCACGATGACTGACCATGCTACTCAATGTCAACAAGATCCGTCAGCCCCGCAGCCGATCGTTGTGGTGCAACCTCATGACCCAGGCCCATTCAACGGCACAAGTGGCGTAGACGTCGATGACTGGCTGGTTCTATATGAGCGCGTCAGCAGCAGCAATCATTGGGATCCGACGCTTATGTTGGCGAACATCATCTTCTACTTGCATGGCACGGCAAAACTCTGGTACGAGACACATCAAGAAGAGTTGACTAGCTGGGACGTCTGTAAGCAGAAATTGCGTTATCTATTTGGGAAACCCATCGGACGTCAAGTGGCCGCAAAGAAAGAGCTTGTGACTTGTGCCCAGACATCCACAAAGCCGTACATCGCGTACATCCAGGACGTGTTGGCTTTGTGCCGCAAGGTCGACAAGGACATGCTCGACGAGGACAAAGTCGGACACATCCTGAAAGGAATTGCCGATGACGCCTTCAATTTTCTCCTGTGCAAGGACTGCTCGACGGTGGAGTGGGTCATCAAAGCATGTCGTCGCTTCGAACAGGCAAAAAGTAGGCGCATAGTTCACCTATTTGACTGCCTTCCCAACACGGCGGCTACGTCCTCTTGCGAAGATTTGCCCACACTACATCAACCACCAGCGCCAGAAAACATCACCAGAATAGTCCGTCGGGAACTCGAGGCTATGGCTCCCGCTATGTCTAGCGTCAGCGCGCCAGGACACAACCTCGATGCTGTTTCAATGATACAGGCCGTGGTTCGCCAAGAGATTGCGAATATGGGCATTTTTCCACCTTATCAAAATGCCCCTGCTACTTCCAGCTCGGCTCCAGTCGTTGCGGCTGTCACTCCGAACCGCACGTTCGCGCCACAACGAAACCCAGCTGAATGGCGCACTCATGATGATCGGCCCATATGTTTCACGTGCCATCGGATAGGACACATCGCTCGCCATTGCCGCAGCCGTTGGACCTCATCACCTCGACCGAGCCTCGCTCTGAACGTGCACCTTATGCCCCGTCCTACCGTGCTGAGACAGGTGTAGGGCATAATCCAGAACGTCGGACCAGCCGCTCGCCATCGCCCGTGCGCCGTCAGTCCCGCTTGCCCCAACCCCGCCGTTCTCGGTTTCCCTACGACCGTTGCTCGGAAAACTAGCCGGTGCAGCTTCCGGAAGTGACGCTGCGTACACAACTCGGACTGCAAATCCTCTGATTACTCCCGACCAGCGGCGCAACCTTCTTACAATTTTCGTTGATGGTTTACCTGTAACTGCTCTTATTGATACCGGTGCACAAATATCTGTGATGAGCTCAGACCTCCGCCACCGCCTACAAAAAGTTCTGACGCCTGCGATTACACCTACCGTTCGTACAGCGGATGGGAGTACTCCTGCTGTGCTTGGAATGTGCTTTGCGCGATTAACGATTTCTGAGCATCAAACTTCAGTTCTGTTCGCTCTACTGGAAAATTGCCCTCATGACCTCATCCTTGGACTCGACTTTCTGACTTCACACGCTGCGCTCATTGACTGTTCCAAAGGTCTTCTTCGGCTCGAACTACCATCCTTCTCAGAGACCGTCTCTACCAGCCCACCTCGTCTATGCTCTGTCGATTTCCTCAGACTTCCGCCGCAAGCCGCAGTTCAAGTCCAATTCTCGCCATATCCTCCAGTACCCGATGGTGATTATGTTGCTGCCCCAATTTCTGACGTGGCCATGACACGCAATGTTGCACTCCCCAATACGGTGGTTACCGTTAAGGACAACCGAACTTCATTTCCCGTCCTTAATTTCGTCATCTCAGTGCAAGTTATTCCTCGCGGCATGTCACTTGCGCATCTGACACCACTGGTCGACCACACAGTTTCCGTCCTTGCACGTTGCCAAATATTTCTCAATAGACCTTCGCTCAGGCTACTGGCAGATCGCTGTGGACGACAAAGACAGAGAGAAGACGGCCTTCGTGACTCCTGATGGACTTTATCAGTTCAAGATGATGCCTTTTGGATTATGCAATGCCCCCGCAACATTTGAGCGCATGATAGACTCTCTCCTTTGAGGCATGAAGTGGATTATCTGCCTCTGCTTTCTTGGCGACGTTATTGGTTTTTTGACTACTTTGGACGACCATCTTACCCGTCTGTCCACAGTGCTTGATGTTTTTCGACGTGCCCACTTGCAACTTAACTCGTCCAAATGCCGCTTTGAGCAACGCCAAATCTGCGTACTCGGCCATCTTGTTAACGCTGCGGGCATTCAACAAGACCCTGCGAAAGTTCGAGCAGTTCGCAACTTCCCCACACCCCGCTCAACCAAGGACGTCCGAAGTTTTCTGGGACTGCGCTCCTATTTCCGTCGTTTTGTCGAGAAGTTTGCTGAAGTAGCCCGTCCTCTAACCTGTCTCCTCAAAACGGATGTCGCATTCACCTGGGGCGAACAGCAAGCAAATGCCTTCTCGTCGCTCGTTGACATTCTCACCAATCCACCAGTCCTAGCACACTTCGACCCATCTGCCGCCACGGAGCTTCGTACTGACGCCAGTGGCCACGGCATAGGCGCAGTGCTGGCGCAGCGGCAACAAGGCATGCACCGCGCCGTCGCGTATGCAAGCCGACTGTTGTTGCACTCGGAACAAAATTATTCCATCACAGAACGCGAGTGCTTAGCTCTTCTCTGGGCCATTGCGAAATTCCGACCGTACCTGTATGGCCGACCATTCTCAGTTATTACGGACCACCATGCGCTTTGCTGGCTTTCCTCACTCAAGGACCCTACGGGACACCTTGGTCGCTGGGCGCTGCGCTTACATGAGTACACTTTTTCCTTATCCTCTAAATCCGGGCAACTTCACAAGGATGCTGACTGCTTGTCCCGTTACCCAGTCGATCCCCCTCACACGAGGGAAGATGAACAAGAGGCCCTCGTTCTTTCAATTACAGACTTCACCGACATAGCTGCTGAACAACGCCGCGACCCCTCTTTGCGTGCTATTATCAATGGTCTGCACTCTCCCCACCCTGACCACTCCTTACAACTGTTCGTTCTTCACAACGACATCTTGCACTGTGAAGGCAGTCCAAAGTATTGTCGATGCTAGGGAGCGGGTATACAGTGAAACCCCTTTATAAGAGACATGCTGCGAGCAGCACTCCATCTCACTTATATAAGATGTCTCTTATAAGCACGGTACTTTGTTGGCATTTTCTTATCAACTCGTATTTTATTGTAGACCCACTGGTGTCTCTTATATCAGTGTCTCTTATAAAGGGGTTTGACTGTACATCCTTTTTAGTGATCTTGTTTAAGTGCCGATTGTCCACAGAGAAACGCCAGGTTTCATCTTTTAGGTAACTAGGAGTTTATAGACTACAAGGGATGCCCATGGACTAGAATAAGGCTTAATAATGTCTTTTGTGAGCACCTTGTTGACCTCCTGTTGGATTACTTAGCGCTCTGATGGTGACACGCGGTAAGGATGCCTGTGGATTGGAGCCATGTCACCGGTATCGATTTGATGCTTGACTTCTGAAGTTTGACCGAAAGGTCTGTCGTCAAAGTCAAATATGTCAAAATAGGTCGTGAGGAGATCACAGAGTTCTTAGATTTGAGAGCGCGAAAGGTCTGAAGCAATCGTTTTTGTTACATTGCTTTGCAGTATTGAAGATGCAGGTGCGTCGGCCCTATACGAGTTTGAAGAGATGGTAAGGAGCAGTTCAGGTGACACCGATGAGGTTTCGCACTCCTGTGATGGTGAAAGAGTGGTGAGGGCAAGACCTTGTGGTAGGACTTGTGGACTGAGTCCAAAGTTCAAAAGAGGGAGGGGTGTTTTGTTTGCTGTGATAGTTATATGGTGTATGGAAAAGATACATGGTGTGCTATTAAAGCACTGTGAGAGGGAGACGCAACATAATCATGATCCGGTACACTACGGTACAGCTCAACGGCGACACAGGTTAGTGCTTGGGGGGTAGACGAACTCAGCACACAAGGCTTGTTGCGAATTGACTCTGACGCATCAGTGGACGTGTGGACGTAAGTAGGTCAAGTGGCATGACATCGGCAAACCAGTCAATGACAGTGGAGTGGTCCCTCAAAAAATCGATTTCGAAAATAACATCATGAGGGCAATCAGCAAGGAATTGAAACAGGCTTGGAGTTTGGTGGTTGGTGACCCTCACTTGTGCGCTGCATTAGCACATCCTCCATTAGTGACACATATGAATAGGAAGATTCGCTCAAGCTGTAGGTGTGCTTGAACCTTTCCTCCAGCTGGATCCAGCATATGTCGAGAAGGCACCATCTTTTCCAAGTATTATGAGTCTTGTTCATCTGGCTGCAAATGTTGCACCAGCTCTGTCAGGCGAGTTCGGTTGCATAGTTCTCTATATTTGTATGGGTGCGCGCCAGCTGATGTCGGATACCGTGGTCCCATTTTCAAGTGGACAGCAGGGCTTCGAGTGACTTCTTGCACTTCCAGAAATGGGCATAGTAACGGTCGCAGTAAGCAACTGTGTCCTCCACGTCAACTGAGCCGAGTGTAGAGTTCCCCGTGCCGCTTTCCCTGACGCGAATATGTCGCGCAACACACTAATCATCGCGTATACAGACATCCTACAGTACTACCGGCTCGGAAGATGCACATAACTTCCTGCACACCATGATTTAACAAAACAAGAGGCTGTCCAATGGCGAAACTACAGACCGGTAGCTTAGCACACCCCCTCTTATACAGTAGAATTTTCCCGGAACAGATAGCGCCAAGGTGCAAGCATTGCTCATATCCGGCGACACTCATGCATATGGTGGATCAGAGAAAAGTGAAAGAAGAGGAAGAAGAATTGATCTTTGGCTGCTGTCTCCACCGTGTGGCACCAAGAAGTGTGTGCACTACAAGCATCATCATGGACAGTTCAGTCTTCATTTATTGCCAATGAAGAAATTCAGTTTGTTAATCCCGGCTCCCTCTTTCTGGCGGCGCTACACGTAACGAAGGCCGGCGTTCCACGACAGGGGTATCGCGTGAATGTTGCGTAATTTGGTATTGTTTGGGAATGCTTAATTGTTATTTCATTTTTATTATTCTTATTTATTGAATAGAGGAGCAGTGTTGCCTTCAACGAGTCGTGAGACGCTGGTGTTTGGTTGTGCCCGACTACTGGTCGAAGGTACTGTTGCTTCCATCATATCTACTCGAGTCAAGCAAAACGTCAAGTCAAGCAAAAGCAAAGACGCCCTTGACTGAATTCTGAACACCCGAGCTAGTGCCTACGTATACAGGGTAGCAAGTGAACGGTTGTGCAGGGCGAGCAGTCGGTTTTTTACTATCAGACGCTGCCTGCGTCTTTGCGAGACAAGAGAGAGGGAGGGGAGCAACAGTTGGCACGAGACATGAGCATGCGCAGTGGGGATGTGGATGGCGCCGTTGAGGCTGGGTCTACGACATGGTGCGACTAAGAAATGCTCCGTATTTATAAACAGTCTGTGAAAAGTAGCATAAGAAGCCTTCTGTCCCCTGTGCTACAGAAATAGTATTTATGAGATATCACTCAGTTGTAGTTAAGCTTACATCGGTCAAACAGGCCGATGCCTTAATGATAGACTTAAAGAGTACGCAGCTACGGTGAAGGCTCTGAATAATGGGGCGCATCTTTCTGCGCATAGGAACACTTGTGGCTGCAATGCACTTTTTGAGGAGGCAGACGTCAGGGTGGAGCAAAGGGCAGGCATGAGTGAGGTCGTAGTTGAGAAACAGATTAAGATTACTGCAGAAGCGTGCATCAGTGCACCTTTGGTGAATGTGGCTTTGAAAGAAATAAACTTTCTTCAAAGCAGTTAAGCTTCTAAACTGATTAAACTTCATGTTATCGTGGTTCGTTACCCAGATATATGTTTTTTGGTCGAGTGACCATCTGGTGTGCCTGTGCATACGTTTTTGTGGTGAGGCGCCTTTCGAAATAAACTCAGTTGCAAGTTAAGTGTCTTTCTTCTAAGTGATCTTCTTTTTCCTCTAAGCTTTCGCTCTTCTATGCCACATGTCTAACCAACTAGCCCACAATTCACTATGCCATATACATTTTGGCCGAATCTTCGCTTTAACTCTGTTGATTGCATTTGGTTCTGGTAGAAATTAGCAATTGTGACACTTAACGATGGCACTGCTTGCAAGGAATTTTAATAAATATTTGTCTATAGTGGCAAACAGCATACACGTTGCACATCCACAGGACACTTTCTGACCTTAGACAGATTGACAAAAGTTCTTTGCTGCAAGTAATAGTGCTACATGGGTGACGCAGTGGCATTGTTTCAACCACTAAAGGTCATTTAGCTGCATTTGCAAGTTGAACAATACAGAAAAAGCTGTAAGCTCAGCTGACCGCGGAACATAATTGTCCTCCGGAATGCAGACCGTGCCGCAGCTCGCCCGGCAAATGGCTTGTTTCATCACAGCTATCGAGCACGTTAGTGTTGTTTGACTCTCAGGCCGCTCGCTCATTTATAAAAATATTCTATTATAATATTACGGCACGACCAAATGCGCTAAAATTTCACCAGCTTGTCTGTGAGCATGTGAGAATCAACCCATTGAATGCAGATTATGGTTGAAAATTGGATGTCGTAGCCCCTGTAAGGGGAATAAGCACTGTGATTGAATTGAAATGCGAACCAAATGTTCGTGGCAAGTGCGACATGAGAACGTGCGTTCCCCTAGGTTGACGATTAGAAAAGTAGAGTGACCTAAACTGTCTTCTTAGAATAGATAATTTATTCTTCTGGCAGTTCATGCGATCACGTAATATTTGGGGTCGTTATCTAGACAGGCTATATCCACATGGAGTAGCTTATGCTGGCTGGAAAGCTCACCTTTGAGACCCAAAAAGTTTTATGTTTTCGGTTCGTGGAAACATTTCTTGGTAGATATTGTCAGTGGGTTGTGACGTGGACGAAGAAAGCAGACCGAATAAGCAGTTTCATCTTGAAGATGAAACTGTTTATTCGGCCGAACTTGTGGCCCGTAAACTGAAGGTTAGATTACAGCGATGCCCACTGGCACTGATAGCAGCGAACAGAGCGTCGGCGGTCGATCAGCTGATAAGTGGCGAAGCGCATCGGCATTCATACACTTGACATCGAATATTCCTGCGTTATCGCTAGCGGTGACGGTTTCAGAATAATCTGCAGTGTTCACGAAGTGAGCTTAATCTTAACAAAATTATCCAATGCAGCCCTGAAGCTTCTCGAACACTGTAGGCATGGTTTGGATCGAGAATTACTGACAGTGAAATGGGGTGATAACAAAACTTGAGGAGGGAATGTGGCAATATACAGCTGATCTTCTGCCTTTGTTTTTTGCACTCACTTTCACAGGCCTCGAGTACGCACAGCGACGTTGCTAATTTCATCAGACAAAATAACTTTTGCTTTACGTGAATGTTTAAAATGACAGCTGGATATCACCAGTCTCACTTCACTAGGCAAAAAATTATAATGTGCGCAGCTCATGCGCGTACGAAGGTATGGATGAAGGCATTCTATGCAAAGTCATGTTCTGTTGTCATTATGTGAAGCTGATGACACTGTCTGGCTCTTAGACTGTTCCCAAGCAGTTTTGGTTTCGTTTCATGCGTAGGCAGTTTTCGGACTCAATTTATGGAGAGAAAGGTCTGCGTTAGAGTCGACTTTTTTAAGTTGAGAATAAAGATTTGCTCACGTTTTCTTCAACTATGTAGTGCCACTATTAGCTGCCATTTTCAAAAATAATTTAATCTGCCTTCCTTGGTGAAGCACAGCGCCATACTGTCGCCTTATTCAGGCGATCTTTACCCATTTTTGGGCAAGGCTGAGAGTCTCTGCCTGTATTCAGTTTTTCGATTACATGACGCCCGGATTATATGAAGTAGTAAAATCTGGGTTCCACTGTTTATTCGTGACTCCAATGGTGCTAACAGTGTCAACCTTGAAAGGATACATGTGACCACATTGCGCGTGTTGAGACGCGGCAGCATAGTTTCTTTCTTTTCGCTATGCCACATGCGTGAGCCTGAAAAAGAGAAAAATGATGTACAGAGACCATTGCAGTGTGTCTAAATGTGTGGCATCGTGGTGGATAGGTGGCAACGTATCGTTCTATCATTTCCTGAAGGATGCAGGCGACGCGCAACAGAGAACGGCGCAAATTAGAAACTTGCGCATTGGAAAGAAGGTGACGGACAATACGGTAGTTCGTTTAATCAATTCGATTGTGATGACTTAATTCTCCTCACTGAGTACATTATTATTTTGCTTGTGTGCGTTCTTATCAATACTCAGTCTTCTCTATGCACAGAGTATAGTTTCGTTTATACAAGCGAGCGCTTGAGGAAATTTGTTGCGTTACATGTGGGACAGTATTTTTCGCATATGCTTGTTTTCAGTGTAAGTCCTATTGTTACCCATTCTCAAATTAAGCTGCTGCAATCTTTTCCCTCGATAATTTTTTATTCCACATGTGTGTGTATACATGCACATAAACGCACGCATGAAGGTCGTGCGTGTGCATGCTCGGGTGTATATACAGCATGTCCGTGCATATATCTGCTTTGAACATCAACTATTGCCAACACGAACAAGCGAGTGTTCAAAAGCACACGACCTTATTCATTAAATACCTAATAACATGGATCGGCAAATGTAAAGAAAGGAGCACTCCAATTACAATCGAAACTACAATTTGACTGATCTCAAGATACACTGGCCCAGGCATGGCTCCGTAATGTAATCAAGTGAACGGCACAACGGAACTCAACGAGATACATGCAATCTGCAGCACGAGTCGCAGTGTAGTTACTTCAAAAACTAATAAGGTCTGTAGCAGTGTAGCAACACAGTGCAAAACTGTTAGCACCTTTCGGAGAGACTGCACAGGAGCAGCTGCCATCTTCAACTTAGGACTCGTTAGACAGGTTCATCAACTTGTAGTAAACAGGATGCCGTTTGCCAAAGTGACTCGATGTTTGCGTGCACAGCACAACTATTTCTGCTGTTTCGCCAATGAAATCGTTTATACTGATCAGAATGAGGCAGTTCGCGGCCTAGTACCTTTCGCCTTCAACGAAGCAATGCCATCGGACACCACAATAAAGAAACTTCAGCACAGAGCCAATCGAAACCATGGCAAAAACCATGGTGATTTGATTTGATTTGATTTGAAAGTATCGCGTTGACCCCGTTAGGCATAGAGTTTCCTAAAGTTACCTAAAGGGGACACTGGCATTGCGATCGTTCAGCAACCACTGAAATTATAGGTATGACATGGATTTTCCTAGTTTTCGTGCTTTGCGGGCGGTGAATTGCACTTGTGGCTTCATTTATTGCTGTGTTTTGCTTTTGATTTGAAGGAAAGAACAAACCGTTTTTCACTTCATGACCCTGTTTGAAGTGGTAAGCCTATAAGATTAGTGTGATGAAGTGCAACTTCCGAACATTTTGCTGATTGTTGCATCGTGACAAAGCAGCTTGAAGCCACGCAACACCAGAACGAATATAAAGTACGAAGACAAGGCAAATTCATGTAATACCCATAATTCCCATGCTCTCTGAAACGGCATGCGTTGCAACTCCTATAGACACTAGCTCCAGAGTTCTCTCTAGTGTATATTCAGGAAACTCAATGCTGTTAGGCCAGCCATCTTTGTTTTTTTCAGCCAGTGTTGCCTGCACACTGACGGTTTTCGGGAGTTGCAAATTGCCATGTATGCTCCTTTCTTTCTGTTTTTCATGTTGTTGGCCAATCGCACGTGCTATAGTGCCTTGTTAAAATTGCTCCAGAATGTCTGAGAGTATTTGAGACTGCCTTATCATTTCTTAGGGTTGAACACGCAAAAGTGAACAGCTGAGCTGATTCTAGAACAAACACAACCACTATAGGGATAATGATCGAATATCCAACGCCGCATGTATATATGTTGACATGCTTTGCTGCGGATCAGTTGATCGACGGTTCACACTCTGTTCATAAGTGCCAGTGTGTATCGCTATAATCTGACTTGCCGTTTACTGACCACAAGTTTGGCCAAATGAACAGTTTAATCTTAGACCTACAGTCTGCTGCCTTTGTCAACATCACGACCACGTGACAATATATTTTTTTTCAGCTATACAAAGCTTTTTTTTTTTGAAAAATGAAGTTTGAAGCCATTGTTCTGAGATGTTGACCAGGACCTTGTGTTCGATATTATCTTAACACACCCAAATGAAATGTTGTGGCACCACGAGGAAGCCGTACTACCAATCCGGTAGCTATTCCACTGCCTTGGCCAGCATTCACAAATAACAATAATTTTTTTTTATATTTCAGCGCATGTTGCATGTACGTCATAAGCCCTGCCTCATTTTTTTGTTGATTTCTTCTTCATTGCCATATTTACTAGTAGCAGGGCACGTGACACAATGGCAGGAGCTGTGTCCTGGCTGTCACGGAGGTCAGTAATAATAATAATAATAATAATAATAATAATAATAATAATAATAATAATAATAATAATAATAATTGTGGGGGTGATGGTGTTGGAGGTGATGATAATACTACTACTATTAATAATAATGATGTAATGTGTATTTTTCATCAGTACATTGATGAAAAACAGCTGTTGGTAAAAGTTGCTCTCCAAAAAGAAAGCTTGACCACGGCCCATGGCTACTTTTATGCAAAACGGCAGTGGCCGCATTCAACAGCATTAGCTCAAATAGTATGCAACAAAGCAAACTAAGCACGAATTCGAAAAGTAGTAACACCTAATAACAATAATGCAATTGCTGAAAACTACTAAAAACTTTACATATGTATTTCACGCAACCAGAAATCTATGCCAGCTTTCACATGTTTGTTAAAAGTAGAGTAAAAACTATATGGAATAATTTACTTTCAGAGTAATTTGTTTCTAGGGTTTCTATTTCCTCTTATCTTTATATCACGTATTTAGCAGTGGCACATTGGAGGGCATGTTCCGCCCACTTGAGCTGTGTCCACCCTAAGAACCCCGTCCGTATAAGGGTAGTTGGCATACCTTGTGCGACTCTTTGCAGAAGGACCAGCTGGGAAAACTGTGCTCAGTTCTCACTCACTGTGTGGTGGCTGCTCCTTGCCCAACTCGAGCAGAGGATCTTAAGCCCTACATCAAGGAAATCAACACGGTGGCCCACTTCATCAAGGTACGTGAAGGGCTGGCGTTCTTGCACTGCTGGTGGTGGAATTCACCTTATCACAGTCCTGCTGGCTGGTTTTTGATATGTTTAATGATATTTCTAGGTGACCTTATATACACCTGTGTCACTCAGTGAGTGTCATTTGAGGGTTGTCAGAGTTCTTCAATGTACCAGTTGCAAAACTCTCTGCAGTCTCTCTGGACTTTGTCTGAGGCGGCACTGCGCAAGACGCTAGATGTGGTCTCCACCATTCTAACCAACAGCGAGGACCGATTTTCACCTACCTTGGCTGCAGTTGTGGAGGTGAGCTCTGTTGGTTGTTTATGTGGTGGTATGTGGTGGTAGCTGCATAAATTGTCTGTACATGTAGACACAGTTATTATTATTTTTGACGTGTCAACTACCTAGCACATCGTTGCCTCTGATCCAGAACACTCATTCCTTGTACACTAAGTCTGGAATTGGCTGCGTAGCATCAAGCAAAGCAAACCTATCACGTGAGTGTTACCATATAAAGCCGGAAATACATGAGCTGGGACATCCAGGAAGAAGGGCTACACACATACAGCTGGTACCATCTGATTTTTATGTGTTAGTTCACGTAATATCAAATAAAACCAAGTTTATTTTCATTCTGGGAAGATAAAAAAAAAGTCAGTAATGCAAAGCTGCCGTTAGAACAGCTTGACTACTTCATAGCCCTGTGAAAAGTTGAAGTAGTAATCGCATCATGGTGATAAATGAAAAACTTCCATTTGACAGGTGTCATACTACAACAGGGCATACATGCTAAAGAATGCAATTCCAAAGGCAGTACTTGTGCAGTAAAAAAAACAACAAATATATGCAAGGTATACTTTAGAACCAAGATAATCTGATTGTGATCTAAACTGTATAAAAGTCTGGGACAGAATACTGCACTGAATACAAAAACAAGAGAAACACACAGCCAATGAAACAATTGCAAACAAGAGTATCGAAGAATCATGTAAGTCGTCTTCCTTCATAAGGTGCCCATTCTTTTTTGTTGCTGACCGGTAATCTGGATGCCAATAATTTTATCATTTCAGTAGCAAAATCTCTGTCATTGCCGACTCAGTGTGCAATCAATATTTTGTAGCAATTGAAGTGTGGCATGACATAGCTCAGGTTCCAGTTTGATGACCACATACTAATTTGTATGCATGGCCTATTAGAAATAGCAAAATTTAAGTTTTGGTACTTTGCCAAATCTTTCAGTTTATCAAAACTGTGATGCGCTATTAAGTTCAGGTGGGAGCCGAAATTACGTTGTTTTTACCATCATTGCCCTTGACTGTAGTATATTTTAAGTACGTATATCGATCTCAGATATATCGAATCAGCGTATTTACTCGCATAATAGATGCCCCCCCCCCTTTTTTTTCCAGAGGATCTGGCGCCAAGTTCGTGGTGTGGCTATTATGTGGGGTAAAATTTCCGAAAATTTTATTTCCGAGCACAGCATAGACCGCTGATAAAATGAGTCCCCGAAGTCACGAATATCAGCACTGCAGTTGAACCAGCCTTCATCATAGGCTACATTAGCCCAAAACGTCTTCAGTCTCGCATGTCCCAAAATTGAGGCATGCAATGCGGGGTGCTTAGAAGCATTCAAATTTCCAAAAATTAGCATCAAAAGACCTGTTATTGACGAAATGAATTGCAAAAGAAAAATAATTAAAGTAAACTAATAAAAGAAAGTGCCACCCCTAAATTTCGCGGATTACATTTCAGGCCACCTACATTATGCGCATTACCACAACTGAAATTTTGTGGGCTGAATATTAGCAAATGTTTATTTCTTGGTCTTACGCCGCTCATTCAAAGACGTTGCAATCGAATGTCGAACCATTATTCAAATGTTACAAGCGCCGCTCTTACCCTCTTTTTAAGTAGAGCCATTGCAAAGAGTTGTGTTTATTTTGTACCAAAGAGCAACTTTGATTGCTCGCGACTGCTACTGAAAAGCAACAAATGCTGATTAGGCTTAGTCTACGGTTCGGCATGTTGCGGGAAGTTTCAGCCGTGCTCAGCATGCTGCTGCAATAAGGTGGTGTCACGGCCACGGCTTTGTGAATGGCGGTGCTGTTGCACGGCAAGATGTTCACCCAGGTGATGATGAATGGAGGAGAACCATCGATCGATGTCGTTGATAATGCTGGTGTCGTTGATACTGTCGCTGATGCTGATGTCGTGAGCTCTGTGATGTTCAGCGGTGCGGTGACAGCCTGGATGGTAGGCGACAACAGTGGCAAGGAGGCCTCGACGACGCGATCAGCAATCTCCGCAAGTTCGTCCAGAGGTAACCTGACCTGACCCTGCAGAATAGCCTGGGCTAACGGCAAGAGTCGTTGGAGCCAAAGTGATCACAGGAAGAAATCCTGAACCATGTTGCTCGCAAGCACATGCTTGTGTCTCAGGAGCTGTAAAGGTTTGCGCTCAGTAAGCTCTGCGAACTGCAGTGGTCGTATCTTCTGTTTTTCCGAGAGTGACAATTGGCGGATGTGTGCAGTCTTCAGGTGTCCGTACAGGTTGGTCGTTGGTGGGTTGGCAAGTATATCCCGAACCTCGTTGGTGCAACTTGCATCCAGGTGGGCGACGACGTAATTGTAGTGGGTACCTTCTTGCGTGATGTGCTATGTAGCTCTTGAGCGAGCTGGGCATCATCTAGTCGTTCGAACCCGTCACGAAGACTCTCTTCG
This sequence comes from Rhipicephalus annulatus, assembly GCA_013436015.1. Lineage (NCBI taxonomy): Eukaryota > Metazoa > Arthropoda > Arachnida > Ixodida > Ixodidae > Rhipicephalus > Rhipicephalus annulatus. Next base: position 57,558 of record WOVY01009667.1, read on the forward strand.
GTATGTGTAGGTCTTCATGTGTAGTCTTCATCACCACGGAGCGTATGTGTAGTCTTCACCACCACGGAGCACGGCGTCTCAGCTGGCCTGAGAAAGACCGCTGGTGTTAAGGTCTTTACGTAGGTATAGTATGTAATTGCCCTCTGGCCAGGTGACAGGGGTGGCAGGTTTCTGGAGCGGCGATTGTAATGGATCCTCTGGCGTTGGCTAATTTTCTGGAGACGGTTATGGACGGCTCGGTCGGGCGCAGTCTCCAGCACCAGGTGGCTTGTGGGTATGGGCAGCAGGGTCCTCGTCTGCCTTCCCATCAGTCTGTGCACGGTGAGATTTCAAAACAGAATCTCGCGGCGTATTATGCCATTCAATCAGAGCCATGTAGAAATCTGGCGTTTTGAGAGAGCGCTTTTTTAATAGTTTCTTGGCTTCTTGCTCTGCCCTTTCCGTCATACTGTTTGAGCGTGGATGATATGGGTTTGATGTTAGGTGGATATTGCAGAGCCTACATAAAAAGTCTTTGAATTCTGTGCTGTTAAATGGTGGCCCGTTATTGCTGCACAGTTGAAGCGGTAATGCATGAACCAAAAAAAGTTCTGCACTAGGACTTCAGCTGATTAGCAGTGGTATGGCGAAATTCCTTATACTCAGAAAAGAAAAAATAGAAATCGACAATAATAGCAAACCGTCGGCCCCGTAAGTGAGTAAGTCCATTGCGATTGCTTCCCAAGGCAGGTATGGAACCTAATGGCTCAAAAGCAACATCTTTGAGTTTCGTGGCTGATGCTTTTGGCACATTTTGCAATTTTTGAAAAATTGCTCTATGTCGCTTTCCTGGCAGGGCCAGAACATGACACTTTGTGCCCGCGCTTTCATTTTATTGGCTCCGGGATGTGCAACATGCAAAAAAGCCAATATTTCTGCTTTCGTCGATTTTCGTATAATCACCTTGTTGCTGCCGAATAGAAGCCCGTCTTGTGTGTGTATTTGCTCCTAATAAGACCAGTTAAGGCGGATGGCTTCTGGAACCTCGTGCTTGTTGTCAGGACAACTGGTCAGCGCATATTTTCGCAGCTTGTAAAGAACAGTATCGTTGTTCGTTGCTGCAAGAATACTTTTTAGGCGAGGTTCTGAGGCTGAAACAAATTCCAGCACATTTACTTGAAACTGTGCAGCTTCCTCGCACTGCTCACTTTACTCGGGAAACGCGACAGAGCATCAGCACGAAAAAGTTCCTTGCCTGGCTTATACACCAGTTTGATCGAATAGCGCTGCAGGGTCAGCCTCATGCGTTGTAAGCGAGGGGACACTGATGCAGTGGCTTGCTAAGTATCAATATGAAGGCCTGTGGTTGGTCTCTACAATTACTTCTGCTTGACCAATAGCATAGTCATGAAACTTCATGCAGCCATGCACTATCGCCAGCATTTCTTTCTCGATTTCTGCATAGCTTTGTTGCACCTTAGTGAGCGACCAGGATGAAAAAGCAATGGGGCATCCGTCTTCCATTAGAACTATCCTGACTCCTAATTGGCTTGCGTTGACCGAGAGAATGAAAGGCTTTTTGTGGTTGAAGAAAGCCAAAACGGGTGCTTTCGTCAAGGATTGGCGCAAGGTCTCAAAACTCTTTTGTTGTGCCTCCATCCAAAACCATGCATTATCTATACGTAACAGTGTTTGAAGCGAAGCGGTTACCTTCGACATGTTGGGTATGAATCGCTGCACACGATTCGTTGTGCCAAGAAATACTTGCAGTCCTTTCTTGTTCGTCGGTTCCAGCATTCCCAGTATGTCTTGTACCCTTTCCAAATCAAGTCGTAGACCTTCTGCAGCAAAGATGTGTCTTAGATACCGGACTTCTGGCTGCAGAAATGCACTCTTCTTGGGGTTAAGTAGAAGGTTGTGCTGTTTACAATGGGACAACACAAGCTGTAGGCTGTGGTCGTGCTCGCCTTTAGTTCTGCCCCATACTAATACGTCATTCATCACAACCGCCGCACAGGACAGGCCTTTCAAAACGCGGTGCATTGCTGCTTGGGAAATTTCGGGGGACGAAGCTATTCCAAATGGCATACGAAGGAACCGATAGCGACCATAGGGAGTGCTCATGGTGCAAAGTTTGGAGCTCGATTCACTGAGCCAAATTAGCCAAAACCCTGATGCCGTATCAAGCGTGAAAAAGAATTTTGCACCGGCAAGCCTAGGAGCGACATAATCCAACGTTGGCATGGGATAGATAGTTTTCCCGGAGAATGGCTTGATTGAGCAATGTTGGGTCCAGGCGAATTCGAACTTTGTCTCCTTTAACAATGGTAACCATGTGGCTGGACCATTCTGTAGGCTCTGTTACCTTTCTTACCATGCCTTGATCCTCCATATGCTGAAGTTCTGCCCTAGTCGTGTCCTCCAGGGCCACAGGGATTCTCCGAGCTGGTACGATGACACCCACGGCGCCGGGCTTCAGTTTTATCTCGTACTCGTAGTCCTTGAGCTTACTCAGTCCTGTGAAGACATCTGCAAAAGGTGGTGCCGTAGGGTAAAGTTGATAAACATCAATGTCCTATACCTGGCGGATAAATTCAAGGCGTTCAGCTGCTGAGCCGCATAAAGCCACTGGTACACTTTGCTCTATGATGTAAAATGTTTGGAGGACCACCCTCTCATTGGCTGAAAGCCACAGGCGCACTTTTGCTTGGGCGGTTGCCTTGTGGCCGAAAAACGCTGTTAGTGAGACTCGGCAAGTCTGCTTTGGTAGATTCGATAGCTTTGCGATGTCCCTCCTTGAAATGACACAACAATTCGCTCCCATGTTTAATTTGCATGGCATTGGTTGTCCTTCACTGTCCACTGTCACGGGCCAGTGGCCTGTGTTGAGCGTGCTCACCGTTAATGTTTGCAAAAAAAATCGTCGTCGGCGTCTGCGCCTAATTCCAGAAGTTCTTTCTTTTTGTGGGGAAAGGATCGCGAAGGCAGTGCCGATTTGCATGCTCGGACAAAGTGGTTAAGCTCTCCGCACTTATTGCATCTTCTACCGGGGGCGGGGCATCTTTCACTACAATGTGTGTGATAGCCGCAGCTGCCGCATGCATCCCCTTTCTTTGCCACTGCGTTAACTGCCGTGTCCTGCGCTGTCTCCGCTGCTTCACAGATTTCAAGAAACTGCTGTTTTCTTTGCTCTTGCGTGCGACAAATCTCGACAGTGTTTTTGTACGAACGGTTTTTCGCAATCAATTTCTGCTGCAGGTTCTTTTCTCCAATACCCAGAGTAATACGACTATGTAGCATCTGATCGTCTATTACCCCAAATTCACAGTTTGTGGCTAACATTCGTAACTCCGTCAGCCACTCATTGAAAGGTTCGCCTTCCCTTTAGTTTCTGGACCCAAATAGAAATTCATGATAGGTGTAGTTTGTTTCCGGTTTGTAGAACATTAGGACGTCTACGTTATTTTTGTCCTCTTCAGCTTCAGATGTGAAGGTGCTGTATACCGTATTTACTCGCATAATACTTTTTTTTTTGGTGGAATACCAATGCGAAGTTGGGGGGTGCGAGAATTACACGGGGAAAACTTTTCAAGAAAACGTACAAAGCAAAAAAGAAAACGAAGTGGCCGCAAATCGGGATTTTCACACCAGCAACTAACAGCAAGCTTTGAGAAGTACTAATTAAAATTTACCTCAACATTAAAAGCAAGGGTTCAACAGAAGGCAAGATTTATTTGAGACACAAAAAGCGCAAGCAAATAGTCGAGAATTAGAATACCATATGCAAAGCTTGTGGGCAATCGTCGTTCAACAGGAGCCCTCAAAAGGTAAGAGTAGGATGTCAGTATTGGGCTCATGGCTATTTAACAGAATCGTCCGCGGTTTCTTTCTGAAGAAATACAGTTTACCATCAATCCCAGTCTTATGCACACTGCAGGCCCAACGCGTCTTGGTGGCCTTCAGCTGCCGTCACCAGTAACGAACACAAAACTCGTCGGCTCCGAAGGGCCTACCAGTGGCCCTGTTGCCGTTGTTTAGTGCATGATCATTAACTTTCAACTTTAAAGCAGCCATGTAGCTTCAGAATCGCCCCATAACGTGACAAGATTATCGACACAACATACAAAACACACCGCAATGTGCACTTGCCGCTTTGGCTTGGCTTGGATTGGATTGAATCTCCGTGCAATAATAGTACGCTTGATGCTTATGAGATGGCGCAGATGGCACGAGCTATCATCATCAACCGCTGGAACGAGCAAATGACATTATTGCGGCAGATTTCGGGGGTGCGACAATTACTCGAAGAAAAAAAATCGTATTTTTGTTGGGCGATGTGAGGGTGCAAGATTTATGCAAGTGCGAGGTTTACGCGAGTAAATACGGTACCTTCCTTGTTCCTTCGCCAATAATCACTAGCAACATGGCTGCTTTTACTTCTTTCGCTTGTTTTGTGAACAAGATAGCATTGAAAACAGCGTGAACTCACTCTTCCAAGTTTTTCTTGCAAGCCAGGTGTTGCCTGATGTATCCAACGGCTTTGGCGGCGGCAAGATCGTTGACAGCAAAAGGGCTGGCGGCGTGGCCATTTTAGCTCGGCACCGTTGCCACCATGTAAGTCGGCCTACAGTCGAGGGATGAACAACGTTTATTGTGGTTGAAACAAAACAGATATAGGAAAGAAAGGTGACGTAGCAGGTCACGTGATTTTGTCAAAATGGCTGGTTGAGTAAGAGTGACTCATCCATACTACAGCCACAAGACTATGGCATGCTCATTGGTCTTCAGAAACCTGATCTTGATGAGCAAGTTGTGCACAGCTTTAGGCAATGGAATAAGACTCCTGAGCTTCTCACACTTCGTCCCCTTGGATTTGTCGCTTCTCAAGAAAGACAAAATGGCATGCCATTTGTCCAAAATATGTACTAGAGCTTCATAAAAAGAAAACCACCTCGACGGGCATACCATTTTCTGCGACTTGACGGTCATACTTAAGGTCAAGCACAAAAAATTAAACTGTTGGTGCAGCACCTGTGAGAATTTTAACATGGCAGGAAAGTGCTCAATAAAATCATGACCTATGTTCAGTGAGCTTTTCTTCTACCTTCCAGAGCTTTGTTCCGTAGGTGGCACACATCTTTGAAGTGCAGCGGCGTGAATTCAGGGTTGGAGAGTTACAAGTCCTTGTGGAGCTCCTGCAGGTTGGAAACCGAGTCAGAGCACAATACAGCTACATCACCTAAGGTGTTGCCAACCTTCTGTAGGGCTGTTTGTATCATCATTCCATTTGATACTACCTTATACTGCAGTACTATTTGCAAGTCGATCAAAGGGATTCTATGTCAGGGAAGCCCGTCATCGTAGAATGTTGCAAGCAATGGCATGGCCTTGCTTCCACGAAGTTCCGGCGACTCACCGATGGTGATGGAAGTGGGCCCGTCTTTCATCAAAGAGGTTAATGTCGTAAAGTCTATGTCACTGACCGCATGTAGGTATTTCTAATATAGTTGGTCACTACCTGGCATCATTCAGGCTGCTGGACACTTGCTTCAAAAAACACTGCCAAGATACCCATCTGCCTGGTGCAGTGGAATCCTACCATGACAGAGTGCATGGCAAAACTGATGATGGATGCCATTTGCATCTTCTCTTCTTGAGCGGGCCCGAGTGATGCATAATTCCTTAGCTGTGGTGAGTTGCCCATGAGATAGGAATAAAAAACGATGTGAACAGATCAGACTCCATCTAAGGAAGTCTGTTTAGAGTCGGGCATAAAAGTAAGTGCGGATGATGAAACTTCATGAAACGGTATGAAGCATGCTGCATTCACTCTCATGCAGCTGTTAATTTAAAGCATGAACACGTCAGCAAGATCTCACCTGTGTTTGCGTGGTGCTTCTTCATATGGACGTGGCACTGGGATCGTGAATGCTCTGCACTTCTCACTTCACCCTTGCTGTTGGTAATACTGTCACACGACAAAGCTTATAAACAATGACTCCTTCAAAGGATGTCAACTCTTAGAAATCACTATATGTTTTTACGTAGTCGCCGCAAAGCTTTCGCTTGATGCGCCCCAGAAATATGTCATGTGAGGATGTGAAGGTTGCCGGGAGCAGTCTGTCCACGCTTGGCCCTCACTGTCGAGGCTGTCTCAAACTGTTCTCTTTCACATGCGCGTGCTCGAGAAAGCAGACCAATCGCATGCACCCAATACTGGGACTGCAATCCACTTCAGTGAAATTTCTTGAGGAGGGCAGTGGCGACAGCAGGCGGTGAAGCCCGGCGCCCGTATATTTGATGTTGTCTAGGTGTCCTAGCACCGCTGTTGCCTGGGGACCGTATATCAAGATGCCATTGCACGCTTTTAGTGCGCCTACATTCCTTGACGCATTGTCTCTTGCGTCATGCGCGACAATGCTGTTATGAAATGTGCATTGGCTTCATTCTCCGAGACAGTGTTGACACATGGTAAACACTAAATGTCTCAAACCGGAAGTTGTATAAATGAGCATTTGAAACTTGCCCTTTCAATAAAGAACAGAACCATATCATATTGCCCCTTGATATTGGAGCTTATGAATAAATTTGAATTGTCAAACATTTTACCTTCGAATCATGATCGGATTTTTTCGGATAAAACCAAGAACACAGAGCCCTAGTAATGATGTAATAGAGTGGAATAAGCGAATGTTTGGTAATGATTCGAATGACAGAGCATTCCGGGCGGTAATGGCTTGAGGCTAAAAAGGAGAATTTAGATGTGTTAGTACATGCCTAAAATCGTGTTATCAATTCATCATGGCGATTTCTAGCTGGTCATGACTTCAGAAATCGGATGAATGGAGACGCCTGTAGGGGCAATCGTTTTGAAAGGAAAAAAAACTATAGCATCAATTTTTCTGGGAAGCTGAAGTCCTAAGTTATTTTTTTGCATGATAGCTGTCAGCAAGTCTGTCACCCGGCACTTAGAGAAGATAAATCAGATGTACTTATGTTGAGTGATATTAATGGCATGAATGTTTTTTTAGTGTTAGTGTCCTAAATTAAGTATGCATTCTCGAGAGTAGGTCTCATAATGGTATTACAGTTGATCCAGAATATATTGAACTCGAAGGGGATCGCTACGTATTTTGTTATATCAATCATTCAAACTAAAAATATGCGCATTTAGGGCCTAAATTGAAGCATTTCAGGCCTCGGAAATTGTTACAAGCACTAACATAACGATTCGTTCAAATAAGTGAATTCACCTGTTTCGGCCACATTGATTGATGCAGAAGGCTGATGCAAGCTTTGTAGCACTGCAAAAGGTTGGTTAGCGGTGGCAGTGAAGGTGGTGGCATATTCATAACTGTACGGCTCCACTTCCGTGGCAATGGCAACCATGATCTCAGCATCGATGCAGTCAGAAACTGCTACGTCGTCATCTGCACCAATGAAGCAAGTCGCTCACTGTCCGAGATGGTGCCCAGAAACGCTGGTAAGTCGCAGGAATCACTGAGGCACTGCACACGGTTGTCAGCCGTCATGAAACACCCGAAGTAGTCACCTGGCCTGCAAAAAATGTTTATGACAGTGCTTTACTTGACGTCGCTCCTAGCGCTAGTCCTAATTTTATTGCGATAGCAGTTATATGGACGGTCGCGGCAGGTTGTTGCCGTCACCGCCACCTTCGTCATTCACGTATATGTGTGTGTGTATACATACACACATACAGGGAAGGATGCGCTAGCCTCCTCTTTCTGCGGAGCGAACATTGCCTTTCCGGCTGAGGTCATCTGCGTGGGCTCTTATCTCGTGAGTGAACAAGAGAGGAAGAGGGGAGAGCTTATAGTTGTCGCGGCAGCGATCAGCGCGCGGCTCTTGCCCCCACAGCAGACAGGCGCTTCTATGGGCTGCGCTCTCAACAAGAAAAAAATGGTTAGAAAAGAGTACCTGGAGTGGCTGTTCACGTATAGATGCGCTCTACACATAACAAACTACCACCAGCGGCGACACGCTACGTACAGCTTTTAGTACCAGGACAAGGTTTCTCACATATATCTAGAGGGAAGTGTGGCACCACTGTCTATGCGAATTTTTAAAGGAGCGATGTTGAAGCACTGGGAATGACGGCATATGTGTCTGCGACGCTTATGTTAGCTGGTGTTGAGCGAGGCTTCAGCTCAAAAGCGAATACGACTGCTTAAATAAAGCTTCTCTAAAACAAAACGTTGATATATGGATCTCATTGACGCATATTATATTCTATAATAAAAGTCCCACTCACTTTGACGGCACTACCAAACGGCGAAGGCAAGAAACAGACGACATAATTGCGGCAGAAAGGACGCTCACTTTGTCGTCTGCCTGCTAAGTTTTGCAGCCGGTGGTTACTTCTTACACTTTGTACAATTGTACATCAGTGTAGACGGTTTTAGTGTTAAATACAACACGTTTCTGTGCAATGACAAAAATAAGTAGCTTATTACGTGCTCTTTTAGTAAGAAATCAATCATTTTACCGTGAAGCCAGACGTGTCTTTGAGGTATACAAATCCGAGTCAAGTTCAAAGCTCACGTATGCCGTCATTCCCTTGCATCCAGCAGCTCACCCTCGCCAGATTTTTCTCTAGGTATGACTGTAAGAAACTCAATGAGTACCAGCTTGCACTGCCCACGGGAGGCGCTTCTCGTCAACGCTGTCACTATGCACGAGCCTTGTTTTGGACATCTACTATGACCACACCGCAGGACACTTGGCTACTTGGCAAGCGCATGTCTACTGCAATTATTATTGCTCCTAAAAATGCTAGCCTTGCTTCGTAAAACATTTGGATATGTTGCTACCGGCATTCATTGCCCCATCTTTTTGGTGAAACTGTGACTTTTTATCGTTACGGTGCGGGTCAAAAATGTTCAGTTCAACTCCGAAATGAGGATTTATTAGGAACGAGGCAATAAGTACACTAGGTTCAAAAAGCAACACTACATTTTTACCATGGACATGTAGGCAATATCGATAAAATCGAAAACACTGCACATCTCGAGGGCCATGCTTTTCATGCTCGCATGCTCATCGCATGCCATTAAGCACTAACAAACAAGGTAGGGAATTCGAACATTGCAACAAGATTGCAGAGTCACTTCGCATTCTCATTTCGGTGTTCTCGGCAATGGGTCTTTTTTAAATACACTTCGCCCTTGTGTTAAAACCTGCAGATCACGCATGAAGCATACTGGTGCACTCGCCAGTGTCGTGCAACAAACCAGATCAGCGCGAGGGAATAACATCTCCTTTTCGTGACCTGGGAGCAAAAAAGGATCAGAACTTGTTAGAACGGGGCGGAAAATTGATGAATATTTGCTAGGAAAAATGCACTTTCTGAGCTTCGGCGCGACGCAGCATTTGATATGGTGGGTGCACCGGTCCCACACTTTTGCATGGGAAATTTGAAGAGATTTCTCAACTGTTTGATATAGCCAATAATTCGATATATCTGATTTTGATATATCAGGGATTGACTGTATAGACTAACAACTTTACCGATGGCAGGGCTGAACAAAGTTTGTACTTAAAAAAGCATAATTTACAGAAAGAGAATGTGCAAGTGTCGGGTACATGCATGTTCCAACTTAAATTCTTTGTTATCGTTATGCCAAGGTACTTGTATTCACTGGCCTTTCTCAGTATGTGAGTCCGAAGAGCATGTACACTGTTTTATATGAATTCAGTTTTATATCCCATTGGTTATTTCCTTGAAAAACATAACAAAGGCAGGGATTTGGAAATAGTTAATCATTCAGGGTAATAGTTTCTTTAAACAAGACACAAGCATCAGTGAATAACCTTATTCGAACATGTTCATGGACAATCTTAACAATATTGCTGTATCATGTAGTTTTCCGAAGACAGGTGGGAAGTAGGCAATGCAGATGGCAGGATTGGGGTGAACAATATGATGGGTGACAAGATAGCGGTGAGCGGCACTGGTGATCATGCGGTGATGGTGAGCGACGATAAGACACGGGAGCAGCTGGTTAACTGTGGAGACTAACGGTGAGGTTGGAATTGACCATCATTTGTCTCTGGGCAAGGGTTGTATTTACAGGATGCCTGATGTCAATACCTCTTGCTGTTGCAATATAGAGTCACGTGGCCAATACGATGGTGGTTGAAGCAAATGAACCGGTTGTCAGCAGTGCTGCACTCAATGGGAATGCAGGGGAGCGCCAAGAGCCCCTGGCCTTGGGTGGACGAAAGTCTCGGACCATGGTCAATCGGTTGGAAGGGAGTGGCGGTGCACAGAGTCTAGGCCAATATTAGAAAGACGGACAACTGCATGCTCTAGTGGTACCATTTCTGAGCTGGAATCACAGTAATGAAAGCACTTGGAAGCAGGAGAGATAGTTCTGAGTTCATGTCACACTATCTTCATCACGTGCTCCGCAGTCAGCAGTGCCTCTGGTAGATGGGTGCCTTCACAAAACCACATTGCTGCCGCGTTAGGAAGTCGGGTCAATTGATAGGCAATGTGTTGGCTTTTGGCGACGTCAAAACGCTGGCACTCACGGATGATGGAATCTACTGTGTCACAGTCCTTGCAGAACAAGAGATTGAATTTATCTGTTCCTTTTACATTATACGCCACTTTTTCTGACTACTCCATGCTATCATCCGCTTTGCGGCCTGCCCCTAATATTAGCACATCTCATTTTGTCGCATCAGAGGAGCCTGAAGGTGCATCTACTTAGCTATGCTATGTGGGAATCACGCGCATTGCCACTCGATAACGACATGTGCTGTGCAGTAGGGGTGCGCACGTCCCACAGATTGTCTACAAAAGTACTAGCTGACACATTGCTTGGGGAGTTGGTAACGGACTGGCGTGGGGAAGGCTGAACGTTGAAGCATGTGCAGTGGCCGTGAAGACCTTTAGCCGTTAACTGTTTGATTGTTCCCTTTGCTAATAAATGTTTTCGCAAGTGTTGGGGCAGCGTTGCATTCCGTCGTTTGGCCAGACAGTGAGAACTACGACAAGTGGCGCCTAAGGGGTATAAGTGGCCACATCTGGCAAGCAAGATGGATGCGACGCTGGAACGACTCCTCCAGACAATGGAATGGCTCAACATAGCCTTTGGGGTGTTCTGTGCGGCGATGGGACGTGCTGAGTTTATGGCCTATTGTGCGGCGAGGCGCGTTAGGGTCTCTACTACGGACTATGCCGAATGGCCACTGCCCTCGTTTCGACAGAAATCAACACCGTTGCAAGACGATGAAACTGGAGATGACAGTGCTGCCGATGGGGAGGCTCAAGTTGCGGAGCCATTAGTGGACCACGCCCTGGCAGTGGCCACCCACAAGGATAAAAAGTATGTCACGGAAGACTCTGTTATAGAATTCGGAGACACGAGTCACGTGGCCGAGGAGCCCACGATCTGGCATGCCAAGGACAAGATAGAAAATGCTGCAGAATTGTTGGCTGCAACAGAAGACAAAAGTGCCAGCGATGAGGCTGTGATGGCTTTGTCCATGCCTTCCAACTGCAACGACTACTTGAATTTGGGTGTGGCAGACTAGGGCCAGGCCACTGTGGTGAGAGTGAGTGGCTGTGCAGAGATGCCGAAAGATTCTGAGGCTGCCGGCGACGAGACACCGTTTCCAAAAAAGGCTTGAAGCAGTGATGACAAAGGCCGTTGCACGCAGGAAGGTGGCTCACATGGCCACAAAGATGACAGCAGAAGCAACCGCAAAAAACGACACTATCTGCAACCTGTGTGTGAGTGGTCTGGTCGTCACCGCTCGGACAGGTAACCTCGACGCACTGCTCGGTAAGGCCAACCAGGTAATGCACACTGCGGCTTTCGTTACGAGCAAGACTCCGGGCGCACGCTGTTGCCGCTTTACCAAGTGCATGAAGCACGAGCCCAGCGGCGCCCTGCGCAAATATGAGGTGTGGACGCTAGCTGCAGTGGCGGCTGCAACAACGCCCGTGACCGCTATGGCTGCTGGCAAAGTGCCCAAGACCGCGCCAACAGCAATGAGGGTGACGTCAACAAGGCCAACGACGGTGATGAATGGCAAGGACGATGCTGGGAGATGCAATGAAAATATCTACCAGCAACGAACTTTTTCTGAGGTACGGAATGTGTGGGAATCACACACATCGCCACCCAATAACGGCACGTGCTGCCCCGTAGGGGTGTGCGTGCCTCATAGATTGCCTACAAAAGCATTAGCTGACACATTGCTTGAAGAGTTTTGTGGCGAACTGGCGAGGTGTGTGCGCCCGTGGATTGCAAGACCGGTGTGATGAAGGCTGAACATTGAATGGCATGTGCGGTGGCTGTGAAGACCTTCAGCTGTTAGCTGTTTGATTGCTCCCTTTACTAATTAATGTTTTCGCAGGTGTTGAGGCAGCATTGTATTTTGTCGTTTGGCCAGATGGCGAGAACTATCACAGTTGGTCATTTTGCAGTCGATTCAGTTTTGCAAAGATGTGCTTATACGAAAACATGCACTCTCTGTGGTGTCCTGCACTGGCATTTGACACTACATCTGTGCGCAGTGGTTAGGGCACAACACTTCGCTAAAATAGCCGAACACAACCTGTGAAGCTGTGACGTCATAGGAAACCAAGAGCCCCAGTGGTGTTCAGCCTCTCTGAACAACAAATACCTTGTTTGATTGCCTTGCACTACAGCCCACTACCCATGCTGTGCTAAAAACGAAACTAAAACTGTAGAGAAAGACTTGTAGACACTTTGCGAGCTAACACCATTTAATCCAAAGTCTGTACTTCCTATCATTCTCATGATGGTACAATGATTGCAGCGCCAGTTTTCTGTCCAGGTTATTGTGTGAAACTGCTTGAGATCACTTCTATTTCTCTGGCTTAGACAAAGAAAGTATTTATCGCAAAAGGTGTGAATGTAATGCAAATACTGTTTACCAAAGGCAGAGAAGTTTGTTTATTGTGAAGCTGCGGGTGTCGCGTTTGAGACCCCTACCCTACACCAACCAAAAGGCTATCTTGGGAAGCAAAACAAACTTACTACCCCCTTCCTGCTCATTCTTTTTGAGAGAAAGGATGGTTTTCTTGCTTGTAGTGGCTGTAAAGGTCTAAAATTGTTTACAGTGTATGAACTGCATTATGTGCAAATTTATGGTTACCAATGGTTCTTGGACTGTCAAGAAGCCGAGGTTTTGGCAAAAGTAAACTATGAGCAGTAAGGTAATTTCACCGTCTGAAATTTTATGAAATAGGCATTCAGGTGAACATACATCTATTTCATTAAACGTGGTGCAACTGCTTCATGTTTGTGACATCAACATTTGCATTAGAAAATGTGAGACTGCAAACTTCTCCAAATAACTCATGCTGCTTTGAGGCGGGGGTTTTATCTGCTCCGGAAGCTGGGGATGCTAAAGTAGCTTCGGTCAATCGCATCACTGTAACTATTGATCGTGCAGCTCCTGCCACCTTCTCTGGTGCCGACGGCCACCTGCTCCATGAGCAACAGTCTGAGTGGCTCTGCTGATGTGGAACCACTGGTGCGAGCATCCCGTCGGCTGCTGCAGTGTTTGGCCTGGCCTGGCATGACCTCAATGCACCTCTGGGTCATGGCAGCGCTGCGTGGATTTGTGGCTACAGGACGCTTCGCTCTTATTACCGACCTTTTTGAGTCCTCGGTTGACATGGTGTGTATGTGCTTGTGCTTAATGAAGTCATGGTTCTTCTCAAGTAATTTTGCTCAAGGGAATGTTATTCATCTCACGATGTTACAGAGTTTGAATGAGAGTGCGACATGCGGGGAACATTTGCTTCTATAGCTGTACCTCAATTAGGTGCAGTGCCAAAGAAAAAAAAATGCCCTGTCATAGCCAAACACCCCAAGCATACATCTTTTTTTTTCTCTCTTTGCTAGTTAATATTGTATTAACTTGAAAAACTGTAAGAAACACACACAAAAAGGAAAGCTCCACCAGATGAGCGCTAACGTTTGTGGGGTGCTAACACCCCCTGCAAGGTTGTTTGCGCCTTATGGCGCACGTGTCTCGCGCAGAAGCTGCGTTCAGGAGTTACAATTATAAAGCGGTAGGTGGCGTTGTGCTCGCAAGCGTTTATCACCACCATCATCATCATGGTTAGACCGGTATAGCCAGCAGTGACGCCTGGCGAGAAGATTTGGTGGCGGCACAGGAGAGATAAGCAGGTCTCTTTGGCGGGTGGTAGTTTGCGCGAACGGTCGTGTGTTGTGTGGGTCCCTGGTGCATGGCACTGCGGGTCATTTGCCGGGGGCCCTCGTGGTGAGTCAAGCGTTTGCGAAGCTGCCTTGTGCGTGTTCTTGTGTTTTTTAGTTTCTGAGTGTAGTGCAATACTGTGTCAGGTTGTTTAGCGTGTTGGTCACAATTGATGTAGTAATTCGGCTGGTTATATAGTCGGTCTAAAAGTAGTTAAATAAATGCGTGTTGTTTTAGTTCGTTTCGACCATGTCTACTGTGTCCATTCAGTCCTAGAGCTTGGTGCTCGCCACTTCAGACCCCACACATTAAACTAAAGTTTTTTTTTCATGCATTCGCGCCTATTTGCGACTGAGCCCCGGTTTCGTAAAGTGCATAATCTAGCAAGAATTCCTCATCGCACTTCAAAAGATAAAAAAATGAGCAAGAAAGCTATCAAGTAGCTCAAAAATGTGAAACGTTGATTTAACTAAGCTCACTTAAATGAATTTCATTGTAAATTAAACATTAAAGGGCCACTCACCACGTTTGACAATTTTGAGCTGGCAAGCGCAATGGGTAGATGAGGCGTTCATGATCACATCTGCCAAAATTTGCAACACTACCCGCCGTGGAAATGGATCAAATTTCAAGATGAACGCTGCTCCCCCGCCCCTCTGCCAGCGCACGCCTAGAGAATGAGGGCATGACGTGGGCGTATAAATGGCCCCATGTACATGGCAATGCAATGACATTGGTCCTCTGCGTAGACTACTCTGCTCTGACGTTGTCAACAGTATACCACGTGACATAGAAAAAAATTATTTGACACAACATGTGAAGTGTATGTATTTGTTACTTTAAAAAATAAATAAAACTTGCAATAAGTCAAGTCAAGTCAAGTTTATTAAATAGTTCAGTTGAGTTACATGGTTAGCGTTATTACAGCAGGAGGTCCCAAAGTTTCAAAGAAACTGACAAGGGGACCTCCTATGGCTACACGGATGGGGTAATTACAAAAAATACAGCAATAGTATACGGACTTGTGAGTAATAATGAATAAGCTTGATTAACAATAAAAATACGATCAATACACAACATAATGGTAATACTCACTATTGAAAATAATGAAATGCAATGAAATTTTTGCACGTTTTTCTTTCATTTTTTTTCCCGTAAGGTGCTACGAGATGCGGAGCTGATGTGCCAGTATTTCGCATGCGTTCGGGTCCCCGCGGTCAGCGCATTGAGCAGACGACCTCCATGGAATGCTCCTATGCGTTCCCACACTCATTGTACTCATCTACTCTACCGTGTCTAAGCCAGCATTTCTAAACCATCGTGCAGCAACAGGCAGAAGACAACAAAATAACGCTGGTCAACAAAGCAACGCTGTTTGCGTGCTCGGTGGTTAGACTTGTTTGCGCACGTCATGCGCATGTTACCTCATGGTCGGATGCTGGAGAGGGTGGGGAAGAGATTTGGCTTGTGAAGGCTACGCAGAGAAGTGGCAAGGGTTTCGAGCTCGCATCCTCTCATTCTTGTTTTGCGCCGCTTTGAAACACTTGTTACTCCGCTCGTGATGAACCGATCCGAAAAATTTTTATGGCAAAACGTTCCTCGTCGGACACCCAACAACTTCCACTGTCTAACTGAAATTCGGTGTGGGGCCTGGTGAGTGGCCGTTTGAGGAGCGAAATATATTGTAGCAAAGCAGCCATTCGGGCTCCATTCACAATTGCATTCACAATTAAAGAGGGAGTTGACGTCAAGCTGGCATTTCAGCGGCATACGTTCCGCACACCAAATCTTTGTTCAAATGTGTTTAGAACATTAATTTCTTTTTATTTTATACAGTTTTCATTCCTGATTATTTAGATATTCTGATCTACTTATAACCCTTTCAGTTTAGGAAAAATATGGCTGGAAAAAAGAGCTCTCGAAAGCATGTTCAGCGCTAGCGAACAAAAACATAAAAAAAGACAACAGTGCAATGTGCACATTGAAATGTTTGATAGTTTAAAAACTACATATTTTAATAGAAACACAATTGCATATTTCAAATCTTCACATACACACATGCACACTCTCACACTTACAACGAGAAGTGCCATCATAATTTATCAAGAATTTCAAGAATATTTTAAGACCTATCTCTTATGTCAATCGGCACTTTTCCTAAAGAAATAGTGATTGCGACATGTCCCTGGTATCTAACTTAGTAAAAGTCACTGTAACATAACGAACATATTTTGCACCGAATACTCATCAGTATATGGTTGTGTAGTGTTCTATCATTCTTCTTGACAATAATCTGGCATTTTACCCATTTAGCAGTCACTGCACGTTATCAAGGCTTACTGCATGTGTTCTGTGTTTTTATGCTGCATTGTCTTTCTTTTTTACACTTTCACATGTAACTTATATTAGTCGATGTAATCAAATACCTGAAACCAATTCTGCAGCTTATTTTGTTCTATATATATATATATTTGAAATTATGGCGAAGATGAAATAAACGTAGTGGAAGAAAATTCCAACAGAGAGCATCTATCAAGTTTGTACAGCACCTATTTAGCATCAAGCACTTCAGGCATTTATAGTTCTGGGAACCAAGAAACGCTGGCAAGATGGTTGGGCAGAGGAAGTGCAAGAAGCAAGAGCAACTTTCTTATAAATCTTCTCTATACTTGTCACTACAACCACCCCCCAGTGAGCTAGAAACAATCCTAGAAACCTCTGAAATGGAAGGTATACTCCATCTCCTTTCAGCACTGTCAAGGCTATGGGCCCCTTAGCCAATAGGAAGGCCTATTAGCCTCCACACATGTGTTCATCTGCTCGGTGTAGGGTGAGCAAAGTGAATAAACGGCATTGCTGAGAAAAGAAAATGGCTGCACCCATCGCAGCTGGTGCACTCCGCTTCAATATTACGCAGCTGGCCATCGTGTGCTGTGTGACCTGTAAGTTACAAACTAGCACTTTTATTTACTTTAGGGTTATGCTTGGACAGCAATGTACTCGTGACTATACTGCACTAATTCCAAGAACCATTACCAAATTCTCAGCGCATTAGGCTTAGCAGGTAAAGAAACAGCGCGAGTTGGCATAAATCACATTTCACCATTCCTTTTTTACTGCCAGTGCAGTGGGTGAACTGCAAAAGCGAGTTCGCTTCTTAGTGGGCTGTTGCGTGTGCATTGGTGCTGCCATGTTGATTTGTTACCACAGTAACCGGCAGTTACTGGTACAGCAATTAAGGGCATATGACATCAATGTGAAGAACAAACAATATCATGCATAAATGTGACGTAACACATGCCAAACAAGTGTTAATGTCTCAAGCCTATCAATTGTGAGGTAATTATACCTGGAACTATGTTTTGCTGTGCAAACGTATTGCTTGCTTACACCCCGCAACCTTTGTAGTGCTGAACGGTGGTGTTCAGATGGAGTATAGTCAAGAGTTGCACTGAGGTTTCAGTTGGTCGACATGAGCTTTTTTGCGGGGGTGCAGTGTCATTGGTTTTTGGATGGCTGTATGCGCTCAGTAATGCAGTTGACTGGAGATTTCTGGCATAGAAGTAGATAAAAAGCATCATGCTTATGGCGCATTGCACTCTGAGAATTAAAGAGAGCTTAACTGGTTGGTAAGTATTCATTCTAAAAAGAACAGGGCGTGCAAAAATGGACACTAGAAGGAAGTCAAGACATCACGAACGCTGACTAACGACTGCAAAGGCACGCTGTGCACGCTTATTTGAATAATTGCAAGGGCATGTACAGGTAACTCCTACTAGGCACGTGTTATCAACAGAAACGCATCATCTTTTGGATTTGATATGCCGAAGGTTCCCTGAGGGAGCGTGCATCCTCGTTATGCAAGTGCACCTTTGAATGTTGTCACTTGCTCAAAACAGGTCAGCATGTATATCGGGCCTTGCATGCTTCGGGATACATTTTGTCAGAGGTCGCAGCTGCCACAAGGTGTCACCTCGTAGAGCAATGCCAGCTGCTCGTGCGCTCTACACAGATGTTGATGTGTGGCTGTACTCACTGGATTGAAAATGTTGATCAGTGGCATGCATGGTTTTCAAGGCGTTAATATCAAACAACCCTGTTTCGTGTCCCAGGTATTCTGCAGGGCTGTGCAGCCGTTGACCCGCAAGTGCGCATTCCCAGTGCTGGCTTTTATGCTGCTATCATACCAGCACTCTCCGGCTCTTTTCCACAAGGTTTGTCACTCTCTTTTTTTTTCCAGACTGGACAGATTACTTCTCAAACTGAAGCTACCCTAACCATGCCACTGAAAACATCTTTTTCAAGTTCTTTAAGCTGCACATAAGAGCACAGAAATGAGCATGAAAGCCATAACCATCTTTGGTGTTCAAGATTTGCTTCTAAGGATGTTAGTGGTAAACTCAGTATGCACATGCATCAGCAGCCAAAGCTCATTGATAAAGTTTTGTGTAATGTATTTTTCTGGGTACCCCCCTCTATGGTAGCTCTGCATGCTGGGTGTCGTGTTGCTGAGCTAAAGGGTTTGATGCACGGCACCCGTATTGGGGATATGTGAAAACCACTCATGCGAGTAGATTCAGGTGCATGTTAAATAACAACACTGCAGTATGCCTCATAATCATGTCTCAGCTTGCAATAAGTATTATTTTTCGAGTCATTGCAGGCCTTTAATTTGACCAGGAACTCATGTGTCTCAGTGAACCTTACTTCTGCCATCACTGTGCAGATCCTGCCTCATCTGCCGCTGTTTGTGAAGCAACTGCAGAATGACCCAGTTCTTCAGGAGCTGGCCAGCCTGTCGTACACTATGATGTACCTGCACTCGGGCTTTCCTGACCTCTACGATGCCGTGCTAGATGCACTCAAGGTGATTTGCCAGCTCAAAATGAGACCTCCTGGCAAATGCACTTTTGTTCAATCTTACTCGCCAAATTGTTACTGCTGTTATGAAGTCAGGTTTGATGAGATCTCACCGCTGCCACCACTGTTAGGAATTCGCTGTGGCGCGATGGTAGTGGTAGCCAAGGGCAGTGAGCAGTTGAACGAACTTCACTGAGGCCTTCGCCCAGAGGCAGAATAGGGAGGCAATTGATTTTGAAAACAGCAACAGGTAGGAATGTTCACTATAGCAGGCTATAGTTTGTACAGAGCCGGCCAGCACCACAACGTCGGCTGGGGTAAAATCCTCTAAACTGGGGCAGGCACGGCCTTAAATAACATTTTGGTCTCTTCTACAAGACCAGTTCCCGGTGCTTGGAGGAGAAGGTGAAGCTTTCCCGGGAACGGCACGGTGGCTCGATGGAGGAGGCGACGCTTTGCCCGGAACTGCACAGTGCCGCCTTCTGCGTGGAAGGTGGTGCAGAGAAGGGGGGGGGGGGGGAGACTTCGCCTGAACTGCGCTTGTTCTCATGGAAAGAAGCGCTCCTGAACGAGGATCCTGCCTGTGGCATAACGCTGTACATACTTTATCCACAGTCAACATCTTGATCTTTTGGACTCCCCAAAAACTGTGAAGTAGTTAAAAAAAAAGAATGCTTTTACTTCGCTGCAGTTAACAAACAGCTCACCTATGCCTGAAAAAGCTCTGAGGGCTTGTCAACAGGCGTCTCAGCTTCTTGATGTCCACTTCATGCTTTAGGAAGAGAATCTCCCCTCCGCTATTCCTGCACCCAAGTTGCTTCTTCCCCCTTCTGTTTTCTTCTTACTTTTGCATTGTACTCTTCCAAGATTGCTACTTCAGCCTCCTCATGATAAAACTGTTCTAGCTTCTTCTCATCATAGCTAGCCATGGAGCAAACCTTTGTATTATTATGAGCTAGATAGTAGGATGGAAGCTGGTCTTTAGATAAACTACATAGATCTCTAATTTATTTTTATCACAAGGTTTGCTGCCCTTGCATTGATACTGTTTAATTCGTTAATGCTACCCATAATGTTGAATAGGAACCCTAAACAATAATCTTGCTTCTCAGAAAGCCTTTTATAAAAAAGTATTAGTCGGCCCTGAATGTGCGCCCCAGTTCTTTAAACCTCGCTTAAGCCAGTGATATGCCATTCAACACCTGGCAAGACAGTTTGCATGTTTCCTGCATTTCTGTGGAATTCGCTGCATGTTTGCTGTGGAATTAAGGCGAGTGCTCATCCCGAATATTTGTCTGGATTGCACAGCTCTAATGACGGTGAATCAGCTGTGGAAAAGAGAGGACTGCTTCTGTGTATAAGTATCACGATGGCCACTGTTTCAGGATGTGTCGGCAGCTACACCTAGTGTAGATGACATGCAGCAACTCCTGAACCAGTACCGGCTGTCTTCGGCCACAGAGCGCTACATAGGAGGCATTGTGGGAGAGCCATCTGCCCTGGTACGTCGTGAGGCTGAGCTTGTTGGGCTGCTCAACCTGGGCAACACGTGCTATGCCAACAGCGTCCTCCAGGCACTTTACATGACCTCACGGTGAGTGTCTGCCATGCTACAAAATTGCAGTATGAATTGTCAGAATTCTTCACTGCCCTGCTGAGGCAGCATAATTTATTGCAAATAAAAGTATGCGATGTCACTGGTCCTTCGGACAAAATTAGTTCAGTTTGTGGGAATTGAGGCTAGCTCGCTGCCTTTGCGCGGGCTTTGCCGCCTTTTCTGCCGTTCTCATGTCCCGACATGTTTCCCTTCCTTTGCTGTCTGCCGCGCTGGGAGAGCGAAGTGACGTTTAACCCCCTCACCCGGTAGCAGATGTTGACTGTGGCGCCGCGCGCGTAGTCTTCCCAGAGGTTTTCGCGCGTTGTGTTGGGAGCGGGCAGACAGATACTCTCCGGGACTGCAAACGGTGAGCCACGCAATCTTTTCCGTCCGTCAGCTCCCGTCGCTCGGGGCTCGTCGGACTTCGCTGACGTGGATCATCTTTACCGCGGAGACGTGCTCGTGGCACCCTGTGTAGTACTTTTGTGCCCGTGGCGTGGATAAGCCCATTTGCTTTCCCATCGCGCCTTTGCAACGGGCTGTACTGCATTTGGTGTTGCCACAATAAAGTGTTGCGACTTTGAGCAGTATTGTGTTCTCACCCTGGCGACGGTTAACGCATGCCCTGCGGCTCGCTAAGACCGGACCCACGCTAGTGGCCGTACTCCTTCGGGATACGTGTACATCACAAGTTATAGCAACTTCCCGTCAATTAAGCGCCCGCTCACATGTTGCTGCACGCCTACGCTTTTTCCTTGCACCTTAGTTTTCAATACTGTGTGCGTGCTAGTCAAGGCAAAAGGTATTCACAACTGTTCATATCGCCGCTAGGACAATATTTACGTCTTAAGAAACTAAGGCACAGACATTGGTGGGTCCAATCCGCCCCTTCCCGATGGGGCAGCGCATGCTCCCTTTCATAGCGGAAAGCTCGCGAGGCACTTTTTCATAAAGGAGGCTTCCATCCTGGCGATAGCGGTTTTTCTCGGCTCTTACCAAATTCCTACCAAAAAGGGCAATGGCAGCACAAGAAAATGAAGGTGGCTTCCACCATCATACTTCGGAGCCACGGAACACCACCAGCATGCTGCGCAGAGCCGAAGGGAAATCTAGTTATACAGAGCTTTGCTCAAGGAGACTGTCCATATTTCCATGGTTTTGGCAAATTTCTTTCCATTTTTCTCAATTCGAATGATTCTTTGCTCTCTTCTCCTAACCCTAGAGTACATACCCCCCCCCCCCCCGCCCCTTCCCTCGCCACTGCCTATTTTATGAGCCGCCGCCAGTGGAGAATAAAACACCCGCGTGTCATTGCCGGCAAATTCAGTACCGGCGCACAGGTCTGATTACCAATAGAACACTTCTTTGAGATCCGGTACACTCAGACTCTCTGCTGCTTATTAATCCTTTCAAGGTGAAATTTTTTTGTAAAATGCATGCCAAACATAGGTAATCTTTCTTTTTTGCTGGAATAAATTCTTTAAACATTTCTATTTCTGAAATACCCAAAACTTTTTTTTCGTGACCGTAAAGTGACAAAACTATTTTGTGTTGTTACGTGCACATAGTTTATTCAAACACCAAGAAGTATACTAAACAGAAACACTTTCACAATCTTTTATAAATAAGAATTATGCATTAGAATAAATGTAGCTCACTGTCACATAAAATTAAGTGCACCAGAGTACTTCTTTTTTTTAAGGTACTTTGCTATAACACTAAGCACTAAAGAATGGTCACCATTGATCCGATCATATTTGTATCGCTGCACACGCTTTCGAGTTGTTGCTTTGTCATGATTGTCGAAGTTGGAACTCTTAAGTAAATCTTCATCTGATCAACTGAAATCCAATTAATCAGATTTGGCATTTGGAGACCAAGATGTTCCCATTAGGAGAATGGCCGCTCGATTCACTAGCAGCAGAGCAACCAGCGTGCACTTCTATAGCATACACGCACTGCACAAGTGAGCGCAGGAAAAATATATCTATGGTTGTGCGCCCAAGCGGGCTGAAAAATGGTGGAAAAGCTATGATACATCTTATTGCTTACAAAATCGAGTTAGTTTTTCTTTTTCCCAAAACAGAAAACATAAACGCAGCAGTGTTTTTTGCTTAGTGTACTGCCACACAAAAACAAATGTAGTCGTGCCCTGAGCAGCAATAAATGAGAGAATCAGAAGTAGGCACCCTGTGAGAGGTTGGAAACCAGACAGCAATCAGCTTTGCAGGTGCGAGAAGTGTTAACTACCAGCAGGACGAAACCGTAACCAGCCGCACCGCTTGTGCATGCTTGGATTTACTAGCAAAAGGCCGCTACGCTGCTTTGGGGGGGAGGGGAAGGTACTGGAGGTTTACGAGGGTGGTCTGAAAAGTTCTCAGCCTCAGTAAGAATCACGTGAGCTGAAACTGATGTGCACGTTCATATAAGGCTCTGCAAGTCTCGGATGAAACGCCATCCAGTGGTGACCAGCAGTTTGGCTTTGACAGTTGATCACATGGTGTAGTGAAAAGCACCGTAAAGGATGAAGAAGCTTGAGTTCCGGACAAAGTTTTTTTTGTAAAAGAAGGTTTCTCTCCAAATGAAGCTTACAAATGGTTTTAAAGTTTACAGGAAATATTTACCTTCATACTCTGCAGTCAGGAAATGTGCTGCTAAATTTAAGCGAGGGAGAGATAGCATTGAAGATGACCCGCGCGAACAACTCCTGAATTGATTGACCGTGTGCACGATATGGTTTTGGAAGACAGAAAAGTGAAGTTGCGCGAAACTGCCGTGGAGGTTGAAATCTCAGTGAAAAGTGTAGGTCACATTTTGTACTATGAACTATGTATGAAGAAGCTCAGTGCAAGATGGATGCCACACATCCTTACTACTGAGCAGAAACGCAACTGCATGATGATGTCACAGTATGCTTTGGAGCTGTATAACAAAAATCCAGCAGACTGGCTCGCACATTTATAATAATTGATGAAACTTGGATTTATCATTACACACTGGAATCGAAACCACATTCAAAGCAGTAGTCTGAAGCCAGGTCCTCTGCACCAAATAAAGTCAAACCTTCCGCAGTAAAGGAGATGGCCTCTGTCTGTTTTTGGGACAATAAAGGCATTCTGCTTGTGGATTATCTTGAATAGGGTAAAACCATGATCGAGGAGTACTATTCTGACCTTTTATCTCAATTGAATCAGAAAACTCGTGAGAAAAGACCAGATTTGAAGAAGAAGAAAATCATCTTTGTTTTAAGATAATGCACCGGTGCTCAAAGGGCAACTGGCAATGGGTAAATTGGACAATTTGAAGTTGGAATTGTTGGAGCACCCACCCTATTCTCCTGACTTGGCTCTGTCGGACTACCACCTGTTCCTAATACTCAAAATCGTCCTTGTTGGGCAGCGTTTTTTATCTAATGAAGAAACAATAGCTGCTGTGGATAAGTACTTTTCAGTACTTCCACAAAGTCATTTTAAGCATGAAATCCTGGCTCTAGAACATCGATGGAATAAGTGTGTAAAGTAGAAAGGAGACTATGTTGAAAAATAAAAATAATATTGAAGGTCCAAAATGCTTTTTTCTACATCAGGCTGGAAACATTTCAGATCACCCTCGTGATCACCCTCATGCTGATCACTATCGGTGCCTGAAAAAAATTGCGCATCTTCCCGAAGTGTGGCAGCACATTTTAAGCAAGAAAGGCACACATATTAAACCAGCTGCACCATGGGCGCGCTAGGATGCACAAGTGACTTCCTGAACACCACCTTGGGAAGCACAAAAAAGTAACAGAGAGACATTAGCGCATAAAAATATTTTATTTTTTCGAAGCATAGCAGCACATGCCAAGGAAAAAAATTATTGAAAAATACGAGTATTTTTAGCTAGTCGAACCACGAATGTGCTTGGGTGCGCAGGCGGTTGCCGCTTTGCAAAGAAAACAAAGAAACACGGAAAAACTTCAAGGCATAAAAAAAATTTCACATATTCCCGAGGTGTGGCAGCATATGCCACGCAAGAGAAATGGTCAAAAAAGGCGAGTGTTTTATACATAGAGGCAGTGCTGTACATGTACGTTAGAAACCCTTCAGTCCATGTTAGGTGTGAAGGGGGTCCACCCTATGTACGGCTCACGCAGAAGCCTAGCTAATGTTTCTGCCGTACACAGTCGTACCGTGCACGATTAATGAATAACGGTGGGGGGGCGCTGGCTGGCCATAAGAAGACCACCTCCTTACTGCCGGTTCACAAAGCGCGCGACCAAGGGCCCAACGAGGTGAGCTGTCCGCTTCACCTCGCAGCCGCAACCACTGGGACGTGCGACCTGGACCAGCCAGGATGGAGTCGACCCCCTGGTGGAGTACGTCTCCTCGAAGCCCTGGCGCCGGCAGGAAAGAGCCCGCATTGGGGTCGCACGGGCGCACCTGTACCACCCTTCTAAGGGGCACACGGTGCGGGGCGCGGACCAGAGGGCTAATGGGGCCTGCTATCCGGTGCCAGCAGGGACGTGCCGCTGCGAGTGCAGGGCCGTGGTGGTACATAGCTACCACGAATTGGGAAAGTTACACCGTCGTTGCATCCCGGATACCCAACCAACCAGCTGCGAGTCATTACAGGAGTGCCCCTGCTCCGCGGCTCAGGCCACGCTGGCGCGGGCTGTCCGGGATGCGAACTTCGCGCAGTGGCTGCTGAGAGTTGCCGCAGGCCATGCTGCCTGCGTGAGTTCACTAGGGCAGCTACTGGTGACAACTACCTTAGGGGAGGAGGCAGCAATACTGGAAAAGGCACACGCGGCGACCACATCGATGCCGGAGGTGGTGGCAGTGACCTTGGAGGCTGGTGAGAGAGCAGTGAGGGCTCCGGCGGTGCCCGCGGAAGAGACAGACAGACTGGAAAGCATAGATTTCGACCAGGCTCTATTGGCTTTCTTGGAGGACGAATAAAATAATTATTCCCTTGTTGCAGTCTCTGTCATTCGAGGCCTCCTTAAGAAGAGGAGGATGTGAAGGAACACATGCGCCCAGCCACCCTTTCTCTTCTACGGCAGAGCGCCAGCCTAGTTGCGGCGACATGACTGTCCCTTCGAGAGTCAATAAAGCTTCTTGCGAAGGGATGAAACACCCCCGTAGCCAGCGCTCGTGATCCCCCTTTCCCGGTGCATGGAACGAGTTTCCCCTCTTTCAGCGAGGGAACATATATTCGCCAGGAAAGGGAAACCAGGACGGAAAAGAAAACCGGCGTGCCGACAACCGGACGAGCTCTCTGTCACCAACCAAGGAAGAAGGTCGAGCCCGGAACCACCTGCGAGCCGAAGACGACAACGACCAAGGTGTAAGCGTTTAACCTTGTTTTTTGTAGTATCTCTGTACCACATTTACGCATTTTGCTAACTTATAGAAATAAAGTGTTCTTGTAGACCTAGCCTGTTGCCTTATTCGCCAGAACTTGTGTAGCTGCAATGAGACAAGCTACGGATTGGGAACGTTAATCGTGCACGGTACAGCTGTGTGCGGCTGGAACATTAGCCAGGTTCCTGCGTCAACCACACATAGGACGGACACCTTACAACTTCAAGCTTACCCTTATCCACTTAAATGCGACCCTCGTCAAGCGTGAATCCCATGTATGTTATTTTAGTCACCACTACCTGAGCTTTGTTCAGGTTCAGAGTAATGCTTGCAGACCTCAGCCTTTCTAGAATGTCTTTCAAGTGGTGCACATGCTCCCCGAATGTTTTCGACTAAACCACTATGTCGTCTAGATATGCGAGTGCATGCTGCGACTTTGCATCTCTCAAAACATGGTTCATTAGCCTCTAATATGTAGCAGGAGCTCCCACCAAGCCAAAAGACATTCTCTTGAATCAGAAAAGTCCTCTGTGGCATGTGAAAGCTCACTTCTTTATATCCCACTCGTCCATCTCAACCTGAAAATATCCACGACTAGCAACGAGCATAGGGAAGTACTTTGTCCCACCTAGGTTGGATACTAATAATGAAACGGACGGAAGAGGATACGCGTCTTTCTTCGTAACCTCATTCAGCCACGGTAGTCCACTCAAAGGCAATACGTATCATCTTTCTTTGGAACTAGAACTACAGGGAAACCCCATTGGCTGTTTGACTTCTCAACTACGCGTGTCTTAGAGTAGAGTTCATCCAAGGCAGCGTCAAGCGCTTTCCACTTAACCAAGCTGATCGGTCGGGGATTGCGTTTCCAATGTTGTGCATCACCCGTTTCAATTCTGTGCTTGACCAGCATAGTGCAGCCTGGGCTGGTCAGAAAACATCGCATCGTACTTGTACAACCGTGATGACAGCTGCGCTCTTTCTCCTTTTTACAGGCTCTCTGCCTCTACCAAAAGCGGGGGAACTGACCTTAGCTGTAGCGCGACACATTGTTCTGGCGGGGTAGTTACTGACTTTCTCGATGTGCTTTCCTCTTCACATACTCGCGCCCTCCCTGCGATTCGCTTGCCCTTGTAAATGCGGGGGCCTTCGGGAAAAGCTTTAGTGCATCTCCGTTGCCCTCTCGGTAACCGCATTTGCAATGTCAATAACGATACCCGACTTGGCAAGCAAGTCTCGACCCAGGATTACAAAAAGACATTGACAGCACAGGAAGATGAGTGAAACGTCGCCTCTGAGGTCTTTCCCAGCGGATCAATAGCCTAGTGTGCCGCTCGAAGCACTTGCCCCAGTATCCTAAAGTGCTACAAACTTTTTTTGAGCTATCGTTAACTCAATAAGTGGTGCGGGCGAGTCTACAGCATCACCTGCGCGACAGACTGAGGGTGCAAGTGATTCAAACGCATCAAAGGAATTACTAATTGCTGTGCAATGTCCGATGTGGTTCACTGGTGGCGCTGTTTTTTTCCCGAACTGCGTGTTTGCTCCTGACTCGGCGTGCGGTTGCATTCGTGGGCGATGTGCCCCGTCGAACCGCACTGATAACAAGGACTGCAGAAACCACGCCAGCCCAATCGCAAGTCGCCTCGATCTGGTGGGCCTTGCTCCGGGTTGCGCCACTCATTAGGCCTTGTGTTTATCGGGCACTCCTTCTGTGGAATTTCACGTGCAGGGCCGGCGTGAGCTGTACGGAGCGCATAAGTGTAAGGCTTCAAAGCGCGGTCTGACATCTCCGAAACGTGAGGTATGTGCTCATCAGGGAACGATGCTGAGGCGTTACCCCTAAACGCCTCTGAAGCTACTGCACCACCATTCCATGCACAGTGAGGCTCGGTTGACTGCGCTGCGGGCGGATGTGGGTGATAAGCTCGCACTGCAAGAATGTCTCCTTGCATGTGTTTCCCCTCGGCGGCAAGCTCTTCCGGATCTGCGAACTTGCACCCCTGAAGTGCGCGACAAAAATCGGGTGCTCTTGTCGTGTAATGCTCTCGACCTTTTCTGCATTGGTGGCGTGAGGGTTATCGAGACAATACAGTTCGTCCATAACTCGTGGATACTCCAGCAAGGATTCGCCTGGATGCTGTGTGTGTAGCTCCAACTCCTTCCATGAACACCACTCATAATTACTCGGAAGGAATTTGCCACATAAGCTGTCAAGAAACTCTTCTACCATGCAGGCGCGATGTAAAGTTAGTCAGAACCATCGAGCCGTTTGCTCTGTGAGCGACACTGGGACCACGCGCTCGAGAAGTTCATTGTCAGAAAGCCCCGATGAGTGCTGACAGTGGTGCAACCGGGCGAGATACTCATTGGCACTCTTGCACCCGTGGTAGCCAGTATAGGCAGGCATGTCTAATCTGACACAAGGTTGCACATTCCGCACGGGGGCCTGCGTTGTGTCCGGTAGGGCGCTCGCCAGGCTTCACATAACTGACAGCGTATTCTGCAAGAGTAGCTCGCTCAGGGGCAATTTATTGCCCGAAGACTTGCCTGCAGTTGCGGCATGTGTTCGAGCAACTTGTGGCGGTGCTTCTCTGTTCATGTCGCGAGGTGACGGAGCGCCATGCGTGGCGCTCTCTGTCCTATGCCTAAGCCTCTCCTAGTGGGGTCGCTGCAACATCCTTGTCGTCCCCTATGAAACGACCAAAATATGTGTTGTCGGAAAGTCCAAATAATGCTTCCGTGTTAGCCAAAGAATCAACACTCTGTGACGCGACATCAGACAACATGAACAAATCTTGGAATTCCGACATGCCTGTTGTCCTTTGGAGGAGCGTCAGTTGTGGCTCGCGTCCACAAAACTAGCCGGGGTGCCAAATTCGTTACATTGGGCGCCAGATGAAGGGATTCGTCTTTCCATAGCTCGAGTCATCGCAGCTATATGGGTTCGGGCAAATAAGGCAGCAGGCTAGGTCAACAAAACAACACCTTATTGCTACGTTAGCAATAATGCGTAAATGTCCCATAGAGAGACTGTCCGCTATAGGCAGATAACAAAAGGTAGACGCTTACGCTTTTGGTCGTTGACCGCCTTAGCTCACAGCGGGTATCCAGGGGTTGTCCTTCATCTCGTGGCTGGTACAAGAGAGTCTCTCGCTACCGGCACGCTCGTCTTGACTAACATCCCGGTTTTTCTCCCTCCAATGATGTTGGTTCTCTTGCTGAGGGAGGGTAACCTGTTTCTTGGGCTGGGAAAGGGGAATAGTGTGCGCCGTCCCCGGGGTGATGGGTCCCTTCGAGAAAGGCTGCAGTGTCTCGTTTCTAGAAGCGACAGACATGTACTCACAACTAGGCTGCCGCACTACTGTAAAAGGGCATAGAACCATGGGTGCATGTGCTTCTCCACATGTGCTGCCGTACATGTACGGCAAAAACCTTGAAAGGTTTACAGTGGTAAAATACGCCGCAAGTACACCAGAATGGTAACTGCAATCTTTCGAAGTGCGCACATGTGTCCAGTGGTGGTCATTTTCATTTTTCACTTAGGCGATGTCACAGCTTTGAAGCATGTGAAAAGAACCGCCAGGCCTGCATTAAACGCACAGAATAGTCACAGGGCAAGCTGGAAAAGCGAGCTTTCTAAAGCCTTTTTAAAACATTCTTTGAGTAACTGCTACAGGAACACTCGCGGGGTAGCCCCTACCCATAAACCATCATAATTTTTGTGTAGTAGTTAAGCAATCACCATGCCATTCTTCGTTATTCTTTGGAGAAGCATGGTATCCACTACAAACATGTAATTAATTTTGTGCAGTTTTTTATGCTCTGGCTGACCACTATGAAGATTTATGGCTTAGGATTTTGTTATGAATTGGAGCATTCGACGACCCACTCATTACCCAATTTACATTGTAGGACACCTTGCTGGTTCTGTGTTGTTCCAAAACACTTTATTACTCCTGTTATTGAGATCCTTTTCCTGAAAAGAATCCTGTATAGGGTCAGTTTGCAAGGAAGTTTCAAGAACTGGCGTGGCTCAGTGGTAGAATACTGGAGGGACATGCAGGGGACTTTGGTTCGAATGCCGTTGTGTCGTTGGTGCTTTTTATTTATGTACTTAGTTTTTTTTGCTTATTTCGTGTGATAGTGGCTATGGACACTGTTGGCAGTGGCGGGCAACTTGCCTCACGTGACCCTTGTGATCTCATAACAGTTTTCTCTGTAAATATCAAAGTCACCTCAGGGAAAATTAAATTACTCGCAATAGAGGGTGCCATATGTCCAGGAATGAGGCTGAATGTTTCTATGATCCGCAGTTAATGCGCTATAGTTGCAGTAGGGAAAGAGATAATACTAGCAGCTGCTCCACTTTATTGAGAATGTGTGCTTGGTTTTCTTCCGTAAAATTACTGCCTTCATTGAAAGGCTTAGTGCATCATAGTTTAGACACAACTAATAATTAAACACATCTGGCAGCATTGATAGATGGCCCAGCATGTCAATTGGGATGAAAGGAGTGGTACATGGCGTGGCAGGGTGACATTGCTTCAATTAACAGTTGTCCTGAAATGGTTCCTACCATTTGAAATAAATTGATATTCTCTCTAGGATTCTTTTGTGAATGCTTGTGTGGGATCTTCATAGCACATGTGCTTTCACTGCTTGTAGCTTGAGAAACCAGCTGCTTCAAACTGACACTCTACCACCAAGGACCATCCTGAAGAGCCTGCAGAAGTTGTTTGCATTCCTGGCTCTATCACAGGTGAGCACTGGGATGTTTCCATGTAGTGCAACACTCTGGTTATGCTAAGAGAGGCTTTTGTCATGCAGTGAGCATAAACATAAAGATGATGATGTTTTAGGTATAATAAAAAACTTAAACATTGTCTTGACATGTGAAACTGAAATACAATATAGCACAGGAGCGTAGGCCTAGCCAGCTAAATAGCAATGTCCAGCTCGAGTTTCCCCTGCTTAGTGCTGACGATGTGACTGCGGAGTCTTTATGATGTATTTCTTCATTCCATATTTTCCTTTCCCTAAAGGTGGAGCTGTTCTAAGGTGTCGTGAGGACAAGAGGTTTGCGAAATGGTTTGAGACGATCCATGTGAACGGTTACGTGGCCTCGGCAGCTCAGGTCAACTGTGAGCATGAGAGTTTCGATGAGGTAGTCGATAGAAGTTTGCTGAAGGAGTCCGTAGGGTTCGTGATACCTGCTGACGAATTTCATAGAGATACCCGGTGCAGAAGTGGGAAGCACACACAGCCAAACAAGAAAGTGCGGTGAAAACTGGATGTGGTGCAGTCCATTGTCGGGCCGAAATTTCTGTAGCACTTGTTCTTGTGTTTTTAGGCTGCAAGCTGATTCAGACATTGTTTCGTATATCGAGCAGCTTTGGCAGCTGGTGTACCCTCGTATGAGTCAGGTCAGTAGGGAGATCTTACAGATGTAAGATGAATTACAGATGTAAGAGGAAGCACCAATGGTAATTTAGGAATTCCTTGAATAAAGGGGCAACACTCATTGGTTCTTGCTGTGTTTACCATATCAGACGAATTCAAGAGCCCCTATAAAAATGTTTATAGCTGCTGGCTGTAAATTGTAAATAAAGGTGTGACTCGGTGTATATTCTCTCTTGGGGACCTTAAGTTTGACTGGAGTACGACAAGTGTGATCTGCTACATTAAATTCTCTGCGTTAAGTAATTTCTTTTTTGTGGCCACCCATTAAATCTAATACAAACAGACTGTCTCGTTTCTACAATTTATCGTTTGGGACCGATGAACATTTGACCATGTAGATAACGTTTGAACTAGCGCAGGTAAAACTAGATGTTATGGGATGGAAGTTTTCGCTTGTGGTACTTT
Source organism: Rhipicephalus annulatus (assembly GCA_013436015.1). Classification (NCBI taxonomy): domain Eukaryota; kingdom Metazoa; phylum Arthropoda; class Arachnida; order Ixodida; family Ixodidae; genus Rhipicephalus; species Rhipicephalus annulatus. The sequence continues at coordinate 89,433 of WOVY01009667.1, forward strand.
TAACTACCGTTAAATACCGAGGAAGCGCCCCCACCTGAGGAAGTGGCCCCTTCCTTTTTTTGAGATTTGCAGGATGTTTCAATGATAGAGGCACCCTTCCCTTTCTTCTATTTTCAGTTTCATTCACTGTTTTCGAAGGAGTGCATTCTAAATGAAGCATTTTATTGGAACCACGGTTGTGCATTTTTTTTTTATTCTGCCCCGCCGCAGTGGTCTAGTGGCTGAGGTACCAAGGTGCTGATTTAAGATACTTAGCTGCTGGCACACAGGTCGCGGGATTGAATCCCGGCTGCGGTGACTGCATTTTGGATAGAAGCGAAAATGCAGGCTTGTGCGCTCAGATTTGGGTGCACGTTAAAGAACCCCAGGTGGTCGAAATTTTTGGAGCCCTCCACCAGAGCATCTCTTAAAATCATATGGTGGTTTTGGGATGCTAAACCCCACATATCAATCAATCATCATTTTTATTCTCAGTGACTCTTGGTTCGCCTGCCATCCTAAATTTCGCTTCATGACTGAGCAAACCCGCCTCCCCCCCCCCCCCAAATATTGTCAGATTATCTTTCATTGTATAGGAGAGGGGGGTGTTCAGGATTTTAGTGTATATTGTCATCTTAAAGGTGTTTGCAATTGTTACATCTTGGAAGATAGCACAGTGTTATGTGGGCAGTAGAATGTGGGTTTACCTTTGCATGCACTAACATGTCCTTGAAATTCTTATTAAGGCAACAAAAGGCCTTTGGTACTTAAGGAAACGCTTTTCTAAGGTGCTCGTTACTTGCCAGTATTGGATAATACTTACAGAGGATATTACTTATCTTTGGGAGCAACGTTACTAGATCCTGTCAGTTGTCAAACTCGGCCTTGGAGTGGTGCGAAAATGCGGCCCTCTTCCGTCTCCTCTCATGAGGTGGCGCTGCCGCCACAATCGGCCCGGTTGCTACGGAAGCTTCACAAAGCAGCAATGCGCCCCCGTATAAATGTCACTTCTCCCTGTCTCATTCTCTTATGTGTCGCTGCTCTTCTTAGCACCAAGTCCTCAAGGAATTTTTTTCTTACTTTGTGCACTCTGTAAAAAACAACTATGGGTGAGTGAATAGGACATTGAGGCTTTTCGTGTGAGGTATATTGTTATATGTATGTGTATAACGGGCCGGATGACAAAAAGTACAAAAGCCTGTTTTGCAATATTAACGAAAGAAGCGCTTTCTTGTTTGCTACAGGTACCTTGTGAATGTTTTCTCGTCGAAAATTTATATTCTTCGCGTAAAAATGCATCTGCATAACGATAAAAAATTCACTTCGCCTGTGATTGTGAGCATATGGTCTGCGCAGCGAAAGGTCAAAAAGAGGGAGGCAGCACTCCTATAGATCATTATAAACCATCCAGAATGTGTGTCCCTGCTCTTTCTTTCCGTCTTGTACTTTTTTGCGAGCTCTAGCGATGGTCGAAAGCTCATCGAAGAGCAATGCAGAGCTTTTGATGGTAACCCTGTTGTCTGTGGAGCACACTCGTTCATCATGGTCAGAACCAGTGGGCACTGCGTTTTCATTTTGGCTCAATTTTGATTCTTACAGCGCTTAACGTCAAAGCCTGGTTGCACAGTGAGAAGCTTGCTCTTCTTTGAAAACTTTGAGAAATATTCTGGACTACTGAGAAAGAGACATACAGTGTCTTACTTTAGCGGCCACTTATCAAGTGGTACAGTGACCACTTCTCCATTGACGTTGTGGATAAAATATTCAACGAGGTCTTCTGACTGGAAGTGCAAGTCACACACGACACAAGAGCTTTGTCGAGCCTCAGAATAGCGTACTGCCATTCGCGAAGACATGAAGCAGTTTTCAGTGGCCTGAAAAAGAGGCTCTTCTCGCTCGAAGATCGCACTGAGTCGTAGCCACTCCTGCAGCTGGTCACAAAACACCAGGGGCGTAGCCATGGGTGGCACACCATGGGCCCGTGCCACCCCCCCACGAAGTTTTTTCGCCATGGCATTGGGAGCGAAAGATGACCATTTCAAGGGGGTGCCCTCCCTGAAACCTAAGAGGTGCTTCCCCCCCCCCCCCCCCAGCTTGAAAAAATTTCTGGCTACGTGCTTGCTAGACACTGAGGCATATTAAATGCGAGTAAAGTGAAAAGTTGGGCGAGTTGGTGCTGGTTCATGATGATAAGGGGCGCGAAAAAATATTAAATGCGAAGCATCTTAGAGTGGGCTTCGATTCTACGTGCGGCGTGAGCACCCCTACTGTGCATGCGTAATAGCTGGCCCAAACACTTCCAGCACCCTAGAACGCACTAGCGCGTCTAGCTTGTGTAAGGGGCTAGGAAAGTCGCTGTGGTCTCACCTAAAGCCTCACTCCTAACACTCTCTCAGCAAACAAGTGATGGCGTCTAGAAACGAGATACTGTAGACGCGCGATGAAGCAACGCCTAGTCAGAACACGCTGGAGCTCTCGATAGCGCGGACCTGTATCACTGGCTGTGTGTGGCTGTGGCCTCTCCCCCTTTTCAGCATTACAAGCCAGGCGAGATCGCGGAACAGCAAATGGAGAAGCGGAAGGCTTGACGCGCTGAAGCGCAATGTAAAGGTTGTTAAGCGGACCCCAAGCTCCGGTCAAGGGAAACCCAGCGCAAACGGCAACGTCAGCTGGAAACTGCTACAGGATTAAACACAACCTCGACATGCCAAAATGCAGTGGCAGCCTCGGCAAGCAAACCCCGCCGTATGCAACACCGACATCGAAGTCAAGCATCAGCGTCGAGCCCATGCGTCAGCAGCGGACAGATAACGCTAGTTCAACACACGTGCAGAACGCTTTGCTAGACAACTTTAACGGTGGGGCTTCAATGGTGCCGACGCCACTAACACCAAATATGGTGATAGCACTAAATATGCAACATAAAAGGGAACATTAATGTAAAAACACAAACACACATTCAAACCGATACAAACATGGTGTACACCACAGGTGCTGCTTTGCATCTCCTCATGGCCCCTTTTAGCAAGAGTTGGAGTAATTTTTTATCACAAAGCCCGCAGCATTATCCTGGCACACAGAAAAGCAAAGTGACCAAAAAAAAAAAAAAGCATGCACTTTGGCGCCTCTGCCCGTTGCCTCTACCAGCGCTACGTGCACCGCTCTACGGGCGTTACAGAAAGAGGTCAGGTGCCGCGGTGGAGTTTGACTACTGAAATTGTCTAGTAATGTTGTTCGGGAGTGCATATCAATATTTGGTTATAAATACTGGTGGTTGGTTGGGCTTTGCTATGGGGGCACGCTAGCTTTTATTTATTTATTTCTATATAGCAGTGATCGTGTTGTGTGGTGGGTGGATAGATGGGCAGTTTTCTCATTGTGTCAGCATAGGAATGCTTGAGCATTGAAAAAGTTCTACATGCTGCCATTTTGTTGCATCTGACATATTCAGTGCCCGTAAATATTTATAACAAAACTTGATGCCAAACATGAAGTGTGGCGGCCACTCTTATTGAGCTCTGGAGGAGAAGTAGAAGTGATGTGATCTGCCCAACTAGTGGCAGTGCCTTACTTAGTGCATGCCAGTTCTAGCTACTATCTCCTGGACAAGTGAGAACGGCTGTTGCCGTAGTGAGCACGTGTGGTGGTCGTTACTTAACTCGTTACCCAATGATTCTAACTGCAGCGACCAGCTGTGTGTCCTGAGGACTTTCTGCACACCTCCAATCCGCCTTGGTTCCAGCAGGGAGAGCAGCAGGACTGCTCCGAGTTCCTTCGCTACCTCGTCGATTCGTCGCATGAGGAAGAAAAAAGACACAGCTTCCCGCTCAGTGGCTCGCAAAGCACAGGGCAAACACTCATCCAGGAGGTCTTTGGGGGAGCTGTGTGCACCACTTACCACTGCCTTACTTGCAATGTGAGTGTAGCACTGGAATGTAGGTGAACCCATTGTCATCTAGCTGACACTCATCACAAAAGCACTGGGCTGCATCGCATCTTTCATGTGACCAGTTTGTTCATTTGTTGTCAGAGACAAAAAGTGCACTTCTTGAGAAGTTATGATTTCCATGCAAGGGCATCTTTTTCAGTTAAACCTTAACATAAATAAAATATTGTACTCACCTTAATAACAAGCATTCTGGCCCTAAAGTTGTGACAATGTTACCATCTAGAGCGGAGAGCTGGTCTTTGTAGTGACACGCATCCCGAAGGAGTGCGGCCACTAGCGTGGGTCCGGTCTTAGTGAGCCGTAGGGCACACGTTAACCGTCGCCATGGCGAGAACACAGTACTGCTCAAGGTCGCAACACTTTATTGTCTGTGGCTACACCAAACGCAGTACAGCCCCTTGCACAGGCACGGCGGAAAAGCAAATAGGCTTATCCACGCTACGGGCATAAAAGTACTACACAGGGTGCCACGAGCACGTCTCCGCGGTAAAGGTGATTCACGGAGACACCAAAACCAAGGCCCAGTTGCTCGAGCGAGGGCAAAGGCGCTCGCGTTGGCTTCGATAAGAGACGGGTCGGCGTAGCTTGGCCACGCACTAGGACACCGTACCACCCTTCGGCCGAGCGTACGCAGAGGGGCAACAAAAGGTGAGCGTTCGCCTCGGGCGCGAGGCGCCGTCAGCGAAGTCCGACGATGGGAGTCGACGGATGGAAAAGATTGCGTGGCTCCAGCTGTCCCGGTGAGTCTCTGACCCGCTCACAGAACACCTACCAGTTGACCCGCTCCCGACGCACGCGCGCGAGACCTCTCAGGAGATCTTGCGCACAGCGCCACAGTTGACATTCGCTACCGGGTAAGAGGGGTTAAAACGCCACTCCTTGCTCTCCCGAGGTGGCAGACAGCAGAGGAGGGGAGTCATGTTGGGACATGAGAACGGCAATAAAGGTGGCAAAGCCTGCGCAGAGGCGGCGGGCTAGCCTCAATTCCCACAGCGGCAACCTATCAAACCTATTCTTTACATACTTCCTAAACAATGACGCTCTCTTTACTATGAATCGTTACAAATACCCTGGTGTTCATTTCACACCTCATCTATCATGATCTACACACAGAAAAGATAACAGCAAGAGCATCACACACTTCAGGCTGTCGGAAGCCTAATCTTTACAGCAAATTGGCAACTTCCAAACTTTAGTATGCCCTGAGTTTGAGTATTCATCAGCCATCCGTCCCCCCCCCCCCCCCCCCCCCGCCAGGATTATCTCACAAAATTCATTGAAGCAGTTCAGAATTCTGCAGCACTCTTCATTGCCCATGACCATAAGAGGCTATCAATGTAAGAGAAATTAAGCATTCACTTTCACTTCTACACCTTCTCATAGGGGTGTTGCTCTAATGAGCTTACTATACAAAACATTATATAATTGTATGTGAAAATATTTAATATTGTGGGCATTCGTTATACACTTCTCCTCTATACATTATCATCGTCATCATTCGTCTGGGTCTCTGTCCTCATCTTCAACAAGTGTCACCACCATCATCATCGGGTGTGTGCGCGCTCTGCCTCAAACTGCCTGTTCGCTGCGTAGTCCGTGGGCTGAATAAACGCCATTTGAACCCAGATGTCGTAGTGTATAAAAACCACACTGCTTCTTGTAAGACCACGCCACTTCTTGAGCTGCTTCAATATGAGCACATGCTTTCAACATCTTTCTGGCCAAACACACACATTTAACAATTGAGCTTCATCGATTCACCAAGTCCCGGACCACTCGCCGGCGGCCCGCGGAAGCCTCAGCTCATGGGTGGCTACGTCACATGCACATGATCCAAAAATCTCGAGCCATCCCGAGTGGCCTTGGGCCATCTGCACACTTGATGCTGTCTGCATCCGCTGTGGCCTGTGGCATCTGCTATGCCGTCTGCTCCCTTCATGACTGTGACACAGGCCACAACGCCGACCCGATTCCAGCCTCAACAGCAGTTAGTGAATGATACCAGGTGTGTTCATTCTTTCCCTGTCCCGTTTTTCGCGCTGTTCCCATCAGCATCATGTACCAACTGACCCTTCAAGAAATATTTCTGAAGTATACCTATTTCCGTTGTGATGCGACTTACTGTAAGTGAACTATTCGAGCGCACACGCATCCTAGACTCGCGCGGTCATTAAACAGCTGTTTCTGAGTATAACGTGTGTTTTCCTGACCTTTGGGAATATGCTCATGCTCGACGTGGCTCAGAACAATGAACTGGGTGTGCAAACGACACGAAATCTAGGAACGTGCGAGAAGGGGACAGAAAAACAGATAGTGATCAAGAGCGCGTCGAAAATTTCCCGTGTCTAACGTAAGATGGCCGCACAGGCATGTGCACCGCGCTGCCGTCAGCTGGCCACCCAAAAGACATCGCTGGACAGTCTCGGGTGTTGAACCGAGCCACCAGGCACGCAATACTGGATACTTGGCCGCCAGGCACGCGAAAAACGTACATGCGTCTTGAGTGATCCCGGACAAGTGGGAGAAGCTTCCGGTTGATCCCTGAGAAAATTGAATGGAGCGCCGGCAACCGAGGCTGTCCAGAGTCGTTCGGGACGTGCGAATCAATGAAGCTCAATTCTGCACTGCCTTGAAGAATAAAAAATTGGAATGGGCTCTTTGACACTATTGTCAGTATACACGAACTCTGTGAGCAATGACTAACTTTTACACATAAAAAGGTAGACAGCTAGCAGCACCTATTGCTAAATTAGTGAAACACAGAAAAATACTTATGGTATTGGCTATAGTGTTCGGCAAAGCCAAAATGTCCCAATTTGCCCTGTGTCTCATTTCGCTTTGCCTTGCGCTACTAAGTAACGTTGCTTGTTGGGTGAGTTGGAAGGAGTCAATCATAATGTAGTGCAGCGCAAAAAACAGACAACAAACGAGCAAGAGAATGCTGTGTCTTTATTCTCTTGCTCGTTTTGCCTGTTTTTTGCGGTGCTCTACATTACGGTTTATTTATGCTACTAAATTTACTATGTCATGTACCGCTTTGTAGTGCCTGTTTGCTGCTCTCGCACCCCTTCTCACACAATGTTCCAGTTATTGGAACCCATGAGGCACTGGTGTTAGCGAAACAAGAACAGTGTTTACACTGTGAAACGAATTATGTGTCAACTTCGGTCCAGGGCGAGAGCAAGAATAAGGAAGCAATCACAGACCTGCACGTGGCTTTCCCCGAAGTGTCCAGGATAGCTGGCAGCAGTGAGAGCAAGGTGTACCAGACACGATCAAAGTCATCGACTGAGGTCAAGGAGGAGTCCTACCAGGATGTGACCACGCCACTGGCCCTGGAAGACATGCTCGAGGCTTACTTTGAACCGGAGAGCATGGAAGGCGAGAACAGGTATTGTGGGAGAAGGGGTGGGGGGCCGAAATTAGCTGCCAATTAGATATATTTTATAACTTTATTATAATTAATTTTTATACTTTTTGCATCACTAAAATTTATCGAGTATTATAGAAGTTATAAACAATTCTTAAAAGGGAGTTACTTTCCATCAACCCTGTTTATATACAGGTTGCCCCAACTAACTGTGAAGGGGCCTCTCCTACGTATGGCTGATGCAGAAGCCTACCTAATGTTTCAGCCACACACAGTCGTATTGTGCACGATTAACGTCTCCTTAAGGGGAGATGCAGGTCGAAAAACGCGAGTTTTTTTCAATATTACCAATTTTTTTATTTTTGCCTGTTTTGATAAGATTAGTACCTCTACTGTTATGAAGAGAATAATACAGGTTGAGATCTAACTGGAAATGCTTTAAAATTTCATCTAAAGAGCACAAGGTGCCTGTTAAAAGGCCGAAAGTGTGCAGTCTTCGAGCACCTTGCCCCCAATAATGCGCCGCCGCTAACCATTGTTGATCGCATGAGTCGAAGAGTTGAGCCTCACTCTTCAAATAACTACAGTTTCTCTCACTTATGCAGCGCAAGAAATAAAAAGAATCACTCTTCTGCGCGTTTTTCGAGCGCCGCGACTGGCTTATCACATGGTACGAATCGGGGACTGCTATTGGGCGCTGCGCGCCTGTATGTGCTGTGAAACCTATTTGCATGGTCCGTGTCTTGTCGAGCAGCGCAGCTGAACAATGCTTTTCTCGTGTAATTATCTCCGTTATGAATGAAAAAAGGCGTTGCTTGCAAGTTAAAGCCATTGTGCGGCGCGCTCTGTAGGAATAGGCTACGAGCAGCTGATCCAATTTGCGGCAGTTGTTGACTTGCAAAAGCCAATGCATCAAAGTCATTCACACCCATCAGCCGGAAAGTTCGTGATGCGGCAATGGATGATGTCAGCGCCAATCTTGAGAGACCGAAAGAGCTCGCAGTGAGAGAACTTAGGAGGGACGACATTGCCATTATGTACGACGGTATGTGGCACAAACATGGCTGCAAAATGGCATGACACTGGACTTAATTTGCATTTCGCAGTCCTGTTGAACTTCTTCCTAGCATGCAGTTGGCACAAGGTTCTGCCAGATGTAGCGAAAGTTTGGCAGGCGTTTCATGGCCCTGTCTGTGAGCAAAATGTCTGTGAGGAGTCGGCTCGAAAACGCCAAGAGGGACAAACTCATGGTGCTGGTGTATTTTAGTCACAGTGGCCACTACAAGAAGGATTGTTCTTCTTGGTGTGCAAATTTCATCTGATTTAATGATATCTTTCATAAATAAAAACTCTATTTTAACTTTAAAACTCATTTTTCTCATAACATAAATTTTGCCATTTTTTTTTCAATGTGCCCCTCATTTTTCGGGCACTTCTAGTGCTCGGATCTGCATGAAATTTTGCCCAAGTTTTTTCCAAAGTATGACAAATGCAATTATGTAGTTTAACTTTCAATATTTTATTGTAAAATAAAAAAAATTGTATGTATACTTTTACTAGGGTAGGTGAAATATGGACTTTTAACGTCTATTATTTTTCATGCATATTACATATTTTGTATGTGCTTCCTAATTAGTTATTTGCACTGTATACTTTATTTGAAGGATTATGAACTATGAATGGTAAAAAATTACAAAATTTTAGGGATGAAAAGAGGGGGGGGGGGGGCAAAAGGGTTAAGGTTTTCCATTTGCCATGTTGCAGAGCTAAAAGTTTGTAACTTGCAAGAAAACTAATTATATATTTGAAATCAGCTTAAAAAGTTCCATAAACAGCTCGTGTTTTATTGCTCTAGGGTTAATATTAAAAAAAAAAGTGTCTTTGAGTAGCATCTCCCTTTAAAGTAGCTCGAGTCATTGCAGCTACATGGGTTTGGGCAAATAAGGCAACAGGCTAGGTCAACAGAACACCTCATTGCTACGTTATCAATAACGCATAAATGTCGTGCAGAAGGTCTCTCTGTTCTAGACAGATAACATAGGGTAGAGTCTTACGCCTTAGGTCGTCGACCGCCTTGGCTCACAGCGGGTATCCGGTGGTTGTCCTTCATCTCGTGGCTGGTACAAGAGAGCCTCTAACTGTCGGCACGCTTGTCTTAACCAATGTCTTGGTATCATTTCCCCAAACGAGGGTTAGATCCTTTGCTGAGGTAACAGAAACCCATCCTGTAAGCTGGGAAAAAAGAATAGCGTGCGCCTGTCGCGGGGTGACCCGTCTCTTCGCTAGAAGGCCCCCGAACGACAGAAACTGAAACATGAAAATATTTTGTTGTTCGTCACCGAGGAAGGCTAGGACGGTGGGTTCCCTTCCGTGCTCTCCTGGAGTTGGCCCTCTGCCGTGGATGCAGCTGGTGCCCCCACTTGTCACCGCTGCATCCAAAGTAACCACCGCTGCTGCCATGCCCACTTGCATCATGGCCAGTCATCATCACCGCTGTCGCCTCTGCCATCGTTACTGCTGCAGTAGACCCAACGCCAATAGCACTCTGGTCGAGACCGCACCCTGTTGAGCCTCTCCACTCAGTTCGATGTGACAGTTGAGAGCAGCCATTTTGTGAAGCGTCTCGTTCAGCACTGATTTCAGGCTGCCCTCTCCAGCATGGTCTGGGCTGCCGCATCTGGTCTAGGCTTCTTCAGTCTGGTGGGCTTGGAATTTTCGTCTCTGGTATGCTGCACCACGGCCTCGAGGTAACAGAGGCCATGGGGGGTTCAGACAACCATGGCTCGTCCAGGTGGTGACGTCCTCGTCACTGCGGCTTAGAGGCAGCTGTCTCTCCCAGCTGGGCTGGCGATTGGTCACTAGGCACTGCTTGCGCAAAAGCTTGGTGGTGAGGGCGATGGGGTAGGGTGACAGTGGCGTTGCTTGATTGTCAAGGGGCTGTGATAGCGACGTGGAGGGTGTTGGAGGGGGAGGGGGGAGAGGGGTGTGATTTCGGGGAATCAGCGGTCTTCTCTCTGAGCTGTCCTGGCGACTCCTCTTTTTTTTTAACTATCCATCTGCTTGGTGAAAGCCGACACAGATAAAAGAAAGATTAATCCTCACACACGTGTTGCGCACAAACCATTACAACTCGCATTGAATATATCAAACACGGCCTGCCTTGCAGAGCTGTCTCCACCTGTTATGCAGGAAGTAATGCGGCTCTGAGCTCCTCACTCAGTGTCAAGCTTTCTCCCCCACCACCTGCGGCCTGAAGGGGGACTGGCCGTAGTCCTCGTGCTCCTCCCGTGGCACGTAAAGGTTCAAGTCGCCTACATGCACCTGGCCGCCGCTCTGTTTGCCTTTCATGTTCGCGAGCCGATAAATGGGCGAGGAAACCTTCTCTATTACTCGGTATGGCTGGGACTATTTTGGTGCCAATGAGGCTGCAAACTGTTTGCTAGCATCGCTGGAAACATTATAGCACCGCAGCACCAGATCGGCAACTTTGTAGCGTATGTTTCGATGCGTGCGATTGTACTGCGCCTTCTGCTGTGCTCTAGCAGTGCCGAGATTACGCCGTGCTTTACATAAAACTTCTGCTAGCTTCTCGCACAACTGCATTGCGTATTCAGCTCATGCTGATGTCGCCGCTGGCACTCCACTACGATTTGCGAGGACAGTCGTCATCAGATTCAGCAGTTCTCTTTCCAGGTTCAGAAAAGAAGGTGCATACCCGGTCTTATTGCTTCATGTTTGATCGCAATGGGAAACCGATCTCTGGAAGGTAGATTTCCCAGTCCTTATGTCTTTCAGAGAATGCAGCAAGCATGTGCTTGTTGTTGCGATCGACTCACTCTGTGGGGTTCGACTGAGCATGGCAGGTGGTTGTATTCTTGTGCTTATTGCCAAACTCGGCGGACGTGTTAACAAACACCTTCGCAGTGAAATGAGACAAGTTGTCCGTAGTCCCCTCTTTTTGACTGGTCAAAAAAAAAAGTTTAATCTCGTCTATAACATAACCTTCATTTTTTGAGCACATTTTCTCATAGTTTTGGTGTGTGTTGTATGAGAGAGGATATGGTGCATTGTAATGTTTCAGGCCACCCCACATACGTGTAGCCAAGGTTCATCACCATATGTATTACCAGAAACCTGCTCATCTTTTTCCTTGTTTAACACAACACCCCCTTTCTCTTTGCAGATACCACTGCAGTGTGTGTGGCACCTTAAGAGACGCATGCCGCACTGTAGCTCTGGCTGAGCCCCCGAGGCACCTTGTGCTGACTCTGATGCGCTTCTCATACGACGGTGTTACGGGGACTCGAGCCAAGATTCTCCGCGAGGTAGCCTTCCCTCAGCTCCTAGAATTGCCCTCCAACTGTGGTCTTGACAGCAGCCAGCAACCAACCTATGTCCTCTACGCTGTGGTGGTCCACTCGGGCACCTCAGCCGATCGTGGCCACTATTATACGTACGCCCGATACTCCAGCCAGGTGAGTATCAAACCTTCTTTTCAGTGACTCGAGGTAAAATGCTCTAAAACGGTGACCAACACACATGCAGGGCACCACTTCCAACAAGGTTTATTCTAAGAAAAAACAGGGGCGCTATTTATGCAGACAGCATTGTCATGTTTCATTGCTGCACAGTCGCATTCAGATACAGTCGCTGACAAATTTTTCGGACTTCGAAAATTCGGACTTGTTGGATATTTCAGACTTCACAAATGCATCTTCGAAGTTTTCATTGCACTAATGCATTTTCACGACTGATGTTTAAAACTAACTTATGTTCTAAACTTCGATTTTTCGGGTTAAATTTTTTGTTTTGAGCTAAGCCGCTCAGTTTTGAAAGCCGCCATGTTGAATTTCTTGTTGGTTTGGTCGAGTTTGGCTTGCAGTGGCTAGTTGTGTGGCCTCCAAAATTGGAAGCACGTACTATCTTCCAGTTTGGGAGGCCATGTCTGATCTCCTTTGGCTAGCAAAACATAGAAACTTTTCTTTTCCAATCAGCCTTATCATCATCATTGATACGCTGTAGGTTGTTTCTATTTCTGGCATTTTTGTTATTGTCCTTGCGCACATGGTCATGCTAGTTGTGTGATGATCCTAGAATAACTGGCTAGTCTGCCATCTCCGTGAAGTTCCCATGCAAGACCCTGTCCACACCGCTCGTGCATGCACAGGGGGCGCTGCGATCTATCTGAGCGCTGGCTTGGTTTGTGCCGCACTGGTCGCTAAGGACAAATCGGTGGGGCATTGCGCCTTGCCGTTCAGTTTGCGCTCTCGCTTGATCTACACGTTTTCATTAATTCTGTTCTTTGGGCACACTGGAACGTCTTGCACAAATAAAACAGTCAGCCTAGGTGGAACAGTGGCTTCGGTGCTCGTCTGCTGACCCGGAAATAGCGATTTTGATCCCGGCTAGGGCGATTGCATTTCGATGGAGATGAAATATTAGAGGCCCGTATACTGTGCGATGTCAGTGCACGTTAAAAAACACCGGATGGTCCAAATCTCCTTTCCTTAGCTCCTTAGCTTTCCGCTAAGGCCTCTCTCTTAATCATATCGTACTTTTCGGATGTAAAGCTCTGATATTATTAACCGGTAAAACATTGCATTGCACTGTTTTTCGCATCCACCATTGAAGTTATCTAGGTTCGTTCCTTAATGACATTGTTTCATTCAGGAACCGCCAGTAGGATTCAGTACAAGGCTCCTCACAACCTCGTCCCGGTCCCCATTTGTTCTTTCTTTCTGATTTCCCACACCTTTTGAAAAACGTAAGGAATGCTACCGAGGAGTTTAATACCCCGGAGGGTTATGCGAATATTAGATTCATAAAAGAAGCATGGAAATATGACAGCCAAGTCTGACGCTAAAGGTGATGCCGAGCATCATGAATGTTCATATTCATTCGAATGCATTCGAGAAGTTAAGAGTGGTATGAGCATTTCAATTCTTCAGTTATGAGGTGATTAGGGCGTTATTTTTGTATTCGGACAAGGTCGAGAAAGCTTGTGGCCCCGTGGAGCCAACTCAGAACTTTATTAAAAAATATGGATAGAATTATTGAAATAATGACTTCCCGAACGCCTAAAAAAAAAAAAACGCTCTATACCCAAACTTGCCAAACAGTGCGTTTCTAAAATAATTTCTAGAATTTCTGAAAAGAATGGGAGACACATGCTACGAACACAATTGGCGGTTTCCTTTCATCGAGCACAGCAAAAGGTCTCCGTGTCAAAATTGAGAGCATGGTGCAACTGCTCAAATTCCTCAGGTCTGCCGGTTTCAGATATTTGATGACTTAAAATTTAAGCCAGGCCAAGCTGGAAGATATATACAGAATCTTTCGTCACTCCTCCACCACAAATGATCACCCCACTGCAGCTCATTTTTTGGTTACAATAAATGTCCTTGCATTTTATAACCTTGCAAGACCACCTAAGTAGGGGAACTGTTTGCCACTGGTGATCAGCTCTCTTTTATTTGGGAATGGCCACCCACGCCTGCCACAATTGACGTCGTTGACAGTCTCATCAATGGAGGAGATTTTAGTGGTGTGGAGACTCCACTAGTGTCACAGACAGACCACAGTGCATATGTGGAAAAAAAAAAAGCCACGATATGCTCGCTTACTATATTGCTGGTTATGTAGCGCATAAGATACTAAAAAAGACGCAGTGTGACACTTGCACAACATGTCTCACATCAGACAGAAGCATAGCAACAGGGACTGACCAGGCTTCTTTGTTCACTGTGCACTTTGATAACGGAGGCCTCACATACCCCTCTGGACCCCTCAAAGCAGCTATTGCTAAACTCGAAAATAGTTTCGCTACTTATTTTGGCATGAGCAAGCTGCTTGAAAAGAGTACTGTGGATTTCAGCGCTTTCTTTAAAAAAACTGATTTTCCTCACCTGGGATGTCAATAACATTCGAATTTCATAAAAAAGCCTCATGAAATTCTACATTTTACTTTGATTCTGCTTCTTCACAAAATTACTGAACAGCGAAAGAGATGTACAGGGGCAAAGAATGAAGCTGCTAAATTTGAGAATATGCAAATAAATGATGCCGGCGAAACTCATGTAAAGGAATCAATAAAGATTTTGATGCTCGTAATTCTGTCTCTTGAAGGGATAAGCAGCATGAACGCACTGAGGGATGATGGTCACCACTGGGAAACTTGAGTGACACTTCATGCTATTCTGCAACTAGTGCTAAGGTATTCCTTACTTACATGTGCACAGTTTTCACCTTCTGTATTAAAATAAAATACCGCAGGCACTCGACGTGACGCGGTAAGCAAACACGAAAACGCTGTTGTAAACCTCTCCGCCAGCCTGCCCGTAAGCAGGAGCTGCAAAAGGGGCGTCTGCTTAAGGAACTACGATTGACCGCAGCGCCATCACCACATGCATCACCGAGCGGCCGCGGCATAAAGCGTAGACTAGCCAGTATATTCTAGAGACCCTACTAGTTATGTGACTTGTGTGTTTGAGCCGTCGTGCGTCTCACATGCTTGCTGCTGCTCACAATTTCTCGGTAGCATTTCGAGGGGGTGAGGGAAGGCAAGGTGCTTGGCTACTGACCTGAAACACACGGGTTCAATCGCGGCTGCGATGGTAGCATTTTGATAGTCGCGAAATGCTGGAGCTGCTCATACTGTGCAGTGTCGGGGCAGATAAAAATTTTCTCGACTGTGTTGTTAAATCTCTCTAAACAAGCGAGACGTTGCAATGCATATTTTGCAACCAGCATCAAGTTTTGTTTGCTTAATGACATACTTAAGTTGCAAATATCACAAACACAAAGTGAAGAAACACACAACAACAAGCACGAGCGGCACTTCCAACTAAAATAGACCGAGCGCAAACCCAAACTTAAGTAACAACATACAGACATGCGCAGTCTTCACACAGTCTTACGCTATCCAGCTATCGAACAATCTCTTCTCCGATACGTACAACGTCACCAACGTGTTGCTGATACACCTTTCTCCTTTCTTCTTAATGTAATAGGCTTCCATCAACTTATGTGCAGTTTTATACCTATTTCTACCTAGAATCTTAAACTTCGGTGACGTACGTATCGGGACAGAGATTGTTCATTAGCTGGATAGCATAAGGCTGTGTGAAGACTACATACCGTATAAACCAGACTATAGGTCGAGTGGGAATATAGGTCGATCCCCCAAGTTCAGGTTACCGAAAAAGAAAAAAAAGGAAAACAACCCAAAATTGCCGAACGACTTTTATTTGCGAATTGGGTGTACCGCACCCCGATCGTCGGAGCTCCCCTCAACCACCATCGCAACTGTTCCTATTCGTCAGACGAAGCATCACCGTCTTCTGAAGACGGAAGTTTGTTGCTGGCGTCCGTGTCATACAGCGAGTTGTTGATGGAACATTTCTTAAAAGCATTTTCAACCATGGAATCTGGCAAGAAACGCCAGGCGGAAAGTACCCAGCCACAAACAGTTACAAGCGGAGGCCTCTGTAGGCGGCCTGTCGATGTCTTTGGGTTGTCGCCGGACATCCACTTTTGGTACTCCAGCCGCACTCGGTCCTTGAATGGCTTCTTTAGCACAACGTCCATCGGTTGGAGGGTGGACGTTATACTGCCTGGTATCACGGTGAGGTTCGTTTTTTTATCCCCCAGTGCGCGCTTCACAGCGTCGGTTAATTGACCATAAAACGCATCTAACACCAGCATGCTGCAAAGACGCAGCAGTGCACCTGGATTACGGTTCCAGACTACTCGTATCCATTTGAACATCATGGCCTCGTCCATGTATTTCTTTTTGCTGACGCGAACGACAGCACTGGGCAAGAACTTTTCCTTCGGCATTGTCTTACGTTTGAAAATGATGAAGGGTAAAAGCTTTCTACCATCTGTCATGCATGCCAGCATGACGCTGAAGCAAGAGTGCTCGTTGTCAAAGGACAACAGCTTCATATCCTTGGCGCCACGCTGCATGATCATGGTCGATGAAGGCATGTCAAGCCACACAGGGGTCTCATTCGCATTGTCAATCTGCCCCATCATTTAGTTGTTCTGCTCCCGAAGCCAATTCATGAAGCCCTGAAAGTTAGTAAGCTTGACCTCAAACTCGTCTGGAAACTTCTGACAGATGGATGTGCGCCACCGGAAAAAAAATCCTTTGCGTCTCATGAATAGATGCACCTGTGATATCACCGTATCGCGAAGCGCCGAGTGATAAGTCGAACCGATCCATGGACGGGGAACCACTGCCTTTATTTTGATGGCAATCGCTTATATACAGATGATAGCATTGACAGCGCCCCCTATACACTACACAACACATTCCCCCCTCATAAAAATTAACAACACAACTAAAGTCAGTCTACTTTCGCGCACTCACTTCACAGCACACGTTCACTTCACCACACTTGATGTTCTTGTAGTCAGGCCAGCTCGTAGTCTTGATACCGTGTTGGCATTCTTCTTGTTCGTTCCGGCCTGGTGCGTGATGGTGCTGTGGCTGTGGCCAACTGCGACCGAGATGTGTCCTGCTGATCGGGAACCTCTAATATGGGCTCCGTTACCGTGGTTTGTGCACTGTCAGAATGGTTAGCGCTTCCCTGGGTGTCTTCTGATGGACCCACTTCCGATTCATTCACGACTATAGGGTTTTGTGGCTGAGCCATCTTTCCTATGTGAAGATCCATGTCGTAGGAAAACCCCGAAGATGCACTGCGTCGCGCTGTAACCGCGTCAGCTAGTGCTTGTGCCTGTCCTGTCCTTCCTTTACTAATTACTGTTAACTTTGATGCGTTCCATTTCGTCCCGTTTGCCAGTAGAAACGAATTCGTGCCCACACGTCTCTTCACCTGGATCGGCAAAGAAAACTTGTGTTTCGTCTTCGGTCCGCCTTGTTTTACTTTTACGAAATCTCCTGGCTCAATGACAGACGCTCTGGCACCTCGTTTTCATCGACGTACTTTTTTGTTCGTTGTTGCTGCTTCTTAACGCGCTGTTTCAACTTTTCCATGACGACACGCGGCTCCTCAAAAAATTCCCTTTCTGGGAGGCCAACAACATCCAATCTCGTTCTGGGTTTTCTTCCATGCAGCAGGTAAGCCGGCGACGCTCCTGTAGTTGCATGCGGGGTGGCCCTATAAACACCCAGGTAGTCCCAAATTGCCTCCTTCAGTGGTCTTCGCTCCAATGCCGCAACCTGCATATACTCCTTGAGAACGCGGTTGAACCGCTCAATTTGCCCATTGCATTGCGGGTAGTACAATGTTGTAACACAGTGCTGAATTCCCCGGTCTCGTAAAAACTGCTCAAAACATGTCGACATGAACTGACGCCCATTGTCAGTCACAATGCTTTTCGGGTACCCTTCTCTCGAAAAAATTTCCACGAGTACTTTCACTACTGCCTGTGCAGTTATTGTGGACACAAATGCCACCTCAGGCCACTTGCTGTGGTAATCAATAATAGTGATTGCAAACCTGCACTCTGGAGGGGCTCGTTCCATCGGCCCAACGATGTCAATTCCAAGCTTTTCCCACGGCTTCTCGGGCCACTGCACTGGCTCCAACGGGGCCCTTACAGTTTTTGCAGATTTATCTGATGCTTGCAGACAGCACAATTCCTAACCAAAGATTCAACATCACTGTCCATTCCGGGCCACCAGTACTGTTCCCTCAACCGTTGTTTGGTCCTTACAATGCCTGGATGCGATTCGTGTGCCATCATGACCAGCCTGGAAGCAAGTGCTGCTGGGGGAACGACCCGTTCAGCGCGAAACAATAGTCCGTCTATAACCGACAGTTCTTCTTGCATACGAAAAAACAATTTTATGTTTTCAGCTAAACAGCCCTTTTCCGGCCATCTGGACATAACATACTGTGCCACCTCATTTAACACTGAATCCTCAGCTGTCGCTGCTTGCAACTCACTCTTTGTGATCATGCTGGAACCACAGCAACTACTTCCTCCACAGGGTCGTCCTCTGCAGGGGTCAACGGTAGCCTAGAAAGCGCATCCGCAACGACATTGGTGCTCCCCTTTGTGTACTGCACCGTGAAGTTGTATCTCAGAAGTCTAGCAGACCAGCGTTCAATACGCAGTGGCCGTCTTCCAACCCCATTTGTGGACAGCAGTGTCACCAAAGCCTGATGGTCAGTTCGTAAGACAAACTTGCGGCCCCACAGATAAACATGCCAATGTTCGCACGCCCATAAACATGCCAGCGCCTCTCGTTCCCCGGTAGAGTACTTGCGTTCTGGTGGCGTTAGTGTCCTCGAAGCGAATGCCACTGTACGTACTTCTCCGTCGACTACCTGCTGTAGCACAGCTCCCAGTCCATATGCCGAGGCGTCAGTGGTCACTTGTACAGGCAAAGACTCGTTGAACATGGCCACCACCCCACATGACGACAGCATCTTCTTGACCCTGCAAAAAACTCTCCTCGGTGCTCTGGTCCCACACGAACTTCTGTCCTTTACGAAGAAGCCGTCGCAGCGGCTCCACCACCTCTGCATAATTGGGGAGAAAATGAGAGTAATAGCCTATGAGCCCAAGGAAAAGACCGCAGCGAGACTACATCGGCAGGCGTTTGTGCTTTCATCACAGCATCCACCTTGACTTAAGTGGGGCCAGACCTCTTGCACTCACATGATGACCCAAAAAGGAGAGTTCCTTGACAGCGAATAAGCATTTCTGATTTAGCTGCAGCCCCGCCTCAGCGATCCGATGCAATACCTCGCGAAGGTTACGGTTGTGCTCGTGCTTAGTCTTTCCAAAGACTATAATATCGTCGATATAAAACAACACGCCCTTGCAGCCCTTCAATATTTCTTGCATCATTCGCTGAAACGCGGCAGGTGCCGATGCGAGGCCAAAACAAACTCTGCAGAACCTAAATAAGCCTTCGTGCGTAATAAACGTCGTTATTTCGCGACTCTCTTCGGCTAATTCCACTTGATGGTAGGCTGCAGCAAGATCCAGTTTCGAGAACCATGCTGCTCCGCTCAGCGCATGTAACAGTTCCTCCGTGTGCGGCAAAGGGAATCCATCAATGACTACTGCTTTGTTTGGCTCGCGCAAATCGACGCATAGGCGAATAGTTCCATCTTTCTTCTGCACAACCACTATAGGAGACACCCATTCCGCAGCGCTAACCCTTTCTATAATGCCTGCATCCAATAATCTTGTCAGTTCAGCCGCTACTTTATCTCGCAGCGTCAGGGGCAAGCGTCGAACTTTCGCTGCTACTGGTTTTACGTCTGCGCGCAGCTTTACAGAATGTACAAAGTTTTTCGCTAAGCCCAACTTATCAGCGAAAAGAAAAGAAAACTCACACAATTCAGGAGGGAGCGACTGGGGGCTGGCCGTGACTTGTAGACATTCCAATGTAGAACCGATGATGTTCAACTGTAGCTGGTGCACCGCGTCTAGTCCCAGTAATGCCACGCCCTGGGGAACAACGTAAAAGCGGAGGCAAGCCGAGTTTTTCCCGCGTACAACTCTGGCTGTGAACCATCCCAAGACTGGAATTTTCTTCTGTGAAAAATCACGCAGCGTCGCTGTAGCCGCAGTCAAAGGAAACCTGTTAGCGAACTTGTCTCGGTAGACGTGGTCGGGCAAAATAGACACCGACGACCCAGTATCCACCAGCAACTGAAGTGGCTCGTTCTCAACAACGACGTCAACTACCAAAGTCCGTCGTTCCACTTGTCTGACCGCCAGCACAGTGAGCACGCCTTCTTCGCTAGCGCCGTCGTTCCGGACCGTCCGTACGTTCCGCTCCCTCCTCATGCCACAGACCGCTTGAAAATGTCCCATCTTGTGGCATTTGGAGCAACGTTTCCCCCGTGCTTTACATTCCTGTGAATTAGCGAGGTGCCTTGTAGAGCCGCACCGGTAACACTTGCGCACCGACGTCGCTGTCGAGTCGCCGTCTGGGCCTCTGCCTTGGGATACGTGCTGTACTATGTCCGTTTGTGGCGACCCTTGGTCATAGACCGCAGCGCCCTCCGCTGCCTGCTCGTACGTCTGCAGCATTTCTACAGCCTCTGCCAGCGTAAGTTGGGACCCCTTCACGAGCAGTTTCTGTCGCAACTCAGTGCTCCGTATTCCATCAACAACCCTGTCTCGCAGAGCCGCCTCCAAGAAATCCCCGAAGTCACACGTCTTCGCTAACTGTCTGAGGTTACTGACGAACTCC
This sequence comes from Rhipicephalus annulatus, assembly GCA_013436015.1. Taxonomy (NCBI): domain Eukaryota; kingdom Metazoa; phylum Arthropoda; class Arachnida; order Ixodida; family Ixodidae; genus Rhipicephalus; species Rhipicephalus annulatus. The sequence goes on from WOVY01009667.1 coordinate 109,920, forward strand.
CGTATAGGCTCATTCGGCAGTTGCCGACGTAAAGTGAATCGACGTCGCTCTACCAGTACGTTGACGGTGCTTGAGAACTGACGCTCCAATAGGCCCAACGCCTCGATGTAACTATCTCTTCCACTTGCCTCCGTCTTATCTTCTGTCGTGCCTGGCGTCCGCGCCGGCTCTGGGCCCAGTGTGCGAAAAATACGGCGTCCCTCGACCCCGAGACATTGCAGTAGAATGGCCTTTTTCCGTGGTGGCGGTTGCGCGTCCATCCCCGTTGCTTCAAGGAAATTTGTGAAATCATCGCGCCACTGCTCCCATGGGATTGTCGCATCTCCAGGAGTCTCCAGAAAAGGCGGTAATGGCGGTAGTCCGTACGTTGCCATCTCGTAGGCGACGCCCCTTGAAACGGCAGGAAACGGTTCGTCGCTAGCTCGCTAGCTTCGCCGACTGCGCCAGAATGTGATATCACCGTATCGCGAAGCGCCGAGTGATAAGTCGAACCGATCCATGGACGGGGAACCACTGCCTTTATTTTGATGGCAATCGCTTATATACAGATGATAGCATTGACAGCGCCCCCTATACACTACACAACAGCACCCAAGAGTGCATCTATGAGCCCAGCTTCGCGAGCGAGTTCCACAGATTTCTTGGGAATGGTATCCACGGTCACTGGCAGCAAGCACGCATAAACTTCCCATACAAAGTTCTCTAGTGTATCGTCCAGGTGCGGATGAACCGCACTTCGCCCACGAAATGACAGTTTCCGAGGATTGCACATCAGCAGCTTCCCTTTCTGCACCCTCCAATAGCGCACGCTTTTTTCTAATACACCAAAGCGGCGCTGAGCCGCCATATTCCCATTCGCTTCTGCGAACTCAACAACCTCTTGTTTAAACGCAGCTTGTACTGCCTTCTCGTACCGCTACTCATATTCAGTGAACGAAAAAAAGACCACTAAAAATGAAACTTAATGTCAAGTGGAGCGAGAACTTAGAACAGATCGGAGACAAATCACGAACACAAAAAAACAGACAAGAGAGAGAAAAAAAAAAAACTGCTATTCGATTTGAATGCGAATATAACCGTGTCCAGCTTCTCATGCACATGCAAGCCACATGTTGCCAGACAGTGGTGCACTGTCGGCTAGACACCGCTATATAAGACGAGGGGCGACTTTAGCTTGTTGTTTTATTGAAAATATCTCGACTTATATACCAGTTTATATGGTATGTCTGTATGTTATTACTTAAGTCTGGTTTTGCGCTCAGTCTACTTAAGTTGGAAGTGCCGCTTGTGCTTGTTGTGTTTTCCTTCACTTTGTGTTTGTGATATTTGTGGCCAAAAATCAGTCTTGTTACAATTTGTTTGCTTAGTTCCACAGAGCCACAAACTTTGCCGCCCGCAAAGGTCGGCGGCAGCAATTGCCAACACGCTTGCCAACGATGTAGCCCGAATAGAGCCAAATTTGCTTGTCCTCTAAACAGCATGGAGCATGGCATTATTGGGAATTTTTTTTAGGCTTTTCTAATTCAAATAACTGCATTTTTATGGCTTGACTATTTTTTCGGGCTGTTTGATTTTTCAGGCTACATATTTTGTGGTATCTGCTGAGTCCATAAAATCGGTAGGCGACTGTATGGCAACTTTTTCTGCAATAAAGATATGGACACACTCATGCAATTGTAACCTGCTTCAATAATCATTTTTGCCTCAATTATTCGCACATGTTCAGTGATTGAGTCAAGATAAGTGGAACAGATTGTTAATTGAGGAAGATGAGATTATGAAAGAAGGTGATTGTTGTGCGAGTGTGGACTCCATATCATTACTGTAGAAAGAAATGTGATATCTGAATGCGACTGCACAGCAATGAAATGTGACAGCGCCGTCACCATGAATACCCTGGTGAAAATTTCCTGCTGGTTGGCTACTGGTTCCAGCAGTGCTGTTTTATTATCACATTCCCAGCATGTGATGGAACCAGCAGGTGATTGAACCAACAGTTGAAGATGATGATGATCAAAACTTTCTTACTCCCAAAAAAGGGAACCGACCGAGAGGTTGGTTACGCTGCTTAAGGAAGGTCAGCGGGGATCCCTTGGGACACCGCGGCCTCCGATGCGCATGAGATTACCCGGCGTCGCTGTGCCGATTTAGTGATATGCAGAAGGGACTCCCATGTATCTTCTGTGTGAGAAGCATCAGCGTACTGGGGGCACGTCCATGCCATGTGTATGAGGGTGGCCGATTGTGAGCCGTATTTACAGTTTAGTGTCACGAGGTGTGGGTATACCTTGCTATAAAGCCAGAGGTTGGGAAAGACACCTGTCTGAAGCTTGCGCCACAGGATGGCATCACGTCAAGGGAGGTTTTTGTGACTCCTTTGGTCACTTACACAGACATTCTACAGCACTACAGACTAGGCCGTCTCCGCTATCCTCCAGCTCACAAAACGGTTCATGGAACCAGTAGTTAATGGAACCCGCAGTTGATAGAACCAGTAGTCGATAGAACCAGTAGCTGTTGGTTCCAGCGCAGAGTTGCGAGCAGTCGGCCAACCTAGAACTCGCCCACATAGAGCACACCTTGAAGCAACAAGCTATAAATAAGTTGAATTTGAGCTTCTTATTGTCAGCCTAATTTTATTGGAGCTCGAACCAGTTAAAATCCACGGCATGTATGTTTCCAACTGGAAGTAGTCCCTTCACAGCTGAGCAATTGTCACATTTCATTTTCATTGAGTTGGAGTGGTACCAATGTGCAGATTAAGTTTGTTCCCTTCAACAGCATGTAGTTCTAAAGGTGCTGTTTCAAAAGCTTGTTAGGTACACACAAACGTTGATCCAAAGTAATGATGACTATGTGACGTAGGAAAGCAGTGACTGATGGTAGAAACAGGTGAAGAGGAAGTGAGGATGAAATAAACATGGCGTATGAGCCAGGCCGCGTCTCCCTTTCATCATAGCGTCACACGAGTCAACAGGGTGGAGACCTGCCTGCCCCTTCATCAGTCGCTCATCATCGACGCAGTTCCCCACAAAATGCCCTCATTATACATCAACTACCGAATGTTCTCCTAGCAGGAAACAACGACCAGCACCATGACACAACCATCAGCCGACCTTGACATCCCCATGTACACTGCAGTAGCGGACGATGAACCCGTGCAGGACTGGTTCCACCTGTTCGAACTTCACAGTACCGCTGCATTTCATTTCATTTTATTTCCTTAAAGACCCGCGAGGGGGTATTACATAAGGGGTGGGTAATTATAAAGACAAAACATAGACGCCAAAGATTTAACATAGAAAGTGCTTATTGATATTTTCTATGAACGATGATGGGCAGGGAATGGTTGGGATTTCACTGGGAAGGCCGTTCCAGTCTAGTGCGGTACGTGGAAAAAACGAGGCAGAAAAAGTAGAAGTCCGGGAACGTGGCCGAGCAACTTGAGGCAAATGGCTCGTGCGTTGAGATATGCGTGTTGCGAGAACGATATAAGGTGGGGCATGCAAGGGACTATGAAAAAGTTTGTTGAACAATGGCAGGCTGGCAATACGACGGCGAAGTTCTAGATCTGGTAAACCAGATTCTGCTTTCAATCCAGATACGCTGACAGTGGAAGAGTATGAACAATGAGTAAATCTAGCGACCCGGTTTTGAAGCGATTCGATGGCATGTGTAAGATAATATTGTCGAGGGTCCCAAATTGGCGATGCGTATTCTAGTTTAGGTCGAACAATGGATTTGTATGCTTGTAATTTTCCGTGCTGTGGAGCGAGTCGTAAATGGCATTTAAGGAAACCCAGTGTTTTATTTGCAGATGAAATTATATTAGTGACTTGTATGTTCCATGAAAGATCGCTACAAAGAGTGTTGCCCAAATACTTGTATGACGGAACATTTTCTAGATGGATGGCGTTAACTGTGTACGGATACACAAGCGGCATGCGACGGCGATGGAATGAAACGACTTTACATTTACTCGGGTTAAGTTGCATGAGCCAGCGCTCACACCATTCCTGGAGGCAGTTTAGGTTGGCCTGTAAGGATGACTGTTTTGAAGTCTCAGTAACAGTGTCATATTGCCACGTTCCATTTCCCAAGTTTTTGTTATCATCCCAAAACACCACACCATTCTCAGCGCGAACCGCGCCTGCAGTTTCGAGAAGGTTCCGGACTGTAGTAGATCATTTCGATAAGATCACGCCCACTGTGCGAACGGTACAGATTGTTCTGGAACGTACGCCGCCGCCAGCAATAACGCTAGAACATTCGACGGCAAGAGTATAAATGCCGACGCGCTTCGCCGCTTGCCAGTTGTTGATCGAAGGCCGACGCTCGCGTTCGCCGCTATCAGTCCGAGACTGCTATCTGTGCGAGACTGCTGCTGTAATTGGACTTTCCGTTTACCGGGCACAGGTTCGCCCAAATAAACAGTTAAATCCCAACACGAAGTCTCCTGTCTTCGGCCACGTCACGACCCCGGGACTTCTGGTGGAGGTGCTGCTTCGTTCATGTACCGGACGCCCCCGTCAAGCCGTGAACCCAGCCCACGTCGCGGAGAAGACACCGACGCCAACCAGGAGCAGCGAACAAGCCGCCGACAGCAAGGGCTACCACCGGAGTACGGGATTCTAGAAGACAAGGCGCGGAAGACCAAGGCCATGACCGCGACTGCAGCGACAATGACAACCGCCGCATCCCAGCCCACGATGGTCATGCATCAACCCAGGGAACCACCAATTTTCCATGGGTCATCGTTCGAAGACCCGGAGTCCTGGCTAGAAACATACGACCGTGTGGCCGCCCTCAACCACTGGGACAACGAAGAAAAGCTTCGTCGTGTGTACTTCTACCTGGAAGACACCGCAAGGACCTGGCTAGAGAATCGTGAGTCCACGCTCCGAACGTGGGATGTCAACTGCGACGCATTTCTGCAAACGTTCGCGAGCGTCGCTCGCAAAGAAAGGGCCGCTGCTCAACTAGAGACCCGGGTTCAGCTACCAAATGAGAAGGTTGGAATTTTCACAGAGGAGATGACCCGCCTATTTCGTCACGCTGACCCAGACATGCCTGAGGAGAAGAAAGTTCGTTTCCTCATGCGAGGGGTCAAACAGGAGCTCTTCGCGGGACTAATGAGGAATCCTCCGAACACCGTCCAAGAATTTGTATCCGAGGCGACCACCATCGAAAAAAACCCTTGACATGCGCACCAGACAGTATAATCGTCGCCTGACTCCAGAATGCACTGCTGCTCAAACCAGTGACTCCGAAAACCTGCGTGAAACGATCCGAGCAATCGTGCGGGAAGAGCTGCGCAAACTGTTGCCTTCGGCGCACCCTCAAGTGGATTCGATCGCCGACATTGTGCGAGAAGAGGTTCGGCAATCACTTCGAATTCCCCAAACACCGCTGCCCGAGCCAGAAACTATGAGCTACGCCGCTGCAGTGCGCCACAACGCTCCTCCCCGTCCACGCCAAAACGCTGCCCCGTCGCACTTCCGTCGCCGGACACCACCGCCGCCACCACCCCCACCGACGACCTACCGTTCACCAGCGGGCCAGCGCAGTGCGCCGAGGAAAACCGACGTTTGGCGCACCCCTGACCACCGCCCACTGTGCTACCACTGCGGCGAGGCCGGGCACACTTACCGCCGTTGCCAGTACCGACAGATGGGACTGCGTGGCTTCGCTGTCGATGCGCCACGTCCGCAGCCAGGGGAACGGCCACGTGACATCGCCGACTACTTGACAGGAACTCAATGGACACACCGAAGTCCTTCCCGTTCGCCGTCGCCCAGCCGCCGCATGTCACCGCACCCCCGGCAGTACTCCGGCCCAACGCGGGGCCGGTCTCCTAGCCCGTATCCGGGAAACTAAGGGCAGCAACCGGTGGAGGTGCGGTTGCTGTGCGACGAACTACCGAAGATCCGACGACGACGACGCCGCCGCGACGGAGCTTTCCGAACACAATGCCAACCAGGCGAAGCCCTGACGGCGAAAGCTCACTTACCGAAGGTGGCCTGACGACGCAACATGGAAGCAGCGGTTCAAGCCGACGTAGCCGTGACCCGACGCCACGCCCTAGCTGTAATGCGAGACGGCAAACTAGTGACATCGACGTTCTTATTGACGGCCACAGTGTGACCGCTCTCGCCGATACTGGAGCCGACTATTCTGTCATCAGTAGGTAGTTCGCCGCGAAGTTAAAGAAAGTTAGGATAGCTTAGAAAGGCCCTGAAATCCGCAGAGCCGGAGGTTATCTTGTAACGCCTGCAGGAATCTGCACAGCGAGAGTCACCATTAATGGCCGTATTTATCCTACAGACTTCGTAGTCCTACAGCGTTGCTCGAGAGATGTCATCCTTGGCATGGATTTCTTATGCCTCCATGGTGCTGTCATCAACCTAAAAACAAAGTCGATAACGTTATCCACAGAAGAACCACTACCACCGCGCACGCCGTCAGGACACCATGCCTTAAATGTGCTGGAAGAACAAGTCACCATTCTGCCTCGCTCAAGCGTCATTATTTCAGTCGGCGCTCCTAAATCACCTGACTTGGAAGGCGTCGTTGAAGGCAGTCAGCATTTGTTGGTCACCCGAAATATTTGCGTCGCAAGAGGAATTGCAGAGCTGCGAGGAGGCAAAGCAACTGTTATGCTCAAGGATTTCAGCAATGAGTTCAAACATGTGAACAAAGGAAGAACGGTCGCATACATCGAAGAAATTGTCGAAGTTACCAGTGCTTTCGCCCTCGCCAATTCTGCAAAACCTGCTCAGAGGAACCAAGCCCCTCCCATAGCTTTCGACGTCAATCCCAGACTACCGAAGGATAAGCAAGAACAGCTCAAGGCCCTGCTCCTGCAGTACGAAGATTGCTTTTCGTCGTCATCGAAAATTCGGCAGACCCCAATCACGAAACATCGCATCATAACCGAAGAAAATGCCAGACCACTCCGTCAGAGTCCGTACAGGGTTTCGACGCGAGAACGTGAGGCCATGAAGAGACAAGTTGATGAAACGCTGCGGGATGACATTATCCAGCCGTCCAAGAGTCCATGGGCATCCCCCGTGGTGTTAGTGAAGAAAAAGGATGGGACCCTACGTTTCTGCGTCGATTATCGCCGCCTGAACAAAATCACAAGAAAGGACGTGTATCCTCTCCCACGAATAGACAACGCACTTGATCGGCTCCATAACGCCAAGTACTTTTCGTCAATGGACCTCAAGACTGGCTATTGGCAAATCGAAGTCGACGAAAGAGACCGAGAGAAGACGGCGTTTATAACACCGGACGGCCTCTTTGAGTTTAAGGTGATGCCCTTCGGCCTTTGCTCAGCGCCTGCAACTTTTCAACGCGTTATGGATACAGTACTGGCAGGATTGAAGTGGCAGACTTACCTTGTGTACTTGGACGACGTCGTCGTGTTTTCCTCGAGTTTCGACGAGCATCTTCGGCGCCTTGAAGCTGTACTTCAAGCCATCAAGACATCCGGACTCACACTGAAGCCAGAAAAGTGCAGATTTGCGTACGAGGATCTCTTGTTTCTGGGACACGTTATCAGCAAGTCTGGAGTTCGTTCCGATCCACGGAAAACAGCCGCCACCCACTGACAAGAAGGCCGTGCGCCGATTTCTGGGCCTGTGCGCCTATTATAGGCGGTTCGTGAAAAACTTCGCCCGCATCGCCGATCCTCTCACTAACCTTACCAAGGCCGACGTGGAGTTCAAGTGGGAAACGCCACAGGAACACGCTTTCCAGGAGCTTAAACATCGCCTCCAGACGCCTCCGTTACTTGCCCATTTCGACGAATTCGCCGAGACAGAAATACATACTGACGCAAGCAGCGTAGGTCTTGGCGCCGTTCTTGTGCAGAGGGCTGACGGACTTGAAAGGGTTATTAGTTACGCCAGCCGATCGCTATCCAAAGCAGAAGCAAATTATTCCACAACAGCAAAGGAGTGCCTCGCCATCATTTGGGCTACGTCGAAATTTCGCCCCTACCTCTACGGCAGGCCCTTCAAAGTTGTGAGCGACCACCACGCCTTGTGTTGGCTAGCCACCTTGAAGGACCCTTCAGGTCGCCTCGCACGATGGAGCCTGAGACTTCAACAGTATGACATTACTGTCATTTACAAGTCCGGCAAAAAACACTCTGACGCCGACTGTCTCTCTCGTGCGCCTGTCGACCAACCGCTACCTGACGACCCGGATGACGAGTACTTCTTGGGGACGATAACTACCGACGACTTCGCTGAACGACAGCGGGCCGACCCGGAACTTAAGGCCCTAATAGAATACCTCGAAGGCAGGACCGCCGAAGTCCCGAAGGTATTCAAGCGCGCACTTGCGTCGTTCTTTTTACGAAACGGTCTTCTACTAAAGAAAAACTTTTCACCGCTTCGAGCTATGTACCTCCTTGTGGTGCCTTCAGCTCTGCGACCAGAACTCCTGCAGGCCCTGCACGACGATCCGACGGCAGGGCACCTCGGTGTTTCTCGCACGCTCGCGAGGATACAAGAAAGGTACTACTGGCCACGTCTTACCACCGACGTCACTCGTTATGTGAGGACATGCCGGGACTGTCAGCGACGCAAGACACCGCCGACAAGGCCAGCGGGACTTCTGCAGCCAATTGATCCACCTTGTCGACCTTTCCAGCAGATTGGTATGGACCTACTAGGGCCGTTCCCGACGTCGACTTTCGGAAACAAGTGGATCGTGGTAGCTACCGATTACCTCACCCGCTACGCCGAGACAAAAGCCCTGCCAAAAGGCAGTGCATCCGAGGTAGCTAAGTTTTTCGTCGAAAATATCGTCCTACGTCACGGCGCCCCGGAGGTCCTTATCACCGACAGAGGAACGGCATTCACTGCCGACTTAACTCAAGCGATCTTAACATACAGCCAAACAAACCACCGCCGGACGACAGCGTACCACCCACAGACCAACGGCCTCACCGAGCGGCTTAACAAGACGATCGCCGACATGCTGTCAATGTACGTCGATGTCGAACACAAGACGTGGGACGCCATTCTTCCGTATGTGACCTTCGCATACAACACGGCGGTGCAGGAGACGACGCAGATATCTCCATACAAATTGGTCTACGAAAGGAGCCCGGCAACGACGCTCAATGCCATGTTATCCAACGTCACCGACGAAGAAAACCTCGATGTGAGCGAGTACCTTCAACGCGCCGAAGAAGCCCGACAACTTGCGCGTCTCCGTATCAAGAATCAACAGACGACCGACAGCCACCGTTACAACCTTCGACGACGATTCGTGGAATACCAGCCCGGTGAACGTGTTTGGGTGTGGACGCCGATACGCCGACGTGGACTAAGTGAAAAGCTTCTGCGACGGTACTTCGGACCATACAGGGTGGTTCGACGTCTCGGCCCACTTGGTTACGATGTTGTCCCCGACGGCATCACGAACTCTCAACGACGCCGATCGCGACCTGAAGTCGTACATGTCGCGCGCCTCAAGCCGTTTCATGTGCGTTAACAAACTGAAACAGTGTTTTTTTTTGTATTATAGTTGTATCGTAATTTATTAATTGTACTTTCTAGCATTATTATTGTACCTTCATCTTTAGTTAAAGCATCGGGACGATGCCTTTTTTTCAGAGGGAGGCAATGCCACGTTCCATTTCCCAAGTTATTGTTATCGTCCCAAAACACCACACCATTCTCAGCGCGAACCGCGCCTGCAGTTTTCGAGAAGCTTCCGGACTGTAGTGGATCATTTCGATAAGATCACGCCCACTGTGCAAACGGTACAGATTGTTCTGGAACCTACGCCGCCGCCAGCGATAACGTAGAACATTCGACGGCAAGAGTATAAATGCCGACGCGCTTCGCCGCTTGTCAGTTGTTGATCGAAGGCCGACGCTCGCGTTCGCCGCTATCAGTCCGAGACTGCTATCTGTGCGAGACTGCTGCTGTAATTGGACTTTCCGTTTACCGGGCACAGGTTCGCCAAAATAAACAGTTAAATCCCAACACGAAGTCTCCTGTCTTCGGCCACGTCACGACTCCGTGACAATATATAACGCAGTCATCAGCAAACAGGCGGGTTTTACAGGTTAGGTTTGAAGGCAAGTCATTTATGTATATAAGGAATAAATGGGAACCAAGAACCAAACCCTGGGGTACTCCGGACGTTACTGGAAGAGGATTAGAGGTACGGTTGTTGATATTAACAAACTGGGAGCGGTTTGTAAGGAATTCTCTGATCCAATTTAATATGTTTGGGTGAAGATTTAATTGGGAAAGTAACAGTCGAGAATGGGGTACTTTGTTGAACACTTTGGAAAAAATCTAAGAATACGGCATCGGTTTGTAAGTTACAGTCCAGGTTAGTGTGCAAATCATGAACAAATAAGGCCAGTTGCGTTTCACAAGAGAAACCTCTGCGGAACCCATGTTGTGCTGGATGGAAAAAGCTGTTTGAATCAAGAAAGTCTATGATATGCGTGTAGATGACGTGTTCCATGATTTTACAGGGCACGCTGGTTAAAGATATCGGACGATAGTTTAATGGCGAGTTTTTGTTACCCGATTCGAAAATTGGAACGACCTTCCCGTTCTTCCAGTCATCTGGTAGGTGTTCTGTTAAAAGTGACTGCGAGAAGAGCAAGCATAGAAAAGATGCACAAATATATTTTGTATTCTTAAGGAATTTGGAGTTGATTTCGTCAATACCAGAAGAGGAGGAGAGTTTTAATTTGTCGATTAAGCACATAATTCCATTAGCAGTGAATGATACTGGTGCCATAGCACATTCTATAATAGTGGGTGGTATTGTAAATGACACGTTACTTTCTTTGGTAAACACGGATGAGAAAGCGGTGTTGAAGATGTTAGCGCATTGATCACCGGTGAATATGTGACCTGATTCACTGGTAAGAGTAATTGGGGCAGTATGCGGGGGGCTCAAAACCTGCCAAAATTTTTTTTGGTTCTTAGTCGGCATGCTTGGTAAGTCAACGTTGAAAAAATAATTCTTTGCGTCCTGAACTGCGCATAAATAAGCTTTTTCAGCCGCGTAGTATTTCTGCCACTTTTGCGAGTCTTCTAGTCTTTTTGCTAATCTAAACAGGCGTTTTTTCTTGTTTTCTAATCTTTTCAGAGTTTAGAGAATCATGGCTTTTGGCAGTTTGCGCGGAAGCAGGATTTCGGAACAAACCTGTCATTCAATTCATTGACATTGTCCTTAAACAGTGTCCAGGTTTCTTCAACGGACCGGGAAAAGAAAGTAGTTTCTAAACTGGATAAGAATGCGTTAAGCGCCAAAATTTTTTGCTTCATAATTTCCCTTGTCGTACAACCGAATGATTTTCTGGGTGTTTTGACGAATCAACGGTTTAAATGCAAATTTGGTATGGATGACCTTATGGTCATTTATTTCGAGGAGATAAGTAATCGAGACCATGTCATCTGGGTGACTGGATAGTATTAGGTCCAAAATATTTTCACACACTTGTGTTACGCGTGTTGGTGCAGCTACCATTTGTAAAAGATTAAAATTTAAACAAACGTCCAGGAAAGCCCCGGCTTCGCCTTGTGCCAGTGACGGCATGGTTTGGGTAAGCCAGTTAATACCCGGAAAATTAAAATCACCCAACAAAACTACGGGGGCGCTGGGATACTTTTTTGTAACTTCGTTTAAGATGTCGGTAAGGTTGTTAGAAAAGCCAGGACAGCTATTCGGGGGCCTGTAGTAGACTCCAAGTAATACTGACCGGGGCTTAGCAGAACAAAGAATCTAAATTATTTCAAGGTCAGATGACAGGTTAACTAACGAGCATGTTATTTTTTGGTTTATGGCAATAAGAACTCCTCCGCCCTTCTTATCTTTTTGATCCTTCCGAAATAGCTGAAAATTAGGCAAATCGGCCAAGACCTCTTGATCAGAGACGCTGTCATTTAACCATGTTTCCGTTAATATAAGAAAGTCGCTGTTGGATGACAAAGCCAGATTTGAAATATGTTCGCACTTCGAAATGATACTTCTAATGTTAGTGAAGATCACGGAAAACGAAAAAGCTGATTTGGGGACAATTTGGGAAGAGGTTGGCTTTGGTCGAGGACGGGATGATTGCTATTTTAATTCTTTCACAGACTGCGATGTCTCGTCAAAGACGCAGCGTTTAGTTCCGAGAAAGAGGGTTTTGAAGCGCACAATGAAAGTTGTTGACTTAGTTCTTGCAAAAGCAATTAGTTGTTTGCGCGCATGACGTACGGCAGGGGAGAAGTCCTCGCCCACGCTGAAGCATGTGTCCTTGAATTTGCGGCCGTTGAAAAGGATAAGTTCTTTTGTCTTAGATGATTGAAACTTTACAATTATGGGTCGAATGCGGTTTTCTGAGAAGTGCCCGAGGCGGTGCGCACGCTCAATTTCTGAGGGTGTGTCACAGCAGTGACGGACGATTATTTCTTCAGAGTCCGAGTACGTTTCAGTTTTAGTAGTATCCGGAATGCCATAAAATATAAGATTGTGACGTCTCGAACGGTTCTCACTGTCATCTACGCGGGATTCGAGATTACAGATCTTGTGAGTCATTTCGTTTGTGAGTGTCTTTAGGTCAACCAGCTCTGTGCACATGGATGAAAGGGCAGTGCAATGTTTTTCGAGGTCAGTGATGCAATTGCACAAATCTGTTATTGTTACGTCCGTCGTTTTTAGTTGGTTTTTAATTTCCTGCGTGTTGGAAATAAGCTTATTCTGTCCAGCGTTAGCTTCTGCAATTCAGTAAGCAAGTCTTCACCAGTGGGAGGCCCAGGGTTAGTTTCGACATCCCCCGCCAAAAGCAAAAAAGAGCGTATGACCTGCGCACACTCAACAATAATCACAACACAGCACCGTGGGCTCGGCAGCTGAATTAAAAAATAACTACTCGATTTCTTAGCAAGAAAAGCACTTCTGTTATTGACCTGCATGATGAAGGGAAACGAATTAGGCTGCGCGTTCGCGCAGCTACCGAGCCCACAATGCGGCGTGGACAGGGGCGGTTGTTTTGTAGTCGTGGCTGCAGATGATGTCTGTCTTGATGGGGTAGTCCATGTGTGGTCGAGGCTCAAGGCTTGCAGTGGCGGCGCTATTGCTGGATTCGGTGTGATAGTAGCAGGATTCAAGTTTGAAGTGCTGCTGTGGAAGGGGGCGGGAATTGTTGACGGTCCGATGAAGCCATGCATGAGAAACAGCAGGAACAACTTTGAAGGCATGGTGAGTACCTGCATGATGAAGGCAAACAAATTAGGCTACGTGTTCACGCAGCTACCGAGCTCACGTGTCGGAGCCCATCATGGTCGGAACGGGAGAAAGTCATCAACTTTACCGAATACGTCTTCGGTGAGGCTTTCAAATTCTACTTCACCCACATATTTCAAAACGACAAGTCATGGAAAAAGATCAAAGAAGAAATGATCATTCGATTTAAAGAATAAAGTGATGACTACGATGAAGACTCGATTATAACCCACCGTCCGCAGACAATTGCACTCAGTCATCAATTTTACAGGCAGTTTCCATCATTCCTATGCACAGCAAGACTCGACCACTGCCACAAAACGAAGTGGCACATGATTTTACTTACAGAAGACCATGCGTATTTCTGGAAAAACCCAACTATCGAGAGTGCCTTCCTTTTCCACGAAAGTCGGCATTTCCAAAGTCCTCGCTCCAGTATATGACAGGAGACATGGCTCACCCACCTGATGCCCTTCATTCTTCGTCTCGCATATGTGGTCCACCATGCGGTTTTCCATCACGCGGCTCTTCAAGTGCTCCTAACGTTCACCATTTGCCTCATAAGGATGCCGCAATTACATTAGACGACCTGGCGGTTCACGAAAATACCCTGTCAAACTATGCTCTTTTCGGACGGTTCATGCATCGCCATCCGGTGCTCACCAACTAGCTGGGATTCGATCCCGCAACCTGCGGTTCAGCAGCCGAGTATCTTAGCCACTAGACCACGGCGACGGAGCCCAGAAGAGATCAAGGCTCAGTCTACAATCAAAGCTATTGAGACAACAGGACACAGAGTGACGAAGAAGGTGCAAAACCGCACCCTGTATTTCGGAAGAACGCAGAAATCACCGCATCAGTCTTGGTCAACAAACACTCACACGGGTGGCACTGCATGTGTATCAATAAAGGTAAAGAGCACGACGCCTACGCAAATCAAGCTGCTGGTGCTCCAAAGTCTCCACACCACGTTCATTCCTCGCAAGAATACAAGCAGTTTCACTCTCCTGTGAGGCTATAGTGTGTTTATGAAAACTTCCTGGGACATGGAACGGTCTTCCATTTTTGACAGTGTTCACTTTTAAACTGTGCATGTTCAGTTTTCGTTTCTGTTCGTCTGACATGACTTTTTTCGGGGGGGGGAGGGAGAATCCTGTGGCGTAAAAAGGCAGTGACTGATGGTAGAGGCTGATGAAGAAGAAGTCAGAATGGAATAAACATGGCGTATGAGCCGGGCCACATCTTCCAGTCATCGTAGCATCACAAATATATCTTTTATTAAAAATATGTAATCTGCCAGCTTCGGCTTGCGCTCGAGGTATTGAATCGTTCCAGACGTAAATCAACAGGGGACCTTGATCCACACCACAGGTGTCTGTATTGTCGAAGGCAACGCAGTGATGCAGACGATCTATAACAAAATAACAGATTTCCGGACTGCTGTTGGTTGTTACGATTGCAATACTGGATGCGAGACACAGAGAGAGCGAGAGATTTCACGACTGCTGATAACAATATAAAGAAAGTTCTAGCTAATGCTCATTCGCGGGAAGCAGTGTGCGTGAGGGTGTACTTACATATCAAGTGAATTAACTGTTGCATCTCTACAATGCCATTAGTTCACCCAGCAAACTTGGGGTGACCTCGCTACTCACCGTAGCGAAAGATCACCGCAGGTTCAGGCTTGGCGAGCCACAGGGCCGCGTCTCCGTCACCTACTCATGTGTAGCGCACTGCTTCGTGCACGCTCAACTAACAAAGCATATAGCGCAGAGCGTCAGAACAGACAGTGTTCGATTCACAGCAATACACAAAGACTTATTGCCTTTGTCAGCACCCCCAAACAACAGTACAACCTCTCCTCCCGGGACGCGAGAAGCAAAGGCTTCTGCACGCGGACGTTCACGATAAAGGGGAGACCGCAAGCACATCGCATCTGGCAATGGCGAGCTTTGACGTGCCAGTCGGGAAAAGGTCCCTTGTAGCTATGCTGCGCGCTTTCACGATGGCCATAGAGCCTGGTCGCAAGAGTTAGGGCAAACCTCGTACGCGTAGGCCTACGGCAAGTGTGGCTTGGCGTGGTACGACCACCTCAAGCACTAGGCATCGCTGTTTGGCTTAGCGTACGGCACCAACGCTAACACTCAGGTAAACACGCCTGCCGGGGATGCCTAGGCACCCAGGCAGGCTACAATTTGGCGATTCCCAAAGGAAATGCGGACGAAAGAAAGCACGTGCTTACCGGGCGACGGCAAACAAAAGAGAGAACCTTTCTGGCGCGCACCTGAGAACACGCGCCATCTATCGCCACGTGCTGTTACCAGAGCATGGGAAATAAAAAGGAGCAGACGTATGGCCAAATGCTTGCAACATGGTCGCGGGCACACCACAGATTTCTACATTCTCGCTCTCCTTAATTCACCCTATATCATCATCATCATCAGCCTGACTACGTCCACTGCAGGACAAAGGCCTCTCCCATGTTCCGCCAGTTAACCTGGTCCTGTGCTTGCTGCTGCCAATTTATACCCGCAAACTTCTTAATCTCATCTGCCCACTTAACCTTCTGTCTCCCCCTCACCCGCTTGCCTTCTCTGGGAATTCAGTTAGTTACCCGTAACGACCAGCGGTTATCCTGTCTACGCGCTACATGCCCGGCCCATGTCCATTTCTTCTTCTTGATTTCAGCTACGATATCCTTAACCCTCGTTTGTTCCGTAATTCACTCTGCTCTCTTTTTGTCTCTTAAGGTTACACCTACCATTTTTCTTTCCATTGCTCGCTGTGTCGTCCTCAATTTTAAGCTGAACCCTCTTTGTAAGTCTCCAGGTTTCTGCTCCGTAGCTAAGTACCGGCGAAATACAGCTGTTATATACCTTCCTCAGTAGGGATAGTGACAATCTACCTGTCATAATTTGAGAGTGCTTGCCAAATGTGCTCCACCCCATTCTTATTCTTCTAGTTACTTCACTCTCGTGATTCGGCTCCGCGGTTATTACCTGTCCTAAGTAGACATAGTCTTTTACAACTCGAAGTGCACTATTACCTATCTTGAAACGCTGCTCTTTTCCGACGTTGTTGTACATTACTTTCGTTTTCTGCAGGTTCATTTTAAGACCCACCTTTCTGGTCTCCTTGTCTAACTCCGTAATCATGAGTTGCAATTCGTTCCCTGAGTTACTCAGCAATGCAATGTCATCGGCGAAGCGCAGGTTACTAAGGTACTCTCCATTAACTCTTATCCCTAACTGTTCCCATTCTAGGCTTCTGAAAACCTCCTGTAAGCACGCGGTAAATAGCATTGGGGAGATTTTGTCCCCCTGCCTTACACCCTTCTTGATTGGTATTCTGTTGCTTTCTTTATGAAGCACTATGGTAGCAGTTGATCCCCTGTAGATTTCTTCCAGACCCTATCTACCGGTCTGCAAAGGCAGCCGGTCGTCGCCCATGCATGCAAATACGACATGCAGTGGGCCACAGCTAGCCTCTGCCTAGCCCTGCAACTGCTGCTTAAGAAAAAAAATGGAACAACAGCAAACAATAGACTTGAGAAATACAATGGCACCACAGAAACGGGGTAACAGGAGTTCATGATGCTCACGCCGGAGAGCGTCCAGGGCGCGGAGGGAAGCGTCACGTAATGTCTAGGTTGGGTGACCGGATGGATGCCAGAGTGCAAGGCAAGAGGACTGGTCGAGGCCCTCATGCAAGGAACGGACTCACCTTCATCTCGTCGATGTCAACGACAGGCTTGCAAGTTCGACGAACGTCATCTCGGTGGTGGCTCAAATGGACTTCGCTGCAACAGCCAGCCCTTCTGCTGGAATCACGATCGCCAAACCAACTGGCTGCGAGGCATCCTGGCGTTAATAGGGAGTCGTGCACAGCGTCTGCGAAAACTGGCCTCGTGCAGGAGCGGTAATGAAAAGGGCAGCAGAGCTCAGCGACGGCCGGGAGCAAGGCACAGCCGGGCTGCCTGACGACCACGGAACTCTGAACACCTTCAGAGTCCAAGGCAGTGTAGTGGCCGGTGACTTCCTAAGTTATTGTCGCCACCACGTACAAAAATGTACACCTGTGATGATCAGACCTCTCCAAACGTGCCAAGCGAAGGAAGGTACACAGTCCTTCTCCCCACGTGAAAGCAACAAATGACGATCCCTTTCTCCAGCGAAGGAAAAAACAAAAACACAAAAAAACACATAAAGTAAACATGAACACTCAAATGAAAATCAATAGCAGCAACTGGGCGGGGCCGACTTCTCTGACCCACTGGCTGTAAAGAAGCAAGGTAACTGAGACTAGACAGTAAAAATGACTGCCTTCAGTTGCGGAAATAAGCTTGCAATCCAGCGCGAAATCACCAAGGTGACTGCTTTCTCAGATTATACCAATGTGTGGTCCGAATGCAGTCCGCCGCTCCGGGTGTCCACCGTTGCTTGCGCAAAGCGCCACTGTGCACTGGCACAGGCTTGTCAGACCTTGATGCAAGGGCCTTCAGGTCTACGATGTGCCTACGGCTGAGTTTTCTCGAAAGCGGATCTTTCAGCAAGTACAAGTGTAGAGTCCAAGTGCAGAGTCCAAGCATTCTCTACTCTCTACGGACCAAGCTACTTAAGAGCGAGCGAAGCTGAGAAACACTTGTTCATGTCACTAAGAGCGTAGTTGCGCTACAGGACAAGATCACCTTAAATGAAAGGTGGTGAGGTTTTGGGTCGTACTGGGCCTCCTGCTCGGCCCTGGCCGATGCGAAACTCTGCCTTGCTCTACTGAGAGCTCGACAAAGCTGGTACCGAAGTGTTGAAGCGTAAGCAGAACAGTCTGCCGGTTCTTCCTCATCCCCAAGCTGGCATTGCATGACACTGGTCACCGGATTTGCCAAACCTGTTCCGAAGTTAAGGAAAGCAGGAGAGAAACCAGTAGAGCAACTGTCGGAAGTTCAGATTGCAAACACGAGTTCACTCAAATGGTCTGTCGAGTCCTTTTGACTTTCGGCAAAGTCTGCCAACATGGGGCGTACGATTAGTTTGCTCCGTCAAATTGGACTAGAGATAGTAAGGTGAAGTGGTGCAATTGATAATTCCTAGGGAACGGCACGTATCGCCAAACACCCGAGCGGTGAAATATGACACGTTGTCTGGGATCAATCTTTTCGTAAAGCCAAACTGACAAAACACTTCCTGTAGCCTCTCTAGCACCGCTCGCATTGTCACTTTTCGTAGCGGAAGCAATTCCACCCATTTGGAAAAATGATCAACGACTGCTATCAGATGTATGAACCCCTGCCTTCTCCTGGGGAACGGCCCCATTAGATCGCAGGTGGCTGCTTGCCACGGACACTCACTGACAATCGGTTTCATCAAACTGGGCGGCTTTCCACCTCTTGATATCAACGCTTGACAGACGTGGCAGGAACGGCAATAACGAAAAATGTCACGCTTCATGCCAAGCCCAATCACAACCTTGCTCAGTTTCGCAAAAACTTTGGAGCCACTCAGGCCATGGGCTCGTCGCGAGAGGCTCGCAACAGTGTGCCTCTCAAACTTTTGGGAATAACCACCTTAAACGGGTCATCAGTGGCTATGTATTTCAGCAGGAGTCCATCATAGTCCAGCAAGTATGTATTCGCGAGGAACACAGCGACATACGGCGCTTCCCGTCCCCCTGCGCCCACCGCACTACCAGCGGCGTCACGGTGCTTCGTCTCCCTGAGACCATCCTTCAACTCACGACAAAACAGATCATCTTGCTGGGCTTTGGGTAACTCTTGTCTGCTGAAAACGATTCTCATTCTCCCAAAGAGGAGTCTGGTATCGTTCCCTCATATTCGCTCATGTCGGCGTCATGGGTTCGCTTCCTGTTTGCTCCCCCTCTCGCCCGCTTCGCGGCACGCTGCTTCTCTGGCCCATGGTAAGGGTGTGCTGGTCAGTGCACTCACTCTTTTCTCCATCTGGCGGTGCCTCCACCGTTCCGCTCGCGCGGCCCCCTTGCAAAGGAACCGCTAGTGGTTGTCGCCCCGGGATGCAGGCTTACGGTAGACACTGGGGCACGAGATAACGCGTCAGCTACCACGTTAGTGCTCTCCTTTCGATACTTCACTGAAAAGTCAAAATGCTGTATTAGGAGAGCCCAGCGCGCTAGCCTGCCTGCAGGCTCACGAAGCCGCATCAGCCAGCTCAGCGGACTGCGATCTGTTTGCACCGCAAACTTCGTCGCATCAAGGTAGACATCAAACTTCCATAGTGCTACCATGATGGCGAGACGCTCCCTCTCGGTCTCGGAATAATTCTTTTTCGGGGGTATGAACAAGCGGATGGCAAAGGCCAGTGGCTGCAACACACCATCGTATTCCTGTAGGAGAACTGCTCCTAATCCCAAATCGCTTGCATCAGTCTGGGCAACAAACGGTCTGGTCAGGTTGAAGAGCTTGAGCTGCGCCGTCTCCACAATGACGCTAGACAGACGGTAAAACACCTCTTGCTGCTCAGGTCTTCATCATCACTCAGCTTACTTACCCAAGAGCTTTGTCAAGGGCACTTGCACTCGGCACATGATGGAATGAATGAATGGTAAAAATTGGCCATTCTGAGAAAGCGGCGCAGCTCGCGTACGTCCTTAGCCGTAGGGGAATTGGGGATTGCTCAAAGTTTATGCTGGTCTGGCTTAATGGAGCCTTCCCCTAGCTCTCGGGTTTGCTCTAGTTGGGCCTTCGCGGGTTTTAACGTTATCCCGGCAGCTCTCAACTGCTCGAGCACATTGGTAATGTGAGCCAAGTGTTCTTCGAAGGTTCGTGAATAAATCACGATGTCTTCGAGGTAGCACATGCAGTAAGACCACTTTGCTTCCCCGAGGACACGGTCCATGAGTCTCTGAGAAGTCGCACGAGCATTGGAAAGACCAAAGGGCATACGAGTGAACTCAAATAACCCTCTGTGGGACGTGAACGCGGTCTTGCACCGGTCACGCTCATCCATCCGGACCTGGAGGTAACCTTTGGAGGCATCTTATGTGGTAAAATATTGCGCAGTGCCGAGGTTTCCTACGATGGAGCTAATCGTGGGGAGCGGATAGGCATCCTTACGAGTCACTCCGTTCAGACGGCGGTAGTCTACGCACAGGCGATGACTGCCATCTTTCTTAGGCACCAACACAATTGGAGATGCCCAGGCGCTGGACGAACGGCGAACAATGCCAGATGAGAGCATCTCGTCCAGCAAGTCGTCAATTACCTGCCTCTTGGCCTGGCTGACGGGCCTGGGGTTACACTTCAAAGGAAGCACGTCACCAGTTTCGATCGAATGGCTCACCAAATCGGTACAGCCGGGTTGATCGGTGAAGAGCTCATCGTATTCGCGCAACAGTGCCGACAAACAAGCCTTCTGTGTATCATCCAATTGAGTCGCACAGGCGATCAAAGAATGCGGAGCCTTTTCGTGTCGTGCCGCTCGATCCCGATGGGGATTTTGAGCCGACGAGTGCATAGCGCAGAGGCCTGCCCCCGAAGTTTGCACGTGACACGGTTCGGACGCTTCAACTGCACAGGCAACAGAAAACACCATTGGGCTGATGAACGGCTTTAGCTTGGAAAAAGGTCCGTTGCGACAGCCTCCATTCGCAATGTCCTCTATTATACCGGTTTTTAGGAGAAAGTCTCGACCGAGAATCATAGGAACACTGAGCCCTGGAAGATGAACGAAACGCGTGCGTTTCATTCGGCCTCCCCATCTGACAATCAACCTCGCGCCACCCACCAACTGGGCCATGTCTTACATGAGGGTGAATGTTGTTCGGCTGTCCCGCAAGCGCACCGAATGCTTCTACAAGTGGGACAACACCTGTTCGCCAAACATTGAAGCGCTTGCGCTCATGTCCAGCAACGCCTGGAATGTGGTACATGTTCTGTGGCCTCGCACTTTGTTTATTGTACATAGGTGTTCTGTGATTGTACGATCGGCGTGATGGGGTGACGGTTCGCATTTGCTGTAGGCGCTGCACCGTGCTTCCTACCGGGCTGCAGTAATGAGGCCCCTTCTTATATAGGCACCACCATTACCATTTTATTGTGCGCGGTTGCGACGATGTCACGTCGGCAGAGCTACACAGGTGGCTTCAACTGCCAGGATACTTTTTACCGAGGACTCGAGCAATTGTGCCGTGCAGCGCGAGTTCTGTGTCAATGAGACGATTAGGGGCTACCAAAAGCAGCGGGACTGTCTGTTTGCATGCAAATGTCAGCTTCGTGCCTTTCGCGGCCCAGCAATCATTCAGCGGTGACAGCAAGGATGTCGTTTGGAAAGTCGCGGATGCTTGCGAGAATTCGATGATTATATCATCTTGCACATTTGGCAAGATGACGGCCCCGGCAGCGATTAGGGCGCTGAGCTGTGTAAATAAAGGTGTGGTACGTTTCGATTTGTCTGTTTATAAATTAAAAAAAAACATTGGTCGACCTATATTTGAATATTTTTTTCTTTTATAGAACACTATAAGTAGGGGTTGACCTATATTCGTACCCGACCTATTTATGAGTAAATACGGTAGAAAGATTTACGTGCCAACGGAGTACTCATCCAGTATTCATTCCACTTATTAGAGCTTTCGAAAGCTCGAATAAAAGTGTGGTTTTTCCCAGCGATGTATATATTTTGGAACTTAGACATGCGTACAGAGCACTTGAGAACAAGGTGAAATGTGCACGATGTAGAACGTGTGGCAACCATTCTAAATTGTCTTTAATATCGACTGGCGTTCATTTCTATAGTGCAAAAAAAGTAATAAAAAAGACAAGGATACATGATGGAGAGAGACGGCTGTCCTGTATATTTCACTTTACTTAAAATGAATGCCAGCTATCACAGCTAACTAGCCTGCTCTATCACCTTGACGGATTTAATTACTAAGGCACATGATGCTATATTGTCATTAATGCATTCACTGGTGGAACTGGGTCAAGCCAACTGAAAATCAGCAAGTTACCTGCTAGAACAAGCACAGAATACCAGTAAGCACTCTGCTGGGACCAGTGCAGTCAATGCGTTGTCTGCTGAAACCAGCATAAAACCATTAAAAGCCCTGCTGGAACCAACGGAAGACCAGTAAGCACACTGCTGGAACCAGTGCGACCAGCAGGAAACCAGCAGGTTAGTTGCTGGTTCCAGCAGAAACCAGCCACTCCCAACAGAAAGCTAGCAGGAAATTTTCTCGTGGGTAGCACCTCTGTTATGTGTTAAAATAAAGCTTGTTGGAATTGACACCCTCTGTGTGTCGTTGTCGGTCATCATCTTTGCAGATTTTACTTCGAACCATGCAATATTAACACGTCCAGGGGCGTAGCCAAGGGGTAGCACGCCAGGCAGGTGCCCCCCCCCCCCCTCCCCCCAAAACTTTTTTTCGCCGTGACATAGAGACTGAAAAATGGCCATTTTAAGGGGGTGCCCCACTTGAAATTTTAGTGGTACCCCCCCTCCCCCTCAAAAAAAAAATTTCTGGCTACGCGCCTGAACACGCCCAATTGTTTGCTTGTGCGCTCTTGCAAACCAACACCCTCCGCAAAATATGTTCGGCTGGTTGCTGACCAAAAAGTTGCATGTTCAACTCCAGCTACAGCGAATGTATTTCGAAGGAGGCAAACTGCTCGAGGCCTTTGTACTATTAAATGTCGAGGCACAATAAAATACACCAGGGGCTCAAAAATTTCAGTGGACTTCAGTACGGCGTTCCTCATAATCCTCATAATTGTTTCAGTGTTTTAGCTCGTAGAACTACAGATATTATTGTTACCCACGGGAAAAGAAAATTATAGACTTGAAATTGTATTGCAACGAAATTATCCAGTATGTTTTCACTGTATTGTGAAAGCGGGCCACGGCTTTACTTGACGAAATCTGACGGACTTCTTCTGGCACTGTGACAACGTGCAACCAGACATACGGTGAGGTCTCGGCATCCCGTCAGAGCGTCACCGAAAAGATAGCGATATCTCAAGGCTAGGTTCATTCTCCAACGTTCCACTTGAAGTGTTGTCATACATATGACTGACCGCATAGCGAATCACTTCGAATGCCACTCACCTCTGCAGTTACACTAACATTCATTTGTGCAAAACATGCGAAATGGACTCTTTGAACCTGGGCAACACATAACAAATGAACTATCTTCTGCAAGGTTGTCGCATGCACAGGGACATTGCAATCTGCAGTTCTGGACCAGCTGATGAAAAGACACGCCACCGGAGCGCAGTACAAGGTAAAACTGCCCGATGTAGCCTTGAAAAAGAGACGCAGAGGTAGCATGCCAGCTTCGCATATTAATATACGCAAAAGGGGGTGGGTTTAAGCCCTGTCTGCAGAAACTTTTTTTTTCAAGGCTTTCTTTATTTTTGTCGCAGTCTTTGCATTTTAGTTGGAAATACGATCTAGGCATGAATGAAATCTCCAAATGCAATTCAAAAGCCTGGTCTCTGCCCATAATAGTGTCAGTGTGCCTTGTGCCAGCGTTGAGCTTGCATCGTGCAGTTTGTCAGCCTCCCAGTACCTTGTGCCGCACCGGTCCGATAATCATGTCTGGCACTAGCACAGCACCACTAGGTTCTCCAATAGGGTAGCCTGTAATGAGTGCATAAATCAAGGCACCTGCACTCGTGAGGACACATGAATGGATTTTCAGTTGTATGCCATGCCAATGTTGCTGATGCTACACCAGTGGCACGTTGATTTCACAGAGGATTCGCCACCGGGAAATGAGACACATTCAATGTAGCCAACTGTATTGCCAACATATGGTGACAATGAAGGATTATGCTTAGCCTGTCCTTCGAGTCCTTTTTTAAAGGGGAGCCCACAAAAATTCAGGTTATTCCCACTTCCTACCAACCATACCTCATTGCTAATTTTCTAGTAAAACAACACGTGATGTGATTTCTGGGTACCCATTTCTGGAACGTCTTCCTTGAATATCTTGCTAGTCAGTTTCAGCAGTTTACAGTGCTACAGGTACGAATTGTTTCAGAATAAAGAAAAAAAACACTGGTCCACTAACAGCAAATAAGTGGTTGGGCATTCGCTTCTGGTACAGCAACGACGGCTTCCCGTGGCTTCACTCGCGCATACTGGATGTCCCATCCAGCTCCTCTTAGTAAACATCAGTGGTGTGCATTTATATACATTGTTTATTGGTCATAACTGGTATGTTGTGTTGAGATGTCAATTACATTGTGCCTTCATTATGACTTTTTTGTGGTATCAGATCTAGCCTGAAGTTGGCAAAGACGAGGTCTGGCCACGTTTTCCTGGAAGTTGTTGGTTGTTTCCAGTCGTACAAAATGCATTGTACAGCAATTGGAGTCGTCATCTACTGCACAAGCCAGTCATTGTCCGGGATCGTCATCATCAGCGTCATTGTCATCGTCATGGCACAGAGTGGGTAGCTTGCATCTGCTGTGCCGTGTTGGCAGAAATAGAATGTGTGGTCTGGAACGCATTTGTTCACCATCGTCGTCATCGTCAGGGAAGGCGACAGCGCGCAACGCCGACGGACCAGCCTCGCCCTTAAGGAGCTCTGCCCTAAAAAAATATATGTGTGTTATGGGCGGTAGGTGTTGTGTATCAAGTGGCCTTAACATCGGTCAAAGGGAAAGGAGCATTAATATGAGATTAAGAGAACTTGAACCTTCACTATCCAAGCGTTTGCATTTGCTAACTCACTGCCGGGAGTTTTTTTTAATATGTGAACATCATTACCAGCAATAGTAAATACATAGGTGGAACAATAAAAGAGGCTTTCCACATTAGGAGAAGGGTACATCAGTGAACCTTCTGTCGGACAAAGAGTACGCATATCTGTGTGCTTATGTTGACTTACGTGGCCTCCCACCTGCACCCGATTAAAATTTTTTGTGTTTTTGGGCTGCTGGTAAACTTTGGCTGAAACACATCTTTGCTGTGCACTTTGAAACATCAATTAGGTTTTATATGCTAAATGCAGTGACGGATCCTGAGAGGGGAGCGGTAGGGGCGATCGCCTCTCCCAAAACTGGTGAGCACCCCCTCCCCCTATCTTCAGTGCTTGCCGTCCACCTGCTATCACTCATTAGGACAAATAAGTGGTATTCTTTGAGTGTACATTAACAGTATTTATGCTATGATAGAGCTTTTGTGCTAGTAAAAACAAAAAAGTAATGACCACACCCCCCCTCTTCGACGTCACTTTACACGATCCCCCTCCCCCCCAAAAATTGAGTGGCTGGATCAGCCCCTGACTAAATCACTTGTAATTCTGTGGTTGTCTATCTCTCTTTTTGTACTTTGTGTCTCGTCTGTTGTGCTAGAAGGTGAACCCGTGCCAATTCGCCAGCTTCCAATGCTTTTTGCCCTCATTTTGCTCTATCCACTTATTTATGTGTGGCAGTTACAGTTTTCTTATTGAGTCGGCACATTTAAAAACCTTGGAAGTGGGCTTATCGTTCCTTGCACATGGTACGCAGGAGTCGCTGTCTCCACGCAAATCGGTCTATCGCTCGGGGACACCTGATCCCTTGTGCAAGCGATGGTACCTGTTCAACGACAGTCGGGTGTCTGCAGCGTCGTATGCGAGCCTGCAGGGCCTTACATGCCGCTTTCCTCGTGACACGGCTTATGTGCTCTTCTACCGACAGATGGACAGCAACCTTGCTTACCAGGAGGCCACACCGGGGGACCTGGTCCACTCGAGTTTGCGAGACCTAGTTGACTTGGACAACGTCAAATACTTTGAGGTACTGCACCTTTTGACATTTGTAGAAGGTGTGTGTTTCCTCCCATGTATAGATAGCAGGACAAATTTTATACAGTTCATTCCGTTTTGGAGGCTGATGGAGTACTGTAGCATGTACTAGCGGAGTCAACTGTGTTATGAAAATGGAAAATGAATTTAAAAAACAAAGCAGCGGTAATTTACAACTACAAACCACTGAAATATGCCAGGCCATGTGTGTAAACAAAGTTTTGTTGTAATGTTTCAACAGGAAGACAACAGTTTTGCAGAGGTTTGCATGGACCGCCACGATGGGTACGTGTGTGGAGATGGCAAGAGTGGCACAAGTCTCCCGGAACTTCAGAGGCCTCTAATCGTAGCTGGCAGGCGGCATTCACTTTAAGCATGTCTCAACTGCTGGCATTCACTTTAAGCATGTCTCAACTACAGATGAATGACAAAAACAGCATCAAAAATGGTCCTGGTAAAAACTTACTGTTTCTTCTTCCAACAGTTCCCGTGCTCATTGTATGAAAATTTAAATCAGGTTTGTGTCGCACTGTTAAAAATGGGTTTCATTCCCGGCATATGCAGCCATTAGGGTTGCAAAGCAAGAACACATTTCTGCTTAGATACAGCAAAATGTTTGCCACATTGTCATGTTTCGACCCACAAGACAGTATGGTTGCATCACTAGGTTATGATGTTCACTGTGTTTATTTGTATCGGCCACCTCTGCGTACCTACAGAAGCTTGGGGCTAATAAGATAGCATAAAGCCTAATTCACTTCTCTGTGATACCACGCCTGCATCTCGAGATGTCAGATACTTTTTGATGGCAGAGAGCTGCTAGTGTTAGCTGGTTAGTGCAACTACGTGGCTCGGCCATGAAAGCCGTTCTTTCAATGTGCTTTTCAACATGCCATTGCTATGCATGTGGGAGAATTGCATCAGGACACTGCTGGGAAAGAAAAGGAAGCAGTGACACGTCTTGAATTTTGGGAAGGAAGTTTGCATTGCTAGCCTAGGTCAGCTATATTTTTTTGCGATTTACTACAACAGAATTTTCGCTTCAGAGAAATTTTATCGTACTCCGTCAATCTCATAGCGTGCTTCGACTTTAGGGGGCGCTGGGCGCATGCCTCATCAAGCTGGCAAGCGCAGTAAAACTAGAGAATACCTACTACTTAACTGGCTGTGAGCACTTCGAGTGCGAAGTCCCTTTTTCTGTGGACATCCCCCAAACTAAGGTCCCTAAAATACTGTACCCGAACACCCAAACCTGTTGTAAGATAGACAGAACTGCTCGAGCGTGTGCCCCCCTCTATCTTCACATCTTCTCCATCATGAGAATGCTCGCTCGCGTCATGGCAGGGACAATTTTCTGCATTGGAGGCGTGTGAGGGCTTGTTGGGCCAACTTTTCTCCTCATCCTCTGTGTCTGCGCTTCAACGCGTGCTTGGGGAGATTTCATAATTTAGGTTTCGCTGCTCGTTCATCACATTTTTACTGTACTTCCTTGCGATAAGCTATAGTAATTATAAATATGGCGAATTTCGAGCTCGCTATTATAAAGTTTGCCCAAGAAAACCAGAACCGTGCCGCCACCAAGGACTTAAGTGTGAAGTTCTTTAACGTGTCATGACTGGTACAGGAGAAAGCAGGAGAATGCACGCTTGCTAATACAAGTTTTCTGTCGGTGAAGAAGACCTTTTATCTATGTGCGAAGGCTTAGGTCCTCCGATATTGCCGTGTCCAGAGATATGGTTTCTTGCAGCATTATCAAGAAGCTTCCAGGAAATAGAGCATCCAAACATGCTCCACTGAACCAAAGACATACCTAGTGCTCTGGCAGGGCAATGACAGTGGCTGCAGCGATGATTTCCCCATCATACCTCTCGAGAGATCGGTGATTCCAACTTGGCTGCGCGTCAGAGTGAAGGTGACTAAAGGTGATGGAGTTAATTAAATGTGATTTAAGCGAGGAAAATGTCAAAATGATTCAAAGTTGCCGTAAGTGATACGAGGGTATAATACCGTATTTACTCGATTCTACCACGCCCTCGATTGTAACGCGCACCCGATTTCCACGTCGAAAAAAAAAAAAGGTAAGACATCATTTGCAACGCGAACCCATTTTTCTCACTAGCCCGCACGATCACACCACTCGAAAAAACAACTCCTTTTGGGAGCGTCTTCCATTTAAATATGAGGTACGGGGGAAGCTTGTGCCCATCTGACATGTAACAGAGCATTGCCGTCACTGTAGTTTTACCGTGGACCGATGTCAGCACACGAACTTCCTTCGCCCCCTTCTTCTCGATGGTTGTGGTGCCAGGCATGTCGAAGTAAAGAGGCGTCTGATCAGCATTCCCGATTTGCCCAAGCAGGTAGCGGTTGTGCCGCAAGTTTAGGGCGAACCTCTGAAAAGTAAAGCTTTTCATCGTACTCCTCCGCAAAACTTTTCGCATATGCCCATTCACCTTCGGAGGAGAAAGCCTTTTCTCTTCATAAAGTTAGTTAGCCAGCACCTGCTCGCTTTAAACTGGCTCCGCGTTAGATCTTTTTCTAAGGCTAATTGCATAGCCCGCACTTGGAGCAGTTCTGTTGTCACGGGCAGCTGTGCCGCTCGCTGCTCAAGCACATACTCGCCGAGCAGTTCTTCAATTTGCCTATGCCTATGCGGGAAGCTTTGCTGCCGACAATCTTCTGCTTTTGTTTCCGCCAGTCCCGCACGCACATTTCGGGAACTCCGAACAACCGCGATGCGGCCCAATTTCCGTCCGTTTCTGCACACGGGATGACTTTTCTTTTAAAAGCGACATCGTGGTGCACTCCAGTTTTTGGAATCGGCCCTTCCATGCCGTCGATGCAAATGCACTACAATGTGACGAACTCCTCAGCACACGTACGAAGTGCTGCACGTGGGAAACACATAGGTAGAAATGGCCGATGCGCCATGCCGACGCACGCACGACCTCCTCTATAGATTGGCGACCTGCTCATACCGGTTCTCTCTACGGCTGCGCTTGACTCCAACTTTGAAGGGTCACGTGTTTGTCTAGTTACAAAAGTGTCACGAGAGGCCTCCTCAACTTAACCCCATAGCAGCCGACGCGACAACTTGAAAAGTGGGTAGCTCCTTCGGAACGGTTCCCGCGTTTCGAGTGTTCCGCGGCAGGTATTTTTTTTTTTACCATGGGAACGGTTTATAATGTGCTGCAGCAGATATATTTTTTTCTTCCTTTAGTAACTTGTGTGATGATCTTGGAACCTTCTGTTTGACTAGTGCGCAGAGACGAGGCCGAGAACGTGAAGTAGGCGCATTGACGGCATGCCTCGGCTCATTGCAGCGGTCCCAACTATTACTCAACGCGGCTGCTGTGTGTGTGCTCTGTGAAAAACTTTCTTTGCCGCTGTGTGGTGAACATTCATGGGTCCTTCATCGCGACACCATTGTTAATAAAGTCGGCAATGTAATGGGAATGTCAATGGGAACCCTGCCGTGCGCGACTAGCGGTTCTCACAGGGTGCCGCCGTTTAAATAAAAAACATTCATGGCACTTGGTTCTTCAGGCATGACATTTCAACGTCTTCATGGCCGACGAGTCTGTCATTTTTCACTGAAGTAGAAACCTCTAAGGACTATTGTAGTTGTGCAATTTATTCCGCCCATTTGAACGAAGAGAAGTGCCGAAACTGCAATGCTCGCATTTTCGTTTCTTGTAGCACATGGAATCATTCGAGTCTCAGTTTCAGAGTTGGAAGCTTTTTATCACACGTATTACTACGATATCACGAATTACATGGAGTACGATTAGCTCCAGGCTTTTTATAAAGCAGCGTAAGCTGCGTATAACCACGACCATACTTAACACACCGTTTTTATGCATTACGTGGACCAAGATGCTCAACTTACCATAAATTTAGCCTGCTAAAAGCAGCGGCACTTAATCATTCGTCCCATTAAAACCAGCACACTTATGTTACTTACAAAGGCAAAGTTCGAATGCATTCTCTGTAACTGCAATTGACCCGAATCTTTTTGAAAATATGTTTTGCTGCACTTCCCTTAGTAGAGCCTCTTAACTGCTGTGCCCCTCATTAACCCACTAATTAAATGCTTAAGCCCATTATTTCAGAAACTCATCTATGTTATACTAAAGAAAATTCTCATGCAGAAGGAACAAACTTCATGCATTGTGAAATTCCAGTACATTTTATTTGTTTGCCAAGCTCGAACCTTGAGCACCTTTTGTGAGTGTGGCTGGCTTGGCGAGCAGCAACTTCCTTTTCGCATGAGTCTCGGTTACGTTGCTGGAAAAATTTGCCAGAAGGGGTCGCAGAAACTTCACGAGAATTAGCTTAACAAGTGCAGTTGTATGGACTACACTGTCATTCCTTTCACATTTGAACAGGGGGTTCTTAATGAGAGATAGAAGCACAGCACACGTGAACTTCTGCAGTGGCTGTGGTCGTTTGATCAGCAAAGGTGCCGCTCGTGAGGCAGCATATTCAAGTAGGCTAACAAAGCCAGCAAATTCTATGCTCGGGTACGACAGTCCACTCCTATCAATGCCTGCAATTATGGCAGTTGTCGTCCAGTGCGACTTCGGCGATTTAAGCTTCATGATGCATTCTTCACACGCAGCCTTCGTCCGTTTGCAAGAGATGGGGGTAAGATGTAGCGCCACGCTTTGCCGTGGCAGATCAGAGAACTAAAAAATAATAAACAAGCAAAAACAAACTTGGCGCGCAAGAGCGCCGCAGCATGGGCAGGTCGCTAATCTATAGAGGAGGTCGTGGACGCACGTAGGGGGCGGCCATTTTGGAATTCTGATAACAATAGAGCGACCGTATTCATATTTTTTTTTGTACTCGATTCCAACGCGCTTGCGATTTATGAACTCGCTTAACCGGAAAAAAGGTGCGCGTTAGATTCGAGTAATTATGGTACATTTATTGAAGCTGTTTATGGCTAGGCTCTGATGAAAAGTGTCTTTGCTTATAGAGTTGCATGCACAGAGAATATTACAATGGAGGCCGATCCCACCACCACAGATTTCTGTTTTATGCTAAGGCCAAACTGAAAATTTCTCTTCTTTGTGCCTTGCAACGAAAAGTGACGCAGTTATTTTCAACATGTTCACAACTATACAACATGTTCAACATGTTCAACTTTCAACATGTTCACAACATGTTCACAACATGTTCACAACTTTTCTTGCCAGGGCGTAAGGCACGAACTATTAGTCGTCCAGGGCATTTGAAAAAACCTGATCAAGCAATCAATCATTGTTTCTTTATTAGCGTCAGAAATGTACATTGTGATTAAGTATGCAGGAGGAGGTCCCAAGGTAGTAAACCGCAGGTGGGACCTCCTATGTTAATACAAAGAAAAAGATAGAATATGAATAACGAAGGAGCAAGTCACCAGAACATTACGAACTTTTTTTTACATAATGCAAGATATTGAAAATTAACAAAATGCAGCAGTTATGCATTTCATAGAGACATTTTCAGTTTTGTCTTAAAAACATGAATGCACATTAAGTCTTTCATATCATGTGATAAAGAATTTCATAGTGAAATCGATGAAAAAACAATGCTCATTTTTCCATAATTAGTACAATCTTTAGGTAATAACAGGTTATGGGCAACCGCGAATCTAGTTTTATTGGAATTATTCAACAAGGCAATAGGAAATATGTCGATAGTGAGGGTGCGGTGGAAAATTTTGAAAAACAAAACAGACACATTATAAACGTACATTTGGAAGATGGGTAATACGTCAAGCTGGCAAAAAATCGCATGTGATGGCGTTTGACGTGAAGCGAAAGTTATGAGTAGCATTGCTTGTTTTTGCAATACTTTCAACCTCCAAGTGCGCACTGAAAATGAATTACCCCATGATGTAAAGCAATAGCTGAGACGACTGTGTATGAATGCATAATACAATGCCTTTAGAGTTTCGATGTTAAAACACATTCGTGACTTGACCAATGCCCTGATACCGTATAAAATCTTTTTACAAACAGAATTGATATGTTGCTGAAATTTAAAATGTGTGTCCATTATAACTCCTAAAAATGACGTATGATCACTTAAAGGAATAACTACTGAGTTCACAAAAAGGGGAGGAATGAATGCTAGTTTTTTGTTTGGTGAATGAAAAAGCATAAAACAGGTTTTGGAAGGACTAATCAATAATCTATTATAGTTGCACCAGTAAACAAGACAATTAAGGTCAGCTTGAAGTCTTGATACGAGAGTCGCTAAATCCAAGTGATGAGAAAAGAGAGTCATGTCATCAGCTTAAAGTAAACAAGAAGAATAATTAAGGCAACATGGTAAATCATTTATGAATATTAGAAATAATAACGGACCCAAAATTGAACCTTGCGGAACACCTCTGGTATTGGGGTTGAGACTGGATGTAAAATTTTTGACCGAGACCACCTGAAATTAAAAAAAAGCTCTGTAATAGTGTTAATGCGGGACCAGTTATGCCATAGTACTCAAGTTTACAAAATAGGATGAAATGATCAATACTATCAAATGTTTTAGTAAAGTCAACGAAGACAGAACCTGCGATAATACCATTATCAATGAATGATCTGATTTTGTCAGTGAAACAAGCAATTGCAGTTTCAGTGGAAAGACCAGCCCTAAAAACAAAGTGACAAGGAGAAAGTATGGTAAATTTGCTTAAGTATTTGGATATTCTTATTTCAATTATTTTTTCCAAAGTTTCATCCAGGAAGGGATTGGAACAGGAGCATTGCTTTTTGATTTTGACCTGCCGGTGCGTGAAGCATCTTACGGGCCCTGAATCAATCTCCTCGTTGCTAAATATTGTGCATGCCCATATTAAGAGTTTCGAACATGCCGCATTGAAGGCGGAGGCAAGTCAAGTTCAAAAGTCAAGGAGTGTTTTTATTACGGGGGTTAGTGTAAGACCCGTTGTCACTGATGACTAACACGCGTTATGCAGCTGACAAAACTCAATTGTGCTCGTGTCGTGCTCACCTTGCAGTAGAAAATGCATGCTGCATCCCTTTAAGGCGGGGCTTTGAAAAAGAGTATGCATTTACGTCACATACACAGGGTGGCCTGCGTTTATGAGTGTGAGTACAGAATCTGCCACCAATTTTTAAAAATGTTTTTTTTTTCAACTAGATGGTTTATGGTTGTATAGTTTGGCACATATCATCATGGTACCTACGAAAACACATGGTCGAAATTTTATTGAAATCGGCGAGTATTCAAGAATTGCTGGATTTCCTCTTTAAGGTGGCTAGAGAGACGCAGACGCTCCCCCTGACCCACCCTTCGAGCACCCACCAATGGTTGAGTGTTCTAACATACCGTATTTACTCATGTAATGAATGCACTTATTTCTCGAAAAATCGCACCAAAGTTGGGGGGTGCGTTTATTACACGGGGTAAACTTTATGAAAACTTTTTCAGGATGGATGCATGAAAAACTTTTATTGGGGTCCTGAAGGATTCCACCCCCGTTTTATAGGGGTAGGATCGCGGGCTGCTCCCACGTTGGGACAGGGAGGCCCAGCCTCACCGCCACATTGTGGGCCTTCTGGACAGCCTTGAGTTGTTGTATGAGAACCGGACTCATGAACATTAAGTGAAAGGAGTTCTCAGAAAATTAGGAAGAGCAAAAAAATGCGGTAATGCAAAAAAAAAGTAAGGTTGCTTAGGTTTTTGCAGTTGACATATGCATACACTGTTTGGAAACAGCGTCTTTGTTGCACTTTACTCAGCTTCGATAGTTGATGGCGCTATCTTCTGCAAGCTGTCCTCGGGCCGCCCACGCATGCCATAAGAGGGTGTTGCGACTATCTTTTCTCGCAATCATTTAACTACAATATCTGCTGTGATCTCGACGAGTGCCTAAAAGTGTGTGCTAAAATGCTACGACGCACTTTGCCAACTTTGCGGCAACCTCGCACGACGACAAAGATGATGCCGTTAATATTGTAGCAAGTAACCAACTTTGCAGCTAGCAACCCCCAAAGCATCAAAACAAACTGTTGATAACAAGATTAACGTCAAAATATGCTCGCCATTTCGCTTCAACATGAAAAGTTCCTCTAGGCACGGATAACAAGCGAAGCGAAAATCGGGGGTGCTACCAAGTTGCGGAAATCGTCGCGATCTTTTCTGGATGACAAGCTATTTTTTTCTGGTCTTCCAGAAACTTGCGACGCAATAGCGACGAATTACCCTTTACAGCTGCAAATCCTGTCGTCGTCGCTCAAAAATCGCGCGCGCGTGGCGGGGCTTTTTTCGTATTTGCAGGAAGTGATCATTGGTTGGCGCAGGCGGCTTCGTGACCTTCGCTCGCTGACTGCGTGTTTATCAGCTGCGATGTCTACACTCGCACTGTTCGTGAACCCCGCTGTGGTGGACAGATAAGACGGGGGAAGTTTCGCGCGCAGATAAAAAGAAAAATAATACGGCATGCGGCAACAGGTGAAGGGGAGAGGGAGCGAGCCGAGGTGGCCGGGTGGTTGGCAAAATAATAAAGAACGGAAGAAATCCAACGGGTGAGGAGGCGCCAGGTGTCGATTAGCGGGACTGCAGCCAATGAATGGAGGTAGTGCGTTTATTACACGAGAAAAAAAAACAATAGCAAATTTTAATGACTGAAGTTGGGGGCGCGTTTATTATGCGAGTGCGTTCATTTTGCGAGTAAATATGGTACATTGCACTGACAAACGCGCGCTCAACCGAATGGAAAGACTACCGTGGAGACAATGTTTGAAAGTGCTTTTGTCCATAGTTGCTCATATTTTTGCTGTACAAAACAGCTGTGTGATTTTTTTTAAACTCCCCTTTGTATTTTGTCACATTCTTTTTATTAACTACAAACATTGCCAAGAATAGGAAAATTTATTATGCGTCTTCTTCCTTTGTGATGATGAATTCCTTACTGGCAGCACTGGCTATGACTGTTGCTAGTTGTCAGGATTATGCGCACACACATACCTAATAAAATGGACCGTGGAAGTAAAGACCGCCATTGTGTCTCAAATAGTAGAGCAATAGATGCAATATCCGAATTTGTTAGGTTTGGTCATTTTTTTCATCCACTATAATTCCTTTCTATTTGGTTTATAGTTAATACATTAGTGTAAACACTACAATATCTCCTATACCTTTCTTGGCATCATTAGATTTTACTTACTCCTTGGAATGAATTGTTAATGAGATCCAACAGACAATGATGTTAAGGAAGGTATAGGGGATGTCATTAGTAGTACAATTTTAATGTAAATGTGCAGAACGAAAAGTTGACGAAAATATAACTGCTGCTGGCAGGGACCCGAACCTGCAATCTCCAAATAATGTGTCAATTGCTCAAGCAACTAAGCCACAGCAGCAGTCATTTCCTCATCTTCATTACAGGGGGTGCATTTAAATGTGTTAATGAGCACCAAAAGTGACAGCCAGTGTTTTTTTTTTTTTGGCCTGTTGGCGTCACGGGGCATGTGATATTAATACAAGCAGGCAGCTGGCCGATGGTCCTTCGCATACTATACCTGGAGGCATCAATTGATGTTAGCCAGTACGAGACCCTCGCTATAAATGAAGGAGGAAATTTAAAAGCTCCTTTTTTTTTCTTTTTTGGCATCAGTCTCAATATTGTTTCAAATAAAAAAGAATTTTCTACTTCCTTAGTTCATGAGATTGATTGTGGGGCTGAATGAAGGTTAACCACACTTAGGTGCTGCACACATTTTGTTTTTATCATAATGCAAGATTCACGAAAGCCCTGTTGCTGTTTCTGTATGCAGGAGCAAGAAGCAAAAAGCAAGCGTGCCCGTTGGTCATTCAAGAGTCACAACAGCAGTGACTCCTTTGATGGTGGACCTTCGACTGGTGGATGCGGTGGAGGCGGCATGGGTGGTGACCTCAGTGATCTGCCGCACATGGTTTTCTAGCGAGTGCACTTCTTTTAAATTACAGTATGGTTGATGAATCGCAAAAATCTCCAGCCTTCAGTTCATGCAGTGTCCCATCAGCTTGAGCGGGGCTGGCTCCTTGTTTGTGATAATCATGTAAATTATTTTTGTTAGGCTTTATAAATATTACTGCAATTGCTGTAACTACGGTTATGAACATGTTGTAAATGTATGCTGGAAATTGTGTAGGATAAATGTTGTGCTTTTATTCCTCATTGAATGTTTTCAAGTGTGAAAGAGAAATGTGCGACTTGCTTTTTACGATCCCACTCATGCGAATAAAACAAATGAATGTTTGATGATTCCACAATTTGTTCTTGCATAGATGTCGATTTTCATGAGCAGCATCGACATGAGGCGCAGCCCTGTGGCACGGTAATTTCATGGCAATTAGTTATGAGAAACAGACATTATCATACCTATTACTAAGAATAGTGAACAAAAGGTTGGTGTACTGGAATGGGGCAGTGTGCCGTCTTCACAGAAAATCAATGGGAGAGTCGTGGTTACTTTTGTGATGATGTCACTAGTAGGCCACCATGATTGGATGGTGTGCCCAGCGCGCGTAGTTTCAATTTGCAATTCGGACCTTTGTGCACTTATTGAGTAAAACAGTCACATCACACAATTGAAATCAAAATTATCTACATGAATAAAACACACCCAACATATTAATGAAATAAATAAGGCTGTTTCGTCATAGTCTCAGCTCGCACAATTCCTATCGCATAACAGGGACCCAGATCGTCTGCTTGTGCACTGTTTTGAGTTCAAAAAGCATAAAAATTTCGCAGCTTTACCATAAAGGCGAAGCAGTAAACGCGATATCAACAAATTGGAAGGTCACGTGCAGAATGGAAAGCAGATCAAAAAAATGCCCCGCGTTTCTCACGCACAAATGACGCGCCAGACGTACTCACAGCTACAAATGAACGCGAATAAGTGTCTCAGTTGTTATTTCGCTGTGTTTGAAAAGCGCGTGCTTTTCGCAAACGGAGACTGCAATGATTGCAGTGATCTTTGTGCGTCCGGTAACTACAGCAGGATTGTTCCAAGTGAAGCCCGAGGCTAGCCAAGACGTACGATTTTCCCTTCCTTTCTACCAAGAGATAAGGGCACGAGGGCAAGCTTTCGCAATTCCCACAATGCCCTTAAACCAGCTTTGTCAACTGTCTGATCCAGGTCGCAAAGGCCACCACAGGCAAATTGTCAAGAAAAAGCATTCCCCTGAGACCACTTGAGGGCGAAAGTCATGCAGTGTTATCATCCGATGAGAGTAGCTGCATGCATTGCCGATGCTTCAGTTACTGGTGGTGAATTATGGTAGTGCCCAGTGGTCAGCAACCTTGAAACACCCTCACAGATCACTACACATTGTTAACACTTCTGCCACGCTATTAACCTGACGACTGCATAGTAGTGTCTTTTTTCAAAAGTGGTTCGAAGCCCAGGCATGGCTGTGTGGTAGAATACTTGACTACGACGGAGAATGCCTGCCTTTGATTCTGCCTCAAACCTTGATTTTTGTTAAACTCAGTAAGGTCACGTGGTTTTTTGTAACGCCCCATTTTTCAGTTCCAATGTCCAATAAAGTTTTAAAGGGACACTAAAAAGGAACACCCAATCTATTTAGATTGATACATTGTACTCAGAGAACTCTAATGTTGTTAATTTGATCATCATACGCTTATTGATAGAGGTTTCGTTTTTAGGTTTCTTGCTTGAATCTTCGCACGTGACGTCACGGATTACAAATTGTACTTGTAGTATTTCGGGCCGTAGGCTCAACGAAATTTCCTCAGACTTTATAGGTTAGGTCTATGGCCCCCTCACAGGACACTTCACTTCATGTTTACTCACCGTGAACTACATAAGCCCTAGCAGCAAACGTTAAAATAGGTGGAATCACGAAGAATCGTGTGGGAACTTCAAAGTGGTGTTGCGACCGACACCTTTCATTTTGCGCGTTTTCTTACAGCAAGCGTGTTGTTTTTGGTACCACAAAAGCAATTTACTAATCTGAGAAAAATCATTTTGCTCTTTAGTGTCCCTTTAACAAACACGGATTTGTTAACCCAGGTCATAACTTAGAGCAGTAGTCTTGGCCTGTGAGCAAGAGAAGGCTCATTCCAAGACCTCTAGAGCATGTGCATCTGTGGAGCCATTGACAAAGCAAAGAATGTGTATTCAGTAGGCTTGTGTGAATCGTAAATTTAGGTTTGAAGCGAATAGTAATTCGATCAAATAATTTCAAACCAAATGCAAATAATATATATCACATATAAGAGAGCGTATTTGTCATGACCCAACTAATCTGCACAAAACTTTTTAATATTGAAATAAGGCATATGCAAATGTCATTTTTTCTGGTTCAAAGAAAATGGAAGCAAGTAGCAACATGATCTGACTTAGTGTAGAAAGCAAGTGACAAGCTGTAAAATAAGTTATGTTTTAAAATTTGCTATACTTAGAGCATATATATTTTATTTATTTAATATTTCCAATACTGCTGCTTTCATCTGAGAGCATAGCAGGAGGGCAATACAAAAAGTAAGTATGATATATCACGCATTTCCGGAATAATCAAATACCTAACTACTGTAGGACAGGAGGTTATCATAAATATTATACAAAAAAAATCATAGCATATCCACGGAGTGAATTATTATGAGTGGGGCGAAGTGTCCATCAGTCTCCTTTCTTGCTTACGTCCGTTCTTGCTTTTGTCCATGTGTCCATCTGTTTGTGCTTTCGTCCATCCGTGCATATGTGCATACGTCCATCTGTCTCTGTCTGTCCGTTCACCCGCCCGTCCGTCCATCTAGTGAATACTCGTACCGCCATCTCGCGTCTTTTCATCATATATTCATCATATACAAGTACCGCCATCCAGCGGACATTCCAAGGACTAAACGAGAGGTGATTACCTACTACTACTACTACTACTACTACTACTACTACTACAACTACTACTACTACTAAGTACATTGGGGATGCATGACCCACAGATTAAGGAGCTTTGCCCACAACACAAATAGTGTTTACCAAAATATGTGCATCAAATACATTTATCACACTATTCAGACAGGACTTTGTAATGTGAAACTGCAATGCCACATCCCACGAAAAATATTCAAGTAAAAAAATAAATATAGTGTAAAGACGCTTCCGAACACTGAAATTGGTGGAACTCTCAGGTGCCTTCTAGTGGGTCTACCCAAAAGAGATGCCACTCGCGCTGAGAGCCCGTGCTTGGCCGTTACTGTCGCCATTGTGCTTGCTCGCTGTGGGCCGGCTAATAAACGCCTTAACATTTTGGTGGAGAGTGCTGTGCCCTTCAAACATCTTCGGTTCACATTCGATGCCCTTGGAGCTTAGATCCCGTACCGTGCCTTCAACCATGCAACAAGACGCCGCCCAGCAAACGCTTCCTCCTGCGCCGACGCCATGTTCCGGTGTCCCCCGCATCCGCGACCCACCTGTCTTCACCGGCGCGGATGGCACCGACGTCGAGGACTGGCTCGCCATGTACGAACGCGTCAGCGTCCCCAATCATTGGGACGAGGCAGGTAAACTCGGCAACCTGGTTTTCTACCTCGCGGGTGTGGCCGGCATGTGGTATAACAACCACGCGTCTGATTTCGCAACCTGGTCCGATTTTAAGACCGCTATCACCAACGTTTTTGGCCGCCCTGCCGTTCGTAAGCTGCAAGCCGAGCAGCGCTTACGCGAACGCGCTCAGCAGGCCGGTGAATCATTCACCAGTTACATTGAAGACGTCCTGGACCTATGCAAGAAATCCAACGACAGCATGTCCGAATCAGACAAGATCCGGAACGTCATGAAGGGCATTGCCGATGATGCCTTTACGATGCTGCTTGCCAAAAACCCAGGCACAGTAGCTGAGGTCATCACGCTGTGCCAGAGCTACGAGGAGCTCCGCCGGCAGCGTTCGATGACCCGTCGCTCCACACCACGAGATGCAGGGCTTGCAGGCTTGGAGGCGAGCTGTGACCAGGTGGCACTGCTGGCAGACCTCAAGTCCTTCATACGTGAGGAAATCGCACGGCAGTTCTCTCTCCTGCCCTTTACCCACCCACCGGCTGCTCAACAATCGGCCACTACCATTTCCCCCCCCATCCGCCGAGCGATTGAGCAGGAAATAGCGGAGGTCATGCCTGCGTACCACCCACAACAGCTTCCGGCTCCTGTACCCCCAAGTTACGCCCAAGTGGTCGCCAGGCCGCCTCCAGTCGTTCAAGCGCCCGCCCCACTGACTTACGCCGAAGCTGCCGCACGACCTCCATCCTTTGCAGCGGGTATGCCGGCTACGTATGTTGACGTGACCTCTCAGACTCAGCTCCAGCACCCTCTGCAGCCTTTCCAGCCACCGTTCCGTCCATCGGCTCTTGCGTCATGGACAAGACCTACCCCGGCGAACCGATGGCGCACATCCGACAACCGGCCCATTTGCTTTGCCTGCGGTTACGCCGGCCACGTAGCACGTTATTGCACTCGCGTACAGACGCCCCATATCTCGTCGCCTGTTGCTGGCCAGATCAGGCGTACCTATCACGAGGAA
Organism: Rhipicephalus annulatus; assembly: GCA_013436015.1. Taxonomy (NCBI): domain Eukaryota; kingdom Metazoa; phylum Arthropoda; class Arachnida; order Ixodida; family Ixodidae; genus Rhipicephalus; species Rhipicephalus annulatus. The sequence continues at coordinate 150,474 of WOVY01009667.1, forward strand.
ACGCCATCTATGCCACCGCCAACTCGCCTAGCTTCATCTTCTCGTAGGTCACCGTCTCCACGACGTCGTTCTCCGTCCCCCATGCGGCCAAGTTCAGCTGCTCACGAGCGGGAAAACTAGTCGTCGCAGTCCCCGAGGCAAGGACTGCGATGCTATCGCATTGTGAAAGCCCTCAGAGCCGCCCATCTAATGTCATTGACGTGCTTGTGGACGGTGTTCACGCATCTGCTCTTATTGACACAGGAGCTGCAGTATCCGTTATGGACGAAAAATTTTGCCGCTTGCTTCGTAAAGTGACGACGCCAATTTCTGGATTGTCCCTTCGTACCGCCTGTTTGCATCGTATCCATCCTACAGCAGGGTGCACAGCTCGCGTTGTCGTTCAGGACGTTCTGTATGTCGTCCAATTCATCATCATTCCCGCATGCTCTCATGACGTCATCCTGGGGTGGGATTTTCTCTCCCGCAACGACGCCGTCATCCATTGTGCCGCCGCCTAAATTGAACTCTCCCCCTTCTCGCATTTGACGCCGGAAGACAGTTCTTCGAAAGTGAGCAAGATTCTCGTGAAAGACGATACCATAGTGCCTCCAAGCTCCACGATGGGTGTATCTGTCTAGCGCGCTGGACTCTCCGACACAGTTGCACTCGTTTCGCCATCCGACCGTGCTTGCCGAAGGAAAGGGTTGCTAGTATTTTTCGCGACCGTGCAAATCACCCAGGGCAACGCCTCTATTTTCGTGACCAACCCATCCCCGTACACTGTTACCTTGGTTCGAGGGGAATGTCTCGGCAGAGTGGAACCAGTGGATAACGCACAAGTCCTGGACGTACCTGATGACTCGCGTTGTCCCAATTTGCGTACCATCAGTGCTGTTTCCACTTCTGATTCATCATCTCCTGATGTATTTGGTGACATTGATGACAACCTCACGTCGGTACAGCGTTCCCAGCTTCTGAACCTGTTGCGAGAATATCGTTCTTCTTTCGATGTCGGGCGAAGTTCTCTCGGTCGTGCGTCCGCTGTTACGCATCGTATCGACACTGGTGCCCATCCACCATTACGGCAACGTCCCTACCGCGTGTCGCCTGCTGAACGTCGGGAAATTAACGAGCAGGTTGATGATATGCTCAGACGCGACGTTATTCGGCCCTCGGACAGTCCATGGGCGTCTCCTGTTGTTCTTGTTGCGAAGAAAGATGGTTCTGCGCGGTTCTGTGTGGACTACAGACGGCTCAATAAGATCACTCGCAAGGATGTTTACCCACTGCCGCGCATCGATGACGCAATTGACAGCCTTCACGGAGCCGAATTTTTTTCTTCTCTCGATCTGCGCTCGGGGTACTGGCAAGTACCCATGGCTGATGACGCTCGACCGAAGACTGCGTTCATCACACCCGACGGCTTGTACGAATTCAACGTCATGCCGTTTGGTCTATGTAATGCACCTGCGACCTTTGAGCGCATGATGGACACCGTTCTGCGCAACTTGAAATGGCACACGTGCTTGTGTTACCTCGATGACGTTGTTGTGTTCGCTCCAGATTTCTCTATGCACCTCCAACGTCTGAAAGAAGTTTTTGCACGTGTCAGCAATGCCAGCTTGCAACTAAATCTGAAGAAGTGCCGCTTTGCAGCACGGCAACTCACCATCCTTGGGTACGTCGTGTCCAAGGATGGCATTCTTCCTGACCCAGCCAAGCTTCGGGCCATGGCCGAATTCCCCAAACCTGCGTCCGTCAAAGAACTGCGTAGTTTCGTGGGCCTCTGCTCATACTTCCGACGCTTCATACGAAACTTTGCCACGATCATATCACCGCTGACGAAGCTCCTTGGAAGTAACGGGTCCCTCAATTCGTGGTCGTCTGAGTGCGACGACGCGTTCACGAAGCTCCGCCATGTGTTGACGTCTCCTCCCATTCTACGCCACTACGACCCTACGGCCCCGACGGAGGTGCACACAGACGCCAGCGGTGTAGGCCTCGGCGCTGTCCTGGCGCAGCGCAAACCCGGATTCCCTGAATATGTCGTAGCATATGCAAGCCGTACGCTCACGAGAGCTGAGACAAACTACACCGTCACGGAGAAAGAGTGCCTGGCGATCGTCTGGGCTCTTACAAAGTTTCGACCGTATTTGTATGGTCGCCCATTCGATGTCGTCACCGACCATCATACACTATGCTGGCTTTCATCATTGAAGGATCCCTCAGGCCGTCTCGCCCGTTGGGCTCTTCGTTTACAAGACTACGACATCCGCGTGCTGTACCGCAACGGACGCCAGCATGCTGACGCCGACGCCCTCTCGCGCTCCCCTCTGCCTGAAGGTGATGTGCTCTGCTCAGTATCCTCGGCTGCTGTTTCTGCCATTGACGTTGACATAATCGCTACCGAACAGCGAAAGGATAATTGGATCGGACCGCTGATCGACTTGCTCTCTGATCCATCCGCAACGCCATCCACGCGTGCCTTGCGTCGTCGAGCTCGCCATTTCACCATCCGTGACGGCCTGATACACCGACGCAATTACGACACCGATGGCCGGCAGTGGTTACTCGTGATACCCCGCAGTCTGCGGTCAGAGATATGTGAATCCTTTCATTCTGATCAGCAATGCGCGCACTCTGGGGTATTCAAAACCTACCATCGCATTCGGCAACGCTACTTCTGGCGCGGGATGTACCGCTACGTGCAGCAGTTCATTCGCTCCTGCCTCGCTTGCCAACGCCGCAAACCGTCAGCACACACGTCGCCAGCCAGTCTGCAACCGTTACCTTGCCCTGAGCGTCCGTTTGGGCGCATAGGTATCGATTTGTATGGACCACTTCCTCTGACGTCGGCTGGTAACCGCTGGGCCATCGTCGCCGTAGATCATTTAACGCGATACGCCGAAACCGCCGCTATCCCTGCGGCTACTGCGCGTGATGTCGCATCCTTCCTACTGCATCGATTCATACTGCGCCACGGTCCACCTCAGGAGCTTCTCAGCGATCGAGGCCGTGTCTTCTTGTCAGAAGTTGTCGAAGCCATTCTCACAGAGTGCCATTCTGTCCACCGCAAAACTACTGCTTACCACCCGCAGACGAATGGTCTCACCGAACGCTTTAACCGCACCCTCGGCCGCCAACCACACGAATTGGGATACTATACTGCCCTTCGTCACATACGCCTACAACACCGCCCCTCAGAGCACAACCGGGTTTTCACCTTTCTTCTTGCTGTACGGAAGGCACCCCTCACACACTATCGACACAATACTCCCGTACACGCCGGATCCATCTGAATGTGCACCTATTTCTGAGACAGCCAGACTTGCTGAAGAGTGTCGAGAGCTTTCCAAGACATTTACGACGCATTAGCAAGAGCGGCAGAAGAGTATTCGTGATGGCTCCGCCACTTCTGAGCCCACGTTCCTTCCTGGTTCTCTTGTATGGCTCTCAATCCCGACCTCTGTAGCTGGCCTTTCTTCCAAACTACTCCCGAAATACGAAGGTCCCTACCGTGTGATCGAGCGCACATCTCCGGTCAACTATCTGATCGAACAAATTGAACAAACTTCGGACATGCGCCGTCGCGGGCGCGACATAGTCAACGTGGAGCGCCTAAAGGCTTACTATGACCCGCTCATAGTGACAAGCTGTTAGGTCGCCAGGCGGCTCCCTCTTCGACGCCGGGGTAATTGTAAAGAAGCTTCCGAACACTGAAATTGGTGGAACTCTCAGGTGCCTTCTAGTGGGTCTACCCAAAAGGGATGCCGCTCGCGCTGAGAGCCCGTGCTTGGCCGTTACTGTCGCCATTGTGCTTGCTCGCTGTGGGCCGGCTAATAAACGCCTTAAAGTGTCGAGCATTAGTTGTTTGTGTCTTCTATCTTATTGACAACTTTCATGAACGATTTGGTGTTTGCGTTAGTTGGGTGTAGTTTATTTCATTCTCTAATGGCAAGTGGAAAAAAGGAATGTTCGAAAGTTTCATTAGTATATGAATACTCTGTCAATTTATTGGCATGCTTTTGGCATGTAGGCTGGGATTCAGAAAATGAAAGTACTTCGACATGTTTGTTTTTAAACTGTTGTTAATGATCTGAAATAAGAATTTTAAACGGGCTCCTTTCTCCCTTTCTAGCAGCATTTTTAGATAAAGCCAGCCTAACAAGCTTCTCAACTTGAAAAATGATGAATCGATGTGAGAATAGTTTGTTCATTTAACCTAATAGTGGAGCTTCATGGCAGTGTAGATTTTTTTTTGTGTGTGTGTATTCATGGCAAAGCACTCCTCACTGCAGTGACACCACCCTTACATCAGGGGGATGGGGGGTATATGCAGACCGATGTATAGGTGTTAGTTCATTTAAGAAATTTCCAATAACTTAAATTCCAATCAAAGTGAGTTTTAATACTGTAATATTTGTTAAGTACTCAAAAGTGCTTGCACAAGCCTGGTCCACAGAGCACAATAAGGAGAAGTTGCTGAGCCATGTAACTAATGCGCTGCATGCCTGTGTGTGTTTCTCCTGTGGGGATGGAGAACAGGGCTTGAGCGCAGATGCCCAAAGGCTGTCACTGAGATACCATTTGAGGTGGTGGTGTGTGCTCTTACGGTGAGGCAGCAACATGAGGGAGAATCATGGTTTACATGGCAAAAGAACTCTGGTGGGCTAGTCATGTCCACCATGTTGCCACTGGAGCAGGGGTCACTAGAAATGAGACTGACCCATGGCTAGCACAAATAGCTAGCTCGGGCATCTTACGTTTACCTACAGTCTGATACAACATAAGAAGTCCGCAGAGGCAATCCACTTTGATCTCAAGCTCAAGCCGAATTGAAGAAATATTTAATGTGCTCGAATATTTATACAAGCCTAGTCCACAGAGCACATTAACGAGAAGTTACTAGAAGTAACGAGAAGCATTTTTATTGTCCAGGCAGTCAAAGTGCTGCAGCCGATCGCCTGCTCAACTAAAAAACGTAGTAGTCCTGCTCAAGTGCTCAGCAATGTTCTTCGAAGGGGGGATCACTGGCAGCTTGACTCGTGACATCAATCTGGAGAGAGAGACTTTTTATTTCAAGCATAGAAAAATGTCGGGTGGGGCTCTCAGTCCAGAGCTCCAACAGCCGCTGCTGCGTCCCGCGCCCGCTGGCCACTCGGGCTTTCATCACGCAGCATGGCCTCCCAGTCTTGTAGGGTAGGAATAGGAGAGGAGTTGGCAGAGCGCCTGGCTGGCGGACGCTGGCATTCCAGCGTCACATGAAATAACGTCGGTACCGCTCCACAGCCAGGGCATTTGTCAGGGTAAGAAGTGGGATGGAGGATGTGGAGGAAATAGAGGTCCAGAAACTGTGTTCGCCTGCAGTTGACACACCACAGTTGTATCTTCTCCTGTGAGCGTGTGGTGTGCTGGAGGGTATCGAATGCGTTCTCATCTATAGTAATCGAGAGTGTCTCGATATCTTAGAAGTTCCGTGTTTGTGTCCTCCTCATCTGGGTTGGACAGCTCTTCCTCCGGATCCCGGTTAGTGAGTGCTCGGGTAGCTGCATGAGCGCAGTCATGACCGGGGAGAGAGGCGTGCCCAGGGGTCCAGACAAGACGGAACTTGTGTGGCGTGTGGAATGTGGTGTTCAAAATTCGGTGTGTGTGCTATGAGAAAATACCCAGTGTGAAGGCACGGCAGGTATTCATTGAGTCTGTAAAGATTAGAATAACATCTGCGTGAGGAAGGTTTCTGGCAGCGTGGGAAATCGCCAGAGCGACGGCACACTCTTCGCCTTCAGATATGTTCTTTGTAGGTACGCTGATTGAGGCTACGTCATGTAAATTGTTCACCACTGCTGCAACTGTGAAACTGCGGGAGTGGTGTCTAGCGGCGGCGCGGTATAAGAGAGTGTTTGGAGGATACTGATTGATGAGGTGCATGAGGTTTTTCACCCTTGCCCGCCGGCGCTGAGCGTTGCACTCAGGGTGCATATTGCGTAGTGGCGCGACTGTAATTCTTGCTCGGAAGTCAGTGGGTAGCTGTTTTCCTGGTGTGCATGCATCCACATCGATTCGGAGGATACCCTAGCCTGACGAGTAGTCGCTCTCCCACTTGGGTGTTGCGGAGTCTTCGTAGCTGACTATTACGTTGTACCTCGGTTAGTTCCCTCAGTATGTTGTGTACACCCATGGCTAGGAGACGGTTGGTGGATGCGTGCTTAGATAGTCCAAGCGCCGCCTTGACGGCTCTACGGAGGAGAATGTCCAGTCTTCTTTCTTGTGCAAGCGTTAGGGTTTGATAAGGCACGTGGTAGGTGATGCGACTTACTATGCAGGCATTAACTATACGTAGAATGTCTTGTTCCTGAAGTCCATGCCTTCGGTTGGTGATGCGGCGGATCATATGCGTGATTTAAGAAACTTGCTGTTCTAATATTTCCATGGTGTGCGTTGCCTTGAAATCAGCTTGTATATGAAGGCCAAGGACGCAGAATTTCTGTACGCAGGGAAAACATGGTCCTCTAGGGTGACCGTGATTTGCGGGCTGTTGTCGGGCTTTCGCTGGGGACGACGAACGAGTAGAAGTTCCGACTTATTTGCAGAGCACGTTAGACCACCTGCTCGTGCGTATGCTTGAACTGTATTTACTGCTTCTTGGAGAGCATCTTGTATTTGTTCGTCTGAGCCTTTGGTCACCCAGATAGTGACGTCGTCCGTGTATAAAGCATGCCGCAGACTTGGAATGGTGGCGAGTAGAGACGGTAACTTAGCCATGGCGATTTTGAAGAGTGTCGGGGATAACACCGATCCTTGTGGCGTGCCTTTACTCGCAAGCTTAATGATGTCACTGCGAAGAGAGCCTAATCCTATGGTTGCCGTCCTGTTTGTTAGGATTGCGAGTCATAAACTTGTCGTCCGCAGCGTGTCGACGCGAGATTCTCCAGTATTAGGTCATGCGAGACGTTGTTAAAACGCACCGTGGATATCCAAGGCAAGCAGAGCTCTAGTTTGCGTAGAACTGAGCCTTTCCATTACTTCCTCTTTTAGTTGGAAAAGTACGTCTTGCGTGGAAAGATGGGCCCGGTACCCAAACAGTGTGTCCGGAAAAAATCCCCGGGCCTCAAGATATGGTTGCAGTCTTTGAAGGACGACATGTTCCATTACTTTACCGAGGCAAGACGTCAATGAGATATGTTGCAGGTTTCCAAGCGCTAGGGATTTGCCGGATTTAGGAATTAGTGTTATTTCGGCATGTCTCCATTCCTGGGGTAACGTTCGGTATTTTCAGTGAGTGTTGTAAAAATCTGTGAGCTGTTCTAGATCTTCGTCGTTGAGGTTTCGTATGAGAGAGTATTGGATGTTGTCTTTCCCTGGCCCTGTGTTGCGCTTGATATTCAGAAGGGCAGCTCGAACTTCGTGCACAATGATATCAGCATCTAGCGGTGTTGACTCTGTATATGGGTAGTTTTTATATTTTGACCGAGGGCCTGCAGCGATGTACTTTTCTTGAAGCGTCTGTAAGATGCTGTTGTCGTCCCCATCCTGCTTGTAAAGAAGTGTTTGGATGGTACTGCTCGTGTAGGACTTGGTACTTTTCGGGTCAACAAGGGCTCTTAGTATGGCCCTGTGCGCGCAGTGCTTAGTGTTCCATTAAGTGACTTACAAAAGTTGTGCCAATTGTTCCTTGTGAGCTCTGTGGCGTATTGTTCAGCTTGCAACGTGAGTTGAGCAATGCGAAGTTTAAGCTTGCGATTGTGTCTTTACCTACGTCAGCGTTTTATGAGGCTTCTGCGTGCTTCTCACAGGTGTAGAAGGTGCCTGTCGACATCTGGAATTGCGGTTGTAGTGCTTATCCTTTTGGTCGCTTTATCAAGGTCAGCTTGCAGACACTGTAGCCATTCATTTAAAGGTCTCCCATTGTTGTCAGTCTGAGCGCGTTGTTTTCTAAATGTGTCCCAATTAGTGAGACGGACCTTTCGCTCTGGAGCACGGGGGGAGATGTGCAGTGTAGTGGAAATGATGCAATGATCACTACCTAACGTTTCATGTAGATTTGACCAGTTATAGTTGCTTAGTCCCCTTACAAAGGTTAGGTCAGGGCACGTATCTCTGGTTGCGCTGGTTCCAGTTCTGGTTGGCTCTTGTGGATCTGTGAGCAGTGTAAATCTGTGATTGCAGATGAGGCATTCTAATTTGGTACCTTTACACGTGGCCGATAGGTATACCCATGACGTGTGTGGGGCGTTAAAATCACCATCCACTACAACTTGTTCCCCTAGCTTGCACGTTTCCGCTATAAGGTACCCGAAGTCCTCCCTCCTAGATTTAGGGGAGCTGTAGATGTTTAGTATAAACAAGCTCTGCTGACTGCGTTTCTGAGGAATAATTTCAACAAGCACATGTGGAATGTATGACGCCAGTGTGTGTTCTATAGTTGTCAAGTGTTTGGAAACGAGTATTGCGACAAGTGATGGTGTTTGTTGATCTGTGTATGTATGGAAGCCTGAGAGGGTAGGTGTGCAGTGCCTCTCCTGCAGAGCTCCGATATCCGGAGGATGCGCGAAAGTGGCAGTGTACTGTTGCAGAGAGCTCCTCTTTCGTCGAGACCCCCTGCAGTTCCACTGCCACATGGTGAAGGCAAGACTAGGGGAGCCCATCTTGCTCTTTTTGCACTGTGTCCTGAGTTAAGAGTGATGGGCGGATGTAAGGGTGTGGTCGTTCGGTCAGACTTTTGGGGTTTGTAGCTAGTGGCAATAAGTCTTGGGGCCCTGTACTAAATGACGTGAAGCTTTCTTGTTTGTGCTGCTTTAGCTCTGTTACAAGTGCTTGGGTATGGGCCTTTAACATATCCCTAAGTTCTGCACGGAAATCATTAATTGCCTGAGTGATCATGCTGGTGACTTCAGCCTTAAGTGAGTCTCTCAGTTTTGTGAGGGCATCTTGCAGCTCTTGCTTAGTGAAGTTATGTGCGTTAGATGTGAGAGGTACGTTGGGGTGGTTGTGTGATGAGGGCGGATGGGAGAAATTAGGTAAAGAAGATTTCAGGCTGGGAGGCCCCGCTGCCCAACTCACCTTAGCTGGAGGCGTCTGTCCAGCGGGCGCTGGCTTCTTGGCTGGTGGCGATTCTGGTCTCTCCACACTTGCGGCTCTGTTTTTTTGGGGGATCAGTCCCAAGGGGGTGGTGCTGGTTTTGGATGCGGTTCCTGGTGTGTTGTGTAAGGATTCCAAGGCCCTGTCCTGAGACTTCCCTCTGCTCTTGGATTGACTGCACCTCGTTCTGGACCCTGGCTGGTGTCCCTTGGGTGGTGATGTAGGTGGTGGTGCTAACCCGTTCGCCTCCAGTGCTTTCTTGACATAATGCTTGTTTGGAGGTTTCTGTTCTCTCGCAGGACATTTGGGGTGCGTAGCTGGGTGGTCACCCTTGCAGTGGAAGCATTGAGTTGTACAGCTGTGCTCCAGCGCTGGTGTCTCAACTCCACATGCTTGGCATCGGCGTTTTGTCGGGGTTGGACATGCGTCTGCCCGATGTCCAAGTGCAAGGCAGATCATGCAAACTTGTTTGCGAGGTCGGTGAATGTAGCATCGTTCTTCCGCGTAGTAGTAGTAAACATAACGTGGAACTTGAAGGGCTGTAAAAGTTATCAACGCCGTGTTTGTGGATCCCATCATTCGGGCGTGCAAGACTTCGGCGTCATGTGGGTAGATGTCGTCGAGGAGTTCGGTGGGTAAAGTATTCTTCTCGGGGCCGATGATGACTCCCTTACAAGAATTGTCAGGAGCGGCTACATAAGCTTGCATTTCATATCTCTGCAATCCTAGATTTAGTGCAGTGACAGCTTGCAACTTTGCAGCAATAGTTTCGTCTGGTGTGCTTGCGATGGCTATATTGCGTTCCGCTTGGATGCGAAGAAGGAGCTTGTTGACTGTTTCTCCTGGCAGCCCAGCAGTCATGCAGATGGCGCGTGCCAACACGTGATGTGCCCATTCACTGAGGCGAAGGCCTCTTCGTGGTCGGAAGATCACCTTGAAGTCATCCACAGGTAGGGGTCGCGGTTACGGGGTCACTTAATTTTTGACAGGCAAGGGCTCGGGTGCGGAATTCGTTGCGGTCTTTGGCTTGCGTCGGCGGGTAGCAGTGAACCAAGAACCATCGTCCGGATCCACTGGATATTCATTGGTGTCTGCAGCATCCATTGCTGCTGATTCAATGGTAGAAACCGGAGAAGCCATGCCTAAGCAGTGTAGATCAGGCACACACCGAATGTCACTGCAACGCACTCGGCGTTCGCACGAACGCGGCCAAGCGCCGAAAGTTGCAGCGGCGTCGGTGCGGTGTCACGGAGACGCTGATGCATCGGCCATGCCTGGTGACCAGAAAGTTGTTGAGAAGAGCACTTTCACGATTCGAAACACTTTAAACAGTCTTGGCTGCAAAAGTCTTCACCGGAAAGTCCGAAGTAGGTCTGTTCAACGAGAGCGCCGTGGACAAAAACCCCTGGAAGCGTCAAAGAACTCGGAGGAGCGATGGAAAGACACGTCCGTTCCGTTCCACGGTCGAGTGAAGAGTCCATCAATCTGGAGTGCCTGCCTGTTGGTACAGGCCTGTGTGCATCCACCTTTGAGGAGGAAAGGCTATGGACTTGTAAAGTTTAATCTGGCTATAGAGTGAGAACTGCTCTTGCATCTCTGTTGTGTGTGCAGTATTGTTGAGTTGTGTCAGATTCAGAATGTCATTGTTCGCGAAAAATCTGAAGATCCTCAAATGCCTCAAATGCGAGTCTCGCTACAAGCATTCCTTTCATCACAATGGTCATTTTGTACTGAAGAAGTGCGTAATGAGCTATTTTTTCTTAGCATTACGCAGGAACCAGTCTTGTTTAACATTGGAAAATTCTGCTTTCATGCTGTAGTACCATTCATAATGGTATTGAGTGCAAACACATTACAACTGAGGAATGAGATGCGGCACATTCTTCCAACTAAAATTTATTCGAAAGGAGCTTACACACATACACGTCTCTTTTTTCATCCCCTCCCCCTTTTTCAGTTTATATATGTGTGTGCTCCTTACCAATAAATTTTAAGTTGAATAATGCACTGCATCTACATCCTCTCGTTTGTTGTCTAGTGTTTTTCGCTCAATACCATTATAACTGACATGTTGCAATACCATGAAACCTACAAAATGCTGACTGGCCACCAAGGTGCTTCTTGTTTTTCATTGTTAAATTTTCCACATTGACATGTCCACTTTGGGCTGCATGCTTGATCACTCATACCGGGAATGTCACATTCACCGGCTGATTCAGGGCGATCAGCTGCAACAAAATGTTCTACATATATTCCACCAGCACTATTTACATGTTGTCTTCAAAAACATATTTAGGCTACCTGTCGCCTTTAGGAGACATACTTTTGTTATCCAGGAGATGAGGCATTTAAAAATGAAGTTTAGCTATAATCTCAGCAAAACACAACTATGAAGAGCCAAGCTATACTCTCCAAACAGTAGTGCCTGCTCACTCATTCCTATTGGTTGAGCCATTCATTGATGTCCTCACCAGGCTTGCCTTTAAGCGCACAAGTATCTATGAGGGGCTGGCTGCTGAAGTAGTTTTGATGCAGGAACTCGATGGACACCCCGAAGTCCTTCCCGTTCAACGTCGCCCAGCCGCCGCATGTCACCGCACCCCCGGCAGTACTCCGGCCCAACGCGGGGCCGGTCTCCTAGCCCGTATCCGGGAAACTAAGGGCAGCAACCGGTGGAGGTGCGGTTGCTGTGCGACGAACTACCGAAGATCCTCCGACGACGACGCCGCCGCGACGGAGCTTTCCGAACACAACGCCAAACAGGCAAAGCCCTGACGGCGAAAGCTCACTTACCGAAGTTGGCCTGACGACGCAACATGGAAGCAGCGGAACAAGCCGATGCAGCCGTGACCCGATGCCACGCCCTAACTGTAATGCGAGACGACGAACTAGCGACCTCGACGTTCTTATCGACGGCCACAGTGTGACCGCTCTCGTCGATACTGGAGCCGACTATTCTGTCATCGGTGGGTCGTTCGCCGCGAAGTTAAAGAAAGTTAGGACAGCTTGGAAAGGCCCTGAAATCCGCACAGCCGGAGGTCATCTCGTAACGCCTGCAGGAATCTGCACAGCGAGAGTTACCATTAACGGCCATATTTATCCTACAGACTTCGTAGTCCTACAGCGTTGCTTGAAAGATGTCATCCTTGGCATAGACTTATGCCTCCATGGTGCTGTCATCAACCTAAAAACAAAGTCGATAACATTATCCACAGAAGAAGCACTACCGCCACGCACACCGTCAGGACAGCATGCCTTGAATGTGCTGGAAGAACAAGTCATCATTCCTCCTCGCTCAAGCGTCATTATTTCAGTCGGCGCTCCTAAATCACCTGACTTGGAAGGCGTCGTTGAAGGCAGTCAGCATCTGTTGGTCACCCGAAATATTTGCGTCGCAAGAGGAATTGCAGAGCTGCGGGGAGGCAAAGCAACGGTTATGCTCACGAATTTCAGCAATGAGTACAAACATGTGAACAGAGGAACAACGGTCGCATACATCGAAGAAATTGTCGAAGCCACCAGTGCTTTCGCCCTCACCGATTCTGCGGAACCTGCTCAGAGGAACCAAGCCCCTCCCATAGCTTTCGACGTCAATCCCAGACTTCCGAACGATAAGCAAGAACAGCTCAAGGCCCTGCTCCTGCAATACGGAGATTGCTTTTTGTCGTCATCGAAAATTCAGCAGACCCCAATCACGAAACCTCGCATCATCGCATAGGGCACGGCGGCACTGCCAGGATGCAACACCTCAACCCGTTTGTTTATCTACCGCAGATATTTGGCGTCCTGCTGCTTGCACAAGCAGGAGGCGAAGAACCGGCTCTGCTATCTGGATACGACGGCGCACCACTTCCAAGCCACCAAGCGCATCATGTGCGCATTGCGCACTTGGAATCTACGCTCTGCGATTTGCCTGGAAACAGGCCTGCCTCGGTGACTTCATGCGCCGACGCTGATCGCCACAACGTGAAGATGGCGCTGCTGGCAGACTGGAGTGGTATAAAGACTGGGCACCCCTCGACTCAAGCCATAGGGCACGGCGGCACCGCCAGGATGCAACACCTCAACCCGTTTGTTTATCTACCGCAGGTGAGCAGGTGTTATGACAAATGTACTCATTCAAATTACCTATGCCTAATAGTGCTGCCGTGCCCTAGGCAGATTTGTGCCCTATGGAGTGACATGTGTACCTGTATCAAGGAATTACTGTTGCTCAGTGGCGACATTGAAACAAACCTGGGACCCGATATGAACAAGATCATGAAACAGCTTCAAGTAATTGCAGATGACATAAAAGAAATAAAAGAAGAACGTTTAAAATCTATTGAAGCAAAACTTGAACAAGTAACATTACTGGAAAACAAGATCACGTCCTGTGTCTCCCAAGTAACAAATCTTCAAAAAACCGTTCAATACTTGGAGTTCCCGCAGGGCGCGGTTCGAATCCCGGCTGCGGCGGCTGCATTTCCGATGAAGGCGGAAATGTTGTAGGCCCGTGTGCTCAGATTTGGGTGCACGTTAAAGAACACCAGGTGGTCTAAATTTCCGGAGCCCTCCACTACGGCGTCTCTCATAATCATATAGTGGTTTTGGGACGTTAAACCCCACATATCAATCAATTACTTGGAGTTAAAAATAGACGACTTAGAAAACCGGTCTAGAAGGTCAAACTTACTTGTGTATGGCGTACCGAAGGAGGCAGACGAGCACCCCGAAACCCTCGAATAAACTATAAGTGAGCAGATACTTAAGAACATACTAAAGATCAAACCCGTTCCAATAGAAAGAATCCACAGGATAGGAAAACAAAACGCTCAAAAACCTAGACCAGTGATACTGAAACTCCTCGACTTCCGAGACAAAGTAACCATTCTTAGAAACTGCACGAAACTAAAGAGCAGCACTTTCTCTGTTGGAGAGGACTTCTCAAATAGAGTAAGATACATCAGAAAAAAGCTTTGGCAAATTGCAAAAACCAAAAAAGAAGCCGGAGACAAAGTATTTCTGGTCTATGACGAGTTAAAAGTGAATGAAGATCTGTACCGATGAGATGACGATACAAATGATATTGTGCTCGTAAGCGCTGGCCGTTAACCATGAAAAAAACGACGAAGCGGAAGCATCAGGCGAGCCACAACGCCGCAGCCAACGAAAGAAATAACATTTCTTACCATAAACACCCGCAGCATGCTTCAAAAATTAGTACCGCTTGAATCCTTACTTCTTGGAATTGAACCTGACTTCGTAGCTTTGACAGAAACGTGGCTGACAAATGAGATAAAGGATTTTGAGGTAACACCCCCCAACTACGTCATCATTCGTAAAGATAGGCAGACACGCAGGGGAGGTGTGGCCATCCTACTTAAAGAAGAGCTTTTCTTTGAAATACTTCCTGAGGTTATCGGAGTCGAGGCAATATTTTGCAAGCTTCTCTTCACTTCTCGCCCAGTATTTGTTGGCTGCGTTTATCGCAGCCCATCTTCAGACAAGGATAGCTTGCAGGCATTGCACACGTATATGCATCGGTATGTTATCGGAGCCAGGCTAATCTTGCTCGGCGACTTTAACTTACCCGATATAAACTGGCGAGCAATGCAACACAACAGCGCATGCACGGATGCGCTCATTGACATCATGTTGACATTTAATCTGTCCCAAATCGTAAAACAGCCTACCCGTATCCAAGGGTGCTGTTCTAATATACTCGGCTTGGTGTTCTTAAGCGATCATTTTCCTGCAGATAATGCACAGGTTGAAATTCTTGAGGGCATATCAGACCACGAAGTTATTCAGGGCTCCGTTTCTATAGTTGACATCCCTATACCGTCCAACTCCTTTTCTGCCTATCTTGACTTTAACCTTGCCGATGACACCAGTATACTTGATCATCTTTTCCATGAACTTGCTTCATTTGAACTAGTTGCGAATGATTCAAACACAAATGTGGATATACTATGGGCAAGCTTCAAATCAGTCGTAACACATTGCGCTCTTAACTATGTACCATCTAAAACAAAGAAAACACGAAAACATAATCGCTGGATAACGCGTGAAATTATTCATTGCAAGCGTAAAGTAAAGCGCCTCAGAAAAACTTTGAAGGCAAAACCTACTCCACAAATTCGGAACAAGTTGAGTCAAGCTATTACTAAGTTGAAATCCCAAATAAAAATGTCCAAAGCAAACTATTTTACAAGTACTCTACCCAACTTTTTGAAAACGTCTCCCCAGAAGTTCTGGAACTACCTTAATCCCAAAAACCGTATTAGGCCCGCGGCCCCGGAAGAAAGCAAAGATAAAGCAAACTCGCTAAATAACTATTTCCAATCTGTTTTCACGATTGATGATGGAAATGTGCCTGATGTTGACATTTGCAACACCCGACATATTGAACCACTTGTTGTGACAGAGTCCGGAGTGCTTAATTTGTTGTTAAAATTAGATACTAAGAAGGGTGCCGGTCCCGATACTTTCCAAATGAATTTCTTAGGCGATATGCTGAATGGGTAGCCAAATACTTGTGTATACTTTTCAATAAGTCCCTATCAACCTGTTCCCTCCCCCAAGAATGGGAAATCGCAAAAGTAGCTGCTGTTCATAAATCTGGTAGCGAAGCTGACCCTTCAAATTTCAGACCCATTTCATTTACAAGCACAACTTGCAAACTACTGAAACACATTATTCTTAAACATCTAACGTTGTACCTTGACCAGAATCACATCTTATCGCCACTACAACACGGTTTTCGCAAAGGACTATCTACAGTTACCCAACTGGTTGAACTAATTCAGGACATCTCCCTCAATGTAGACTGTACAAAACAAACTGATTTAATTCTATTAGATTTCTCAAAGGCGTTTGATCGGGTGCCACACAAAAAACTTATAAAAAAATTAGAAGCAACGATAGGCGCAGGCCCACTTACTGACTGGATCGACAATTATCTGAGTAACCGAACACAGTATGTGCAAGTCAATCGCGAAAGTTCTACCATAGCCAACGTTACGTCAGGTGTACCGCAGGGCAGTGTTTTGGCCCCCATTTTATTTTTGATCTTCATTAATGATTTACCTGCTGGCATTGGTGTTAATGTGAGGCTTTTCGCCGATGATTGTATACTTTACCAGGAAATTAACGCCCCAGAAGATCATGTAAAACTGAACAATGCTTCGCAGTTCATATCTAAGTGGTGTGCTCTTTGGCAAATGACCCTGAATGTTAAAAAATCTGCTCTCTTGAGGATAACAAAAAAAAAGCAAGTATCTGAATTTGTTTACGTTATAAATAACTCTCCACTTCCGGTAGTGACTGAACACAAATATCTAGGTTTAACTTTAACGCAAGATTTTAGATGGGATATCCACGTTAGTCAAGTCACATCAGCTGCATTAAAACGGCTGTTTTTCCTTCGTAGAAGTCTCGCTTCCGCGCCACCTGAAACGAAACTTCTAGCCTACAAAGCATTCGTCAGACCTGTCTTAGAATATGCAAAGGTCGCGTGGTTTCCCTTTACAAACAATCTCATAAATGCCCTAGAACGAATACAACGAAAAGCGATAAGATTTGTCTATAACAAGTACAGAATAACTGACTCACCCACAGAAATTTTAAAAAAAGCAGGTCTCTTAACAATAAAAAACTGTGCTAAACTGGCACGTCAGAAATTCCTATATCAGTTAGTTCACCAACAGCTAAACATAGACAGTTCAAAGTACATGTCATTTAAAGAAACAAGGCCAACACGACAAAAGCATTCTCAGACACTGAATGAATATCAGTGCCGGACGGACTGTCTGAAATATTCTTTTTTTCCACTAGCAATTCGCGAGTGGAATAACTTGCCAATCAGTATAACAAACAGTCAATCATTGGAAACTTTTTCATCCCTGCTCTAATGTTATTTATTGTCTTCATTCAGACACCGAATGAATATCAGTGCCGGACGGACTGTCTGAAATATTCTTTTTTTCCACTAGCAGTTCGCGAGTGGAATAACTTGCCAATCAGTATAACAAACAGTCAATCATTGGGAACTTTTTCATCCCTGCTCGAATGTTATTTATTGTCTTCAGAACTGACGAACTCTGTTTTTTTTCTTGTCCACTGTTTGAAGTGCTCACTATTCTTTTTTTCAGTACTAGTTGTAATTGATGTCCTATGCTACTGAATGTATTTTAGTGGTACTGATGTAGTCATAAAATGTATTTCTGTCGGCTTTGTCTCACTCATTATTATAATAATTCAGTGAGTCCCCTCTGTATAAATCTTGCCCTTTCACAATGTATGTGCCCTTCCTGCAATAATCCCTAATTGGGATTGGCAGTATATGTAAATAAAATAAAATAAATAAATTACCGAAGAAAATGCCAGACCACTCCGTCAGAGTCCGTACAGGGTTTCGACGCGAGAACGTGAGACCATGAAGAGACAAGTTGATGAAATGCTGCGGGATGACATTATCCAGCCGTCCGAGAGTTCATGGGCATCCCCCGTGGTGTTAGTGAAGAAAAAGGATGGGACCCTACGTTTCTGCGTCGATTATCGCCGCCTGAACAAAATCACAAGAAAGGACGTGTATCCTCTCCCACGAATAGACGACGCACTTGATCGGCTCCATAACGCCAAGTACTTTTCGTCAAGAGACCTCAAGACTGGCTATTGGCAAATCGAAGTCGACGAAAGAGACCGAGAGAAGACGGCGTTTATAACACCGGACGGCCTCTTTGAGTTTAAGGTGATGCCCTTCGGCCTTTGCTCAGCGCCTGCAACTTTTCAACGCGTTATGGATACAGTACTGGCAGGATTGAAGTGGCAGACTTACCTTGTGTACTTGGACGACGTCGTCGTGTTTTCCTCGAGTTTCGACGAGCATCTTCGGCGCCTTGAAGCTGTACTTCAAGCCATCAAGACTTCCGGACTCACACTGAAGCCAGAAAAGTGCAGATTTGTGTATGAGGAGCTCTTGTTTCTGGGGCACGTTATCAGCAAGTCTGGAGTTCGTCCCGATCCACGGAAAACAGCCGCCATCGCCGACTTCCCGCCGCCCACTGACAAGAAAGTCGTACGCCGATTTCTGGGTCTGTGCGCCTATTATAGGCGGTTCGTGAAAAACTTCGCCCCCATTGCCGATCCTCTCACTAACCTTACCAAGGCCGACGTGGAGTTCAAGTGAGAAACGCCACAGGAACACGCTTTCCAGGAGCTTAAACATCGCCTCCAGACGCCTCCGTTACTTGCCCATTTCGACGAATTCGCCGAGACAGAGATACATACTGACGCAAGCAGCGTAGGTCTTGGCGCCGTTCTTGTGCAGAGGGCTGACGGACTTGAAAGGGTTATTAGTTACGCCAGCCGATCGCTATCCAAAGCAGAAGCAAATTATTCCACAACAGAAAAGGAGTGCCTCGCCATCATTTTGGCTACGTCGAAATTTCGCCCCTACCTCTACGGCAGGCCCTTCAAAGTTGTGAGCAACCACCACGCCTTGTATTGGCTAGCCACCTTGAAGGACCCTTCAGGTCGCCTCGCACGATGGAGCCTGAGACTTCAAGAGCATGACATTACTGTCATTTACAAGTCCGGCAAAAAACACTCTGACGCCGACTGTCTCTCTCGTGCGCCTGTCGACCAACCGCTACCTGACGACCCGGATGACGAGTACTTCTTGGGGACGATAACTACCGACGACTTCGCTGAACGACAGCGGGCCGACCCGGAATTTAAGGCCCTAATAGAATACCTCGAAGGCAGGACCACCGAAGTCCCGAAATATATTCAAGCGCGCACTTGCATCGTTCTTTCTACGAAACGGTCTTCTACAAAAGAAAAACTTTTCACCGCTTCGAGCTAAGTACCTCCTTGTGGTGCCTTCAGCTCTGCGACCAGAACTCCTGCAGGCCCTGCACGACAATCCAATGGCAGGGCACCTCGGTGTTTCTCGCACGCTCGCGAGGATACAAGAAAGGTACTACTGGCCACGTCTTACCACCGACGTCACTCGTTATGTGAGGACATGCCGGGACTGTCATCGACGCAAGACACCGCAGACAAGGCCAGCGGGACTTCTGCAGCCAATTGATCCACCTTGCCGACCTTTCCAGCAGATTAGTATGGACCTACTGGGGCCGTTCCCGACGTCAACTTTCGGAAACAAGTGGATCGTGGTAGCTACCGACTACCTCACCCGCTACGCCGAGACAAAAGCCCTGCCAAAAGACAGTGCATTCGAGGTGGCTAAGTTCTTCGTCAAAAATATCGTCCTACGTCACGGCGCCCCGGAGGTCCTTATCACCGAGAGAGGAACGGCATTCACTGCCGACTTAACTCAAGCGATCTTGGCATACAGCCAAACAAACCACCGCCGGTCGACAGCGTACCACCCACAGACCAACGGCCTCACCGAGCGGCTTAACAAGACGATAGCCGACATGCTGTCAATGTACGTCGATGTCGAACACAAGACGTGGGACGCCATTCTTCCGTATGTGACCTTCCCATACAACACGGCGGTGCAGGAGACGATGCAGATATCTCCATATTGGTCTACGGAAGGAGCCCGGCAACGACGCTCGATGCCATGTTACCCAACGTCTCTGACGAAGAAAACCTCGATGTGAGCGAGTACGTTCAACGCGCCGAAGAAGCCCGACAACTTGCGCGTCTCCGTATCAAGAATCAACAGACGACCGACAGCCACCGTTACAACCTTCGACGACGCTTCGTGGAATACCAGCCCAGTGAACGTGTTTGGGTGTGGACGCCGATACGCCGATGTGGACTAAGTGAAAAGCTTCTGCGACGGTACTTCGGACCGTACAGGGTGGTTCGACGTCTCAGCCCACTTGATTACGAGGTTGTCCCCGACGGCATCACGAACTCTCAACGACGCCGATCGCGACCTGAAGTCGTCCATGTTGCGCGCCTCAAGCCATTTCTTGCGCGTTAACAAACTGGAACAGTGTTTTTTTTTTGTAGTATTGTTGTATCGTAATTTATTTATTGTACTTTCTTGCATTATTATTGTACTTTCATTTTTAGTTAAAGCATCGGGACAATGCCTTTTTCAGAGGGGGGCAATGCCACGTTCCATTTCCCAAGTTTTTGTTATCGTCCCAAAACACCACACGATTCTCATCGCAAACCGCGCCTGCAGTTTTCGAGAAGGTTCCGGAATGTAGTAGATCATTTCGATAAGATCACGCCCACTGTGCGAACGGTACAGATTGTTCTGGAACCTACGCCACCGCCAGCGATAACGCTAGAACATTCGACGGCAAGAGTATAAATGCCGACGCGCTTCGCCGCTTGTCAGTTTTTGATCGAAGGCCGACGCTCCGTTCGCCGCTATCAGTTCGAGACTGCTATCTGTGCGAGACTGCTGCTGTAATTGGACTTTCCGTTTACCGGGCACAGGTTCGCCCAAATAAACAGTTAAATCCCAACACGAAGTCTCCTGTCTTCGGCCACGTCACGACCCCATGACATTAGTGAGTGGGGTTGGACTTGCTAGGTCCCTTTCCTACTTCCACAACTGGAAATAAATGGATTGCAGTGGCCGTAGATTATGCCACTCAGTATGCAATCACTTGAGCGCTACCAACCAGCTGCACAACTGACGTTGCCGACTTCCTGCTCTACGACATTATTCTCCAGCGTGGCGCCCCATCTCACCTGCTCACAAACTGTGGTCAATACTTTCTATCTTGTGTGGTTGATGATCTACTTCGATCTTGTGCTACCCGTCACAACTTCACCACATCTTACCACCCTCAGACTAATGGCCTTACGGAGCGCCTTAATCACACATTGACAGACATGCTTTCCATGTACGTATCTGCCAACCACACTGATTGGGACACAGCTCTGCCGTTCGTCACCTTCGCCTACAACTGGTCGCGTCATGAAACTGCGCGATACTCCCCATTTTATCCACTCTTCGGACGTAATCCCTTACTGCCCTTCGGCACACTGCTTTCATCAGACCACCCATCCTCCACTTCATACGCTGAGGATGCCATCACCCATGCCCTCACGGCATGCACGGTAGCCCGCGCTTGGTTATCATCGTCACAGACAGCACAAAAGTCTTTTTACGGCCGTCAGCATAGGGATGCCATTTTTTCTGCGGGATCTCTTGTTCTCCTATGGCTCCCATCTCGATGTGTTGGCCTCTGCTAGAAACTACTATCACGATACGCTGTGCCCTATCGAGTCCTACCGAGTCGCACCTGTGACCTACGATATTGCCGCGACCACAAACTCATTGGGTGCTGCACCCAGGACGGAAGTAGTCCACGTTTCTCGTCTCAAGCCCTACAATGCTGACTCGCTCATTTAACAGGCACCAAGACGGTGCCTTATCGGTCGGGCTGATGATATGTGTATGGAACTGTCATTCCGGCACAGCTGAAATGGCACCCAAAAGGAGGAAGACGACAACGTGGTCGTTGTGGGTTGGACCCTCGAATTTCCCTTGTTGGCCTGCATAACTGTGTGCTCTTTAAGGCATTAGCAAGACCTGCTGTCGGTGAATAAATCTTCCCCGTAACAATATGAATTGAAAGTCACGCAATTAACCCTGCTTTTTTAAAGATTTTTTATTCACACCAACTCCACAAACACGAAGCAAATGTGTAGCTTGTCATGCAGTCACTAGTCGCAATGCATTCTATTTTTGTAATGTAAGCTACACTGGCCGAGGTGCAGTTTCACGTGGTTTAAGTGAGCGGTTCTGTGTAAATGCGAGGAGCAGGGACGTTGCACGGCACACAGTTGGCGTGCAGAAAGCCTGGAAGCTCCTGAAGTGACGTGTCACTAGTAGGCTGCTTCATTCGTGTGAGATTGCTTGCTCGCTGGTCAGGATGTCTGTCCGTTCATCCATGGTTTGTTTGTCTGTTTGTCCAACTATGGTTAGACTGTCGATCCATCTATCTATGGTTTGTCTGCCCGTCCATAGCTCGCGCTACGTATATCCTGGCGTAGCCGAGCCACTGCAAACATTTTTTAGATTTTTCGTCACTCAAGCAGGCCTAGAGAATCACCAATGGAACTGTTTTCTCTATCTTGGCAAAACCGAGTTCATGGGAGCCGTTTAGGTGAACTTTTTCCAATGCATACAGCAGGGGTAGCAGTGGTGGTGCAGGATGGTACGCCAAAAAGGTCTAGGTTGCCCCGGCCTCACTTAGCCTCAAG
Organism: Rhipicephalus annulatus; assembly: GCA_013436015.1. Taxonomy (NCBI): domain Eukaryota; kingdom Metazoa; phylum Arthropoda; class Arachnida; order Ixodida; family Ixodidae; genus Rhipicephalus; species Rhipicephalus annulatus. Next base: position 172,725 of record WOVY01009667.1, read on the forward strand.
GTGAAACCAGAGAAGATGCATGAGGAGGAGATTTAGGAGTGTAAAATGCGCTGTTTCTGCTGCTGTAGTCATTATGGAAACTTGGCAGTGCAAATAAATGGGATAGAAGCCCACTCTTTCAAACACACTTTGTGTCCTACTCCTTCTGTGTCCCGCTTGCTCGCACAGCTAAGTTTCTGTAATGAATCCATGTCAACATTAAGCAATCATTTCATCCCTCGTTGGAAGCACAGCTCTGTCTCGGAGGTGGGACGAAGAGGGCGAAGAGTGGCGTCTAGACGAGGATCCAGTGGATGGCCTCTGCATAACAGTTCAGTGTGTACAGTTATAGAAGTGAATACATTAGGTGTGGGTGTGGCTACAGATGAGACATATGAAGGAAATAAATAACTTGGGAATAAGCAGTCTAGCGTCCACAGGCCAACCTCCTCCTAAGTACTCTTTGTGCTCATGGTCCTGTTTCAGTTAAGGAAGTGAATACACTGAAGATGTGGGTGTAGCTACAGATGGGACATATAGAGGAAATAATAAAGCTTGGAAGTAAGCGTGTCTAGCCTCTGCAAGCCAACCGCCTCTAAAATCCTGCTAGGCTTCATGCTCCTGTGTCATTTTCTTTTTTTGCAGGGCTCATGGAAAAAACAAAAATTGACTAGCCGGCGGGCCTATGTGCAGTAAACCTCCTTCGATGTCGCTCCCATCTCATGCTCGATGCTCCTGTTTAATTTCTATAGCAGCAGAACTTTTTAAGCTTGGTAAAACCCCAGGTTGTGTCACGCACAAAACTGGGGCGCGTACGTGAAGAGGAAAGGGGGGTGGGAGAGTGTAAAGCATTGCATAGCCACGGGAAGGGCAAGAGAGTGTGAGGAGGACTGATGGAAAAGGAGGAGGTAAGAGGGTAAATATATGGGGTGGAATAGAGAAGCATGTGCCGCGCAGAAGCTATAGCCATACACATCATGTGGGTATGTGGAAGGCTGGAATAGGAAAAGTAAAGATAAAAAATGATGTGCAGTTGAAAAAGAGTGGTAAAACATTTCTTAGCCATGTATATGATATATTACAGCGAGAGGGTGGGAAGGGGAAAAAGGGTGAAGAAAACATATGAGTAGGTGTTCGAATATTCGAACGAATAGGTGAGTATTCGAATTCACTTCGATTGGAATTTAAATTATCGAATATTTTCGAAGTACTTGCAATAAACAAAAAAAAATGTACATTAGTCCGCCTGTAAAGGTGGTTTCACTGCAATATAATAATGCAAAGCCGTGAAAACATCTACTCAAAAGAAATTTGCTTTGCCGCGAAGCCTCCCTTCAGATTTAAAGGGGCCCTGCAACACTTGCTGAGCATGGTCAGAAAACGCTGCCGATCGGTAGTCGAGGCTACCGAGAACACACGAGGCAAGTATTATAGCGCAGCACGTGGCCTGAATTTCACAATGAATTTTCAAAGCTAAAAATTGCTCTCTTCCCTCGGCAAATGACACTACAAGCTCAAAAATCACTTGTCACAGCCAAGAAAGAAAATACGGCTCTGGTCACAGTCATTGGCTGATTTGAGCATGGCGCGCTCGTAGTTATCGGGCCGCCGCGTGAGGCCGCCGCTTGTCCACAAGTACGTGCAGGATTGCATTGAAAGGCCTCGTATTAGAAGAAAAAAAAAAGAGAGAGAGAGAGAGAAAATGCTCAAGGTCACTAGGCGCTCATGATGTTTTGTTTTTCTTTTTCCGTGCCATCCTTCCCTACTTAGCTTCTAGCTCTTTTGACGGGTCGAGAATGGAGAATGCAATTGCAGCATGCGACAAATTTTTGGAACTCCGCTCGTACTGCACTGATTCTAGAAACTTTGCGGCGGTAAATTTGTCAGGCGACAAGCATGTTTACTGGCTCCATGGATACTTGAAAAAGTGTTGCAGGGCTTCTTCAAAGGAACGTGTTACCCTCAAATCAATCCTTCATTTTATTAAGCTTGTTATGATGGTTTATATGATTTAAGTATAATAAATTTTAAAACGTTATGTATCTTACAGGTTATCACTCGGATCCTACCGGAACTACTAGTCAAAGTTGTTTCTAATTCCTTTCAACGAAAAAAAATGCATTTGCATAGAGCCCCTATTTAAATTCAAAATAAATATCGTGCAGGTTAGTTAGGTTATGATAAATATTCCCTTTTGTTATAATGTCATACATACTATTCAAATTCGATTCGAAATTATTCGGCCAAAATCACTATTTGCTTCGAATTCGCTTCGACCCCGAAATTCACTATTCGCATAAGCCTAGATATGAGGAAAGGGAAAGCTTCCCTGTTTCCTCAATTTATCATGATGTGTAGCTGCCCAAATTTCTTGCTTTTAAATTTTTTTTGTTGTTGATTGGCTTCATGATTGCGACGTGACCGCGGTGCAAGAATACTTTAGGTGAACGAACGACGTGAAGCGTGCGCTTGGCGGGGACGGACCGATTATGTTCTCATTTGCGGCGTGCCGATAGATGGCTCGCCGAACTGAAGACCATGGCGGGCGGTCGGCAAATTCCGCAAAGCACATCCGGCACATGAGCGACGGTTTCCAAATCTGAGAAACCTGGGTAATCACGTGATATCAACCACGTGACACGCATAGAGCGGCGCCCCGATAGAGGGGGTGGTATGGGAGGTAGGGTGCCTTGATGCCCGCGCGCTCCGCTGAGGGTGAGAACAGCCGCGTCATCTGCTACGACCGCCGCCATTGCGCCTCCCCACCACAACTCAACCGTATGCGAAGCCCGCTACGCAACGCTCGTGTGGTGCCCCGATACGCCCGGAAACATGTGCAAGCTAGCGAGCTTTTCTTCTTATTGAAGCTTGGACAGCTTTTAGAGTTAATTTTGCCTGAATGCATGCAGGGAGCGCATATTTCATGTAAGCTGACGGCTTGCGCATGATTTATGCGCTAGAGGCAGACGCTGACTCTTTCATGTTGAAAACAAATCCCTACACCGGTTACCACAGAGGGGATTCTAAATCTATATCGGTGGTGTCGTTTATATGCTTTCTTTGTTAGTGTTAATTATTATCCGAGGCTTTTACGTTCTAAAATGACGCCTGATTGCAGGACTGCAGCAATTTTGACAATCAGTTTTTTTTTGCCTGCACTGACACAGTACATGGGTGTCCTCTGGTGTTTCACGTTATTCAAAATGAGACCGCCGTGGCCTAGATCGAAAGCACGAGCCTTGCGTCAGCAACCGAGCACCGTGCCCACGGTACCACTGAGGCGGACGCCTTTCTTATTGCATTAACTATTTCTCCGCGATATTCTCATCGCACAACTTGACTTGTTTTTTTTGTTTTTTGCGACATAGCGTGTTCATTCTACACAGCGGTGCCCCGTCTTGTCTTTATGCATCTTCTTTGTATGGACGCTTCGCGAGTACAGTTTGCATAAGCACTTGCGTATACATATGATCCCTGATAGCTCACAGTATTAATAAATTATTTACTTAAATAATAATGCGTGCTGAAAGAGTTTAAATACTGACGGTGTGTGTGTGTGCGTGTGTACACGCCTGCCGTTTCCCCTATTATCATCTAGTGTAGAAATAATTTATTTTTGTGCATTAATGCAGCGCTGCCAGAAGCAATTCAAATTATACGCTCCATGGCAGAATTCACTGAGTACTGTCACTAGTTGCTTCGCAGTGGTCGTAAATGATTAAAAAACAACATCAATTGCGTAATGATTCGAGACAGGACGAAAAGAAAACTTGAAGTACAGGAACAGTGAAAAAAATTGAACTGCACACATTCTTACAAGGGTCATCACACCAGCATAGAAGGCGTACCTAAACCGAGGAAAAGATCGTAGAAAGAAAGAACCTGTGTGGCTTTGTAATGGTTTGGGCGCTCGAACGGTCGGTAATCGAATTCCGGCCGCAGTGGCCCCACTTCGATGGAGATGAAATGCCGGAGTTCTTAAACTTAGGTGCAAGTTACATAAAAACACCTGTTCAAAATTTCCGAAGTCCTCCAATGTATACCGCGTCTCCCGTTATCATATGGGGATTCCGGAACGTACACATACTCTTTAAACTTCAGTGGGTACGACACCGCCGCTGCGCAAAGCTTTATTCCCACAAATGATTATTACGAAAAAAAACAAGGATATCATCTGCAAACAAACACGTGTAATGTATATAATAATAAAGTTCTCATCGCACATAGTGAAACCAAGAATGAAGGGCAGATACAGTACCAACCAAGAGCAGCAAGCAATGTTTACGAAGTGAAATACGCGATTCATGCACACGAGAATCAAGCATACAGCCGTCAGCGTGTCTGTTGCTTACACGAAATTGGTGTCGGTACAAATTATGCATGCGGAATACCGGCTGGAAACTTACGCTGTGAATGGATGATCTGTTTGTCGGATGCCACTTGTCATGTTTGATTTTCACTGTTGAAAAGGCCTTCATTTCGGGTCTCTTAGGAAACGATACAGCTTCCAGAGTTTTTGCAATGATTAGTGCCCTGCGGCACGCAATACCCGCTACGGTGACGGTAGCGAGCGCATTAAACCGGAGAAAAGCGAGCGCCAGCACAATTATTCGGGCGCAGCGAACACGCAGAAGTGACTGAGTGGAGTCAAAATGGCGGCCATGCCGCCGCTAAGGCCGAGAAGGCGGCACTTGCCTTTACAAAGGCTGACACCACTCTAAGCGGGGGCGCGCGCATCGAGGCACTCCAATGGGAGGAGGTTGATGGTGTGGCGAGGGCGTTATAGAGACGATAAATGAGCACTAAAGCTCCTTGATCTTGGAAAAGTACCGCCATCCACTGTACTCGCCACCGTGAGCTCGACCTCCTCTCTCCCTACTCGCGCCCTCCTTCGCTTCCTCCGACACTTTTTCTGCACGATGATTGGTCTCCTGCGCGGTTGCTTTTGAAGACGCGTGGGTCTTGCGCTTTGCTTGTGTTTTTCTTTTTCGCTCACGCCATTTTTTGCCGACACTCTGCATAGCAAACGTAGCACGCGCTTTTGTTTTTTTTTTGTGCTTTGTGCGGGCGATAAGCCGTGCTGTTGCGTCAATCACTGGAAGAATCACAGTGGAAATGATGGCGCACTTTTTATGATACTCCTAGGTAAACGCGATGACTTGCGCAAGCAGCAGCGGCTGCACAACATCGGCCGAAAAAACTTCGTTCCGCCAAAGAACAGTGTACTTTGCGAGGTAAGGTGCCTTTCTTATGGCTCGTATCAAAGCATCACCGAATGCTGAATTTAAATATTGTTTCAGGCAGCTCATCCACATACATGTTTCTTAGGGGCGAAGCTCCTTACGCCATAGGTTGTACGTCCCGTGTCGTCGTAGTCGCAGTAGCCAGTTGCAAAGCATTGGATGTCAATAAAAACAGTGTCGCAGCATATCCACGGAGTGAATGATGATGAGTGGGACGAAGCATCCATCAGTCCATGTGTACATCCGGATATCCGACTGTCCGCACGCTTCGCCCCACTCGTGGATGTGCTGTGATTTTTTTCTTGGCTACTCGCACGTTGCTTCAAAGTGGAGTTGTTATCAATGTGCTGCATTCCTTTGTTAGAAACAAGAATAAAGTTGAATTGTTTAATGTTTTTGTAGGAAATTATATCAGGGAACAATGCCTTAAATGTACCTTGTTGTGTTCAGCCAGCCACTGCTAGGAATACCCGCCGTAAACATGATCGGTCCTTGGCACCCATACGAACTAATGCTTACAAATACAGTTGTTTTCCCAGAACAGTTGATAAATGCAGTTTACTGCCTCATGAGATTTTTTAGGCTGACAATTTTGCTATGTTGCTGGAACGTTATCTGCTTGGTAATTAGAGTGCTCAACTGTGTTATAATTTTTGTTGCTGTTTCACAGACATGTGAACTCTGTTAGCGTAAGGATTCGTGCTTTTTTTTTTCCTGTTACGAATCATTTATGTTTCTTATGCCCCTCCTGCCTGGACCAAAATGCTGGCCTGCAGTATGTATAAATAAATAAATAAATAAATAAATAAAATAAATGAATATATATTCAGCTCATACTTCTTCACGCGACGGTAGTACAGCTGCTTTTGCTGCGAACAATTACGTGGGTTGACACAGCTTCTCGAATGGGCTTTTTGTGACTGTTAGGATTCGTTTACGAGAATGTTTGTTAGAGAAAACAAATGAATGGGTAATTAGTGATGACACTAATTGACGCTTGTTTTCATAACATACGGTACTTATTTTTATTTGTTTTTTAGGGGAATTAACACACAAAAATTATGAAAGAGATGTGGCCCATGGAAAGAAATAAATAAATACAGGGGCACTAAGAAAAAAAAGCGATAGCACGGGGATAGCGAGTGAGCCTATTTCTTGGAGACCGTGGCCGCAATCGTTTTGGTTGCACCTGCATTAGCATGTCTTCCATTCCCCAGTAAGAAACTATATTATCTTTTATACTAGTGTCACATGGTTATTTTTGACCGGGATCAGTCAGTCCAAATAGGATTTTTTCGGTTGTTATCGACACGCAGATTATTATGACATTCCTGGTGCAGAGTTTCTCGTCTCTCAAGTAACTCGATTGTCAGTTTCTTTGACAAACACGTGAAAACACAGTTGTAATTAATCATTTTCTTATGTTTCTGTTATTGTGGTAGATGAGTCACTGTTGGCGACACTAAATTGCATTGACATTGCTCAAAGGCCTTCTTCAGTTTTGGAGACCACTGCGCAAAGCTACTTTCACGTCGCCGAGAACATTAATTCACACATGGCTAAACAATTCACCACCAATGAAATCATTGCAACATATGACGTTGTAAGTATACCTGTGTCGTATACTGGCGCACAAACACGAAAAAAAATCCCAACACAGACGGACATATGCCACAAGCGGTACTACATCAGATGCAAACATACAGCATGTTATAATGCAGCAGAAAAACCTCCGCATCATAGAACTCCCCATAAAACTTTTATTTAATTAGCATACTTTATTTATACGACCTTTGGAAGAAACTAATCCTTCGTTAAACTGTGTCCTCGGTGTTCCTAATTTTATTATTGTCATTTTAAAAAATTGAGGCACTACAGCGGTGTGCGAGCTGCCGCAAACAAACTGACAACCGCGGGAGCGTCGGCGAAAAATATGGCGCCGCGCGTACGGCACGCCGGCGAAAAGAATCAAGGAGGAAATGCACGCTTGGAGGAGAGTGTCGTTACTTTCCCAAAATCAAGGGGTTGTGATGAGCACCGCTACTTTTCTCCATCACGGGGCTTTGCTACACTGCAGACCACTGCTATTGAATATATAAGAACAAGGGTGACAGAAAAATTTCAACAAAAATGTGCCTAAGGATGGATCGTGGCTTCATTTTCACAACGAGAGTGGGAAAGGGCTGAGAAGAGGGTTCCTAGTAGTACATCAACAGGCCCAGATGGCATCCCAATTACGCTGATAAAGACATTGGGTCCGAAGTCTAAGCAGGCTTTGAGAGAGGCAGTGAGCAAAATAATAATCGACGGTGAAGTCCCCGATGGATGGAAACTTAGTAGGATGAGTACGATCTATAAAGGAAAGTGGGACAAAGCTGACGTGAACCACTACCGTCCTATAACAGTGACATCAGTGGTCTACAGGCTGGCGATGCAGATTATAAAGGAAAGACTGCAGGCATGGATAGAGGATGAGGGGGTGCTGGGGAAACTGCAAAATGGGTCTCGGAAACACCGGAGGTTGGAAGACATATCTGTTCTCACTGACGCAGTGCATCGAAATAGCAGAAAAGGAACAAAGGCCCCTGTGGCTAGCATTTTTGGATATCAAGGGAGCGTATGATAGCGTGCACGGTTCAAGAGGACTTGTGGGGAATACTAGACACACTGGGTTTGGAAGATGGAGTCACTAATCTTTTAAAGGATATCTATAATGGTAACAAGGCAGTTATAAAGTGGGAAAAACAGGTATCCAAGCCTGCAGAGGTAAAACGGGGGCTTAGGCAGGGGTGTCCCCTGTCACCCCTGTTATTCATGATGTACATACAAGGATTAGATGCCACATTAGAGGAAAGTGGACTTGGCTTCAGCCTCTCTTTCGTCAAACAAGGAAAACTCATTGAACAGGCACTACCGGCATTGATGTACGCAGATATAGTGTTGATGGCCGACAACAGGGAAGATTAGCGATTGATGGACATCTGCGGTAATGAGGGAGATAGGTTAGATTTCAGATTCAGTAAGAAAAAATCAGCAGTCATGATATTTAATGATAATGAAGGTATATAGTGAGCTTATGATACAGGAGGTCACGCTAGAGATAAAATATAAATACAAATATCTGTGCGTATGGATAAGCAATGGGGCCGAGTACCTAAGGGAACACGAAATATACGTGACGACTAAAGGTAACAGGAATGCAGCGGTAATGAAAAACAGGGCACTGTGGAATTACAGTAGGTATGATGTTGCCAGAGGAATATGGAAAGGGGTCATGGTTCCTGGTCTGACGTTCGGCAACGTGGTCTTGTGCATGAGATCAGAAGATCAAGCAAGATTAGAAATTAAGCAACGTGGGATAAGTAGGCTTGGCTTAGGAGCTCACGGGAATACACCAAATCAGGGAGTACAAGGTGATATGGGATGGGCATCATTTGAGGGCAGGGAAGCTAGCAGCAAGATAAAATGTGAGAAGCGATTGAGAGAAATGGGGGAAGAGCGTTAGGCTAGGAAGGTTTTCAGCTACTTGTACATGAAGAATGTCGATACAAGATGGAGGAAGCAAACCAGAAACTTGGCGGGTAAATACTTAGAAAACAGCAAGGGCCAAACCAAAAAGAACTATCAGTTAAGAAGAAGGTGAAGAAAACGGAGACTGACATGTGGAGAATTGGCATGATGAAGGAGTCCGCACTAGAGATCTATCTAACTTTTAAGCAGGAAATCGCCTAGGAAAGGATCCGTGATAATATACTCGGGGTAGTTCTCTACTGTTTGAGGACAGGAGTATTGAAAACCTAAACATATCGGGCCAAATGCGAAGGGGTAGACGCGGTATGCAGTGCATGCGGAGAGGAGGAGAAAACTGCCGAACACTTGATAATGTTCTATAAAGGGCTTCACCCTATAGTTCAGGATGATGGCGCAGAGTTTTTCAAAGCTCTGGGGTTTAGAGACAGGGAGGGCAAAATAGACTTTAAGCGGGTAGAATTAACTAGAAGGAGGTTATCTGATTGGTGGCTAAAATTGAGGCACGAGTGAAAATTAATTTATTCACTGCAAAGTACCAGTCCTATATTTCACTCTTTAAAGGGGGAGAAAAGATAAATCTAGTTGGTGGTTCACTAGGTATTACGGCTAGGTGGCGTTAGCCGCTGCCCGATCTAAAGGGTACAGCATAGGTGTTCTGTGGTACAGCCACATCAATACATCCAACCATCCATCCATGCGGCGGCTTCACAATAATAACCTCATGGCCTCTCCTATATTTTTCCTTCCTCCAATGGGTAGTACCATTTTCCCATTTTCCTTCTTCCATGGTACTACCCATCTAGCCACTGTAACCTATCATTCCTATGCTCGCTGAAGCGTCGTGCGTTTTTGCAGCTCTCATAGTATAGTGACTAGAATATGGGGTAGTGTGTACGAACGCCCTGCCCACGGAGGAAGGAAAGGTAGGAGAGGGCATGCCCAGCCGGCGCGGGGCGTGAATAGTGTGGCGGAAACACGGAGGAAGGAACCTTTTTCCTTCCTCCGTGGGCGGAAATGACATCATGGCGGCCATATCCACTTGGTTAACAATAACGCCTCCTTTAGGAAGATGCCTGCCGCATAAGCAGAAAAACAGCTGCTACATCCTTTCCTTCTTTTATTTTAAAATGCTCTCGGTCGCTAGCGTCACTTGTGGCGGACGGTGCTACAACGCAACACTTTGCATAGCCTCCGAAACAGTGATGCCCAGTTGCAGGTCTCAAACAACTCTGACTGACTGACGCGCCCCTATTGGCCGCCGATGAAAAACGAACTGGTACCGCCCGTCGCCGTGATGATGGATGGATAGATAGATAGATAGATAGATAGATAGATAGATAGATAGATAGATAGATAGATAGATAGATAGATAGATAGATAGGCAGATAGATAGATAGATATGGCTGTACCCTTTAGATCGGGCGGTGGCTAGCGTCACTAAGACGTAATACTTAATAAACCAAAAGCTAGATTTATTTTATTTTCCTTTTATTAGTGACGTTGAGCATTCGTACTTTGCAGTGAATGGTTTAATTTTCACTCGTGCCTTGACTTTAGCCACCAATCAGATAACCTCCTTCTAGCTAGTCTACCCGCTTAACGTCTATTTTGCCCTCCCTGTCCCTAAACCCCAGTGCTTTGAAAAACTCTGCGCCATCATCCTGAACAATAGGGTGAAGTCCTTTAAAGAACATTATCAAGTGTTCGGCGGTTTCTTCTTCCTCTCCACACGCACTGCATACTGTGTCTACTTCTTCGTATTTGGCCCGATATGTCTTGGTTCGCAGTGATCCCGTCCTGGCCTCAAACAGTAGAGAACTACCCCGAGTATTATCATAGATCCTTTCCTTGGCAATTTCCTGCTTAAAAGTTCGATAAATCTCAAGTGCGGACTTCTTAATCATGCCCATTCTCCACATGTCGGTCTTCGTTTCCTTCACTTTCTTCTTAGCCGGTAGTGCTTTTTGGTTTGGCCACCTGATGTTTTCTAAGTATTTACCAGTCGAATTCCTGGTTCGCTTCTTCCATTTTGTATCGACATTCTTCATGTACAAGTAGCTGAATACCTTCCTAGCCCAACGCTCCTCCTTCATCATTTCTCTCAATCGCTTCTCAAATTTTATCTTGCTGCTAGCTTCCCTGCCATCAAATGATGTCCATCCCATATCACATTGTACTCCCTGATTTGGTGTATTCCCGTGAGCTCCTAAAGCAAGCCTACCTATTCCACGTTGCTTAATTTCTAATCTTGCTTGAACTTCTGATCTCATGCACAAGACCGCATTGCCGAACGTCAGCCCAGGAACCATGACCCCTTTCCATATTCCTCTCACAACATCATACCTATTGTAATTCCACAGTGCCCTATTTTTCATCACTGCTGCATTCCTGTTACCTTTAGTCGTCACGTATATTTCGTGTTCCCTCAGGTACTCGGTCCCATTGCTTATCCATACGCCCAGATATTTGTATCTATCTGTTATCTCTAGCGTGACCTCCTGTATTATAAGCTCACTACCTTTGTTGTCATTAAAAACCATGACTGCTGATTTTTCCTTACTAAATGATATTGTCGGTCGCAAGCGCCATCGCGCGGAGCTTGTTTAAAACTGAAGGCAGGCCAACTCCGCTGGGAGCGCGAGCCATTCCCCAGGAATCTATCTTATTGGTTACGTAGTGTTCTCCTGACAGTTACATTACTCTTAGCAACGTTTACAAATCTCTTTGTCCATCACGGGGTTTCAACAGAGCGTAGAACAAGTGTATATCTATGTGTCGTGCGGCGGATGAAGCAGTTAGTGTTCAGCGAAATTGCGTTGGGCACCATGACGAAGCTGAATGACGACGACCGCTTTGCAGGTCAGTGACGGTTGAGCAGTGCTCCTGCTTGTGACGACGGACGACGCTGTTGAGCCCAGCAAGACACCATGAGGACCATGTGCACATACGTAGTTTCGTGTTGTGTGTGTACAGTAACAACTTGCATGTGCGTATTAAAACACCTTTTCTGTTCCACTTGGTACACTTTCCACCAGCATTGCATGTAATCTCAACGTAACAGCAACCACGTTCAACTGTCACTAGCACCGTGCTCAAATTCACCACGGTCGCAGAATGCTAACGCCGGTGAGTTTCACGTGGAACACGGACACAGTGGCAGGACGCTGCGTCGGCCGCGTGGCGGAATGCAACCATAGAAGGCGCACGACCAATCGTGTTGTCTGTACAGTTGCTGAATTAATGACGTGAAAGCACTTGCCGCTGTCAGTGCATCTAGCGCGCGTTCTCTCGTAGTTGCTTCGTTGTCGGCGAGCTGTTACTCCCTGTTATTACTTGGACGAAGCAATTTCGCTGCAGGTGTCCCGCTGGCTCAGAGTGATGAGCTCTGTTCCTTTAGCTTCAGATTGTCCCGACACACGCGCTGCGCAGCCCACGTGCTTTCCGAGCCGGAGAGAGAGTCGTGCTTTACATTCGGATGTAAACAAGCGAGGAGTATTTGCCTAGTCAGTATGGCCGACTTCCGGCTTCATCCCGGCTATGGTGGCTAGAATTGGGAGGTGACGCCAACGGGAGCTCGGAGCCGCTCCTTCGTTTCGAGCAGCGCGGCGGTGGCGCTGTCGGCGGAATGGTGATGCTAGTTACGCGCGCGCGCCTTGAGCGCGCGGACCTTTCAAAGATGCTGTTGCTGAAGCATGATTCAGATAAATTGGCGATTCAGATAACTCACTGTGACGATGGCTGATAGAACGCCATTTCAAGCATTAAAAGAAATTGGCTGCCGCTGCAAGACTTCTGTGACGTTGAATCTGCGCAAATTAAAGCTTTCGTTCGCATATCCCTGCAGTGTTTTGGAGTGCAAGGCGACGGCGTTTTTTTTAAAAAAAAATATTACCAAAGTTCTGGGCGAGGAAAATAAAAGAAATATTTATTGCACATCATATTATTAGGAAGATCTATTGCACATCATGGAATACAGGGTAAAATAAAATGAAAAAATACGCACATTTACATACGCTCGGGAGTAGGTAAAAACATTGAAACATTGCACACAGACAGCGCATCGCTTGGCACTAAGTAATAAGAGGCATACAATCACTTTCCACTCGGCAAAAAAAATTAATAGAGCTTAAAGTTACAATATCAAACTCAGAGCACGCGTCTAAGCTTCAGCAATTTCATTCTTTCCTGCTTAGCGTTTCGTTTGCTGTTCTGGGCTTTGACATGAAAGTGGAGCCTAGTAAGAACATAAAACTTGATAATTTTGTTTGTGAGGGACATACTGTGGTCAGGGCAGCCAACAAGTGTAAGCTTTCTTAACTGCAAGAAGGAAACCAAGTCCATGATGCTGTCAGGTTTGACTTCTGTAACACTGAAGCAGTGGGTAAAAGTGTTCTCGAGAGTAGTCACGAGTTCATTGAGCTTGACTGATGGGTACAGCAGGCCTCCTCGGTCAACAGCAGCCGTGAGGGATGCTGCAGCTGGAGATGGATCGTTCTCGCCTTGTAGGAGCTGCTGGCTGCACTCTGCACATTTGGTGCTTGCAACGCTTTTTCTTGCCACATATCCAGCCATGTAGAATATGAGTCTGGCATCGCTGCTTTGCACGACCATGTCTGCATGCTCGGTGCCGTGGCCGTATTCATTGAGCACTTCATGTGCTTCGGCAAGGTTTCCTACGTCAAGAAGCTCGTCTAATTTCCTCCGAGGAGTGAGGTCCTTTCCGTTGTCAGCTCCCAGCAGACTTCTCAGCAGTCCTGAGGACACATTGCTTCCTTTCGGTGGTTTTGCCAAATTCTGGAAGCTCAAAGTGTTGACCGAGATTAGGAACTGGGAGGCAGTCGGATGATCATTGCATCCAGACATTTGTCGGACGATTCCAAACAGCCTCTCCAGGGGGTCCTGACTCAAGCGGCATGTCATCATATAGCTGAAGTTCAACTTCATCGTCAGGTAGCGGAGAAGGTGTAGCGTGCTTGATAAGGTAACACGAAGCCCCTCGGCTGTACTGCGGCTTAGGAAACCTCCGGAGCCAGCAGCTGTTTCCCAATCGTCCAGGTAAGTCAAGAAGTTTTGAATGCACTTCTCGTGCATCCCTCCAGGCTTAAGTGCACCCGAACTGCACCTTGAAGTCATGGCCTCAATGAGCCTTCTCATTCTTTCCACAAAGCTGACTGTCGCCGCTGTGCTCCCATGCTTTTCTTCGATGGTTGCATTGTACAAGAAAAGGCCTCTGAGGACTTCATCACTGTAAAGCCGCACTGCATAATTTACCCTCATTTTCTCAAAGCCATTGGGATGCACAACCGATTTGCTAATATGAGGCATGGCTTTGAGAGTCGTGTCATGCTGTTCATCAAGCTTCCGGGCACAGTCAATAGGGTCAACACTGGCATGGCCTTCTGGCAGTTTCACGCCCGTTCGAACAAAGGTGTTCCTCACACATTTAAGAAGGTGTGGGAAGTCCGAGATGAAGTGCAGAAAACGTTCTGGGTCTGTAGGGTGCTGCCTTCTACATACTGTGTTTTCTTTCCTGCCGTGTATGCCGAATGAGTGCCACATGCTTCTGTTCCACGCAGCTCCATCAGTGGTGATAAAGTCTACGTGCAGACCGGCGTTTTCGCTCATGACTACTGCTTCGAGGATTATTTTGCCTAACGTCTCGGACTTCACATTGCTGCGTGATGCGAACACACCAATAATCTGGTGCCACGTGCCTGTAAAAGGCACGAACAATACTACAAGGCCATGGTCACATGCTACGGAGCGCTCACTCTCTGGTGTGAACTTCCCAAGGTCCACAAAACCTTCGATGGTGCCATCGGTTCCCAAGCTCAAGTGTTCAGATAGCTTAATCTCATCAATTAACAGCCCACCATGGCGCTGGAACAAGTCCATAGATTTTGTTTTTTCCACCACAGCAGCAAAAACACTTTTTCGCTCAGGCCGAATCCACTCCTGTAACGCTTGAGATATCGACGTAGTGATGTTCGAGAAGGCAACGCCATGATGTTGTTTTTGCGTATATGCTCATAGAGGCGTGGGCTTTTCATGGACATAATAAGGCACTCTAGAGCCCATTCACTTTCATACTTCATCCCTTTCGTGGATTTTCTTTTAGCCGCAGCAAAGCACGCCTTGACTTGTTGCTGCTGCTTAATGGGTAGGGCCTTCACCGCTTCTTCAAATGCTGTAGAATCATTCCGTGCATTCTTTTCTTTCATTTGTTTGATGAGTGATTTAGCCTGCAGGACACTCAGGCGACTCCTTTTCGCTTGCGCTGTTCGCAGCTTAAGCCTGTATGAAAGCTTTTGGGACTGGGCCACATTTTTGCCTTTTCTTCGCCTGTAGGACTCACGATTCAGGAGTAGTCTTCTGAGGTGCTTGCATTGTGGGCAGGCTTTTTCTGGCGTTGGAGCAACCCCACGGCAAGATGGGCCGAAGGTTCTGCCATCAAAAGTCTTCTCCTTGTACTTTAGATTCACTCCAAATTCACCAGTTTTACCAAACCCTCTGCATGGTATCATGGAGTCGACGTCGCGAAGCAACTCTTCTGCCATTTCGATGTCGGTAATGTCAAGGGTCTTTATTTTTGTGGCTTGCACAAAAGCTGTCGCTTGAAGTTTGTTTTCATCTGATGTCATTAGCACATACTTGTCAATAGTCAACTTGTCACCATCTAGTGCGCAAACTGTAAACACCGTGGCGTTGTCGGCTCCAGCAATTAGATGTCGAGCCCAGTAAGCGCTGGGAAGACCACACTTGCGGACGTCGGGAATTGCGGGCACATTCGGAACAGGTATTTGGTTACTGTCGCTTTCTGTGCTGTACGAGCCAGCTGTCTCCTCGCAAGCAGACGTGCTTGGTTCCTGACGCCGAATTTTCGATGGTAGGCCGCAAGTGGATGTTCTTGACGTCCTTTTCTTCGGCACTTTCTTTGAAAGATACGCAGGAACATTTGGGAATATGGTTGGCACCGCGTCAGATTTCAGCACCGGTTTCCCTCGGGGAATCTGAACAGTTTCGCCGTTTATCACATGCGTGTAAAAACGCTCAATAAACTGCTCGTCGAAATGAAGCTCACATAGCGCCGACTTCACGTCCAACGACTTGTCGGCACGGGGTACGGCTCGTTGCCAGGCTTCGAAGAGGGCAGGGTCTTTGGGAACAGAGAAAAGAGAAGCACGCTGACCTTGCTCCCTCGATGACACATAGCCGCTCGTGCAGCCAGGAGCAAAGCAGTGGCGTTGCCTCGCTTTCGTAGTGCTGGAGTTCATCCTAAGGTCGGCACTCACACTGTCATGTCAGCAACTAAATACATTTTGCCATAAGCGAGACATCAACGCGGAAAACTGCACACACCCAGACACGCTTCCAGAGGCGAACCAGCGAACCCAGCGGCGAGTCGACGAGAGAGCGCGGAGCGCGCGCTTCGCCCGCATCACTATGCCGACAGGAGCGCCGTGGTGGCCGTCGCGGCGGCGCTTGAAAACGAGGATCGCGCGCGCTCGGCGAATATGCGGGCGCTGGCGTCACCTCCCAATTCTAGCCACCATATCCCGGCTACACAACGAGTGACGTCAGGGCCTCTCCTACCTTTCTTTCCTCCGTGGCCCTGCCCAACCCTCTACTATAGTGAACTAGAAGTACTCTAGTGGTGCGACCGGCCAGGCTCTGGCGCCAGCCTTTCACACGGATGGCGCGAGGTAGCGCCACTGCTCCATTTCCTAGGAGCTTCAGCTGCGTTGACCGGCCGTCGCTGGCTCCTTCTGAGTTGCAGCTATGGTCAATTCTAACGCGCGTGTTTGCTTCCTGGCTCATGCAAACGTAAAATTGCTAGGTTAGTTATTGCGTGGCTCAGCGGTTTGTATATACATAGTTTGGCCAAGAATATATATATATATATATATTCATATTTACCACACGCGCTAATAACATTCGCTACAAAGCGATAGCTCATCACCATCACAAGCTTACGGCGCGCTTCCACTATAGTTTTGGTGCTGGCTTATTACATAGAAGGTCATGGTAAGGACACAGTGCTCAGCATCGAAAATGAAAACAGGAACATCTTTTTATTTATTGTGATGGTTGGAAGAGTACAAAAAATACAAAATAACAAAATAAATTTCACTAGTTAAACAGCTTTTCAAAACTATTACGAGGATTCGCAAAAAAGAATACACGTGAGATGGACATGTGCAGAACTTAACATCTACTGAGCTTTAGGTGCTTGGCTGATTCTCGTTTTTTAGCACTATTCTGGTTCACGCTTTTAATTAGGAAATGCAGACGAGTAGTCATGTAAAAAACGATGACCTCAGCTGCAATGCCTTCAGAATGGTCACGACAACCAAGCCCATTTTTTTGCTTTGCCTTAACTTCGCTTAAAATGTCGAGTATGCTATCAGCGTGCAGCTCCAGCAAACTGAAACACGTTGTGAAGGCTTTTTCTAAATCATGAACAAACTTAAGCAACAGGCTAGATGGATAAAGCAGGCCACCTCTGTCTTTCATGTGTGTCAATTGCGCAAGGTGTTTGAGACTTTCAGCAGACTCCTTTTGCATTAGAAGAAGTTTACGGCACTCTTCGCAGCCAGACTTCAGTAGGCATTTTCTAGCTACATATCCTGCTATATAAAATGTTAGCCGGCTGTCACTGGCAGATATAATGCATGACGCATGGTCTGGCGCACTCTGTGGGAGCGAGCTCTGCACGGCAGCTACATTGTCACTGTTTATAAACTTGTCCATTAAGCGCTGTTTACCAGATGGAACATTTTCAGCACCTGAATTTGCGGGTAGAAGGGCATGGAGCACTGCAGGCTCACAGTTTCCCTTTGAAGCTGAGTGAGCAAGATTGTTGAAGCTCAAGCAGTTGATAGTGCTAATAAACTGCTGTGGTGTTGGGTGCGTGTTACATCCAGACGACTGCCTGACAATGCCAAAAACATGCTCAACAGGATCTTGGCTTACTCTAGATGTCATTAGGTACCTGTAGCCTAGTTTCTCAGTGAGATACTGAAGCAAAGAAAGCACACTTGACACTGTCACTCGCAGCCCAGCTGCTGTTGACTGGCTCAGGAATCCTTTCTGCCCCTTCGTGTGGTCTTCCCATGATGAAAGATACTCCTGAAACGATCGTAGCTTCTCAACACTTGCTGAACTTGGGCGCAGCGCTTCAGCTGGAAATCGTGAAGTCATCATTTGCACAAGGTCATGGATGATCCTGTGAAATGAACAAAAGCAGGATGAATCTGTGTTTGTGAGCAAGAGTCAGACTGTCATATGCAAGGTGAAAGGTACAATCGCAATAAAACCACAATGTGATGACACTTACTTGAAAAACTTTAGTGTAGCTGTGATGTCACCACAGGTATCTTCAATTCCTGACTTGTACAGCTGCAGACCATGAATCACTTTTTCTCCGAAAAGCTGAGAAGCTAAAGATACTCTCATCTTTTCAAAATTGTTGGGGTTCGTGTGGCTTCCGGTGATTCCATGCATTGCCTGCAATGTGACACTGCAACCATCCAGTTCCAAAGTTTTGCGTACGAATTGTAAAGATACCTGAAAGGAATACCAAAGTGAGAAACTGTTAGAAGCAAACAGATTGTATCAATAAAGTTGTACAGCATGCTTGGTGATCAAAAACAACTTACCCGGCCCTCAGGTGTTTCGTAGTCCGACCTTAGTAGTCCATTCCTCAGGCACTTAATTAAGTGAGGAAAGTCCGACAGAAAATGGAGTTTGCGCGTTGGGTCCACTGGATGCAATGTGCTGCATTTCGTTTCTGTCAGTGATGCTTTGATGCCCATCACAGACCACATTTTCCGATTCCAAGTGGCACCATCAGACGTAATGAAATCAACCTTGAGTCCGGCCTTCTCAGCTAAAATGACGGCTTCAAGCATTATCTTCGTCAGCAGGTTCCCATTTATGTTTCCATGAGTCGCAAATGCAGCGAGTATTTGCGTCCATTTGCCAACAAAGGGCACAAAAATTATCACCATACCGTGATCACAGACACTGTGCTTATCTTTGTCAGACGTAAACTGTCCCAAGTCAACGAAGCCATCAATGCGGCCTTCACTGTTCACTGAGAGGTGCTCCGAGAGTTTCAGTTCATCCACGATGAGTCCTCCATGGCATAAAAACTCGTCCATAGTGCAAGTCTTTTGCTTCAGCACATCAAAGATTTTATTGCTAAATCCAAACCCCGTTCTGTAGCATTTTAAATATTTGCGAAGCGTAGTCTTACTGGGGAGAACTAAGATTTTTTTCTTTTCTCAAGTGCTCATACAACCTCGCACTTTTCAGCTTCATAATCAAACATTCGAGCACCCACTCATTTGAAAATATCATGCCTTTAGTACTCTTCCGTGAAGAAGCTTTGAATATGTGGAGAGTTGCCTCACGCTGCTTCTCTGGTAGGAGAGCTACTTTTGCATTGAAATCTTCTTCTGCGATTGCCACATTCTTGGCAAGCATGACACTCAACTTTTTCTTAAGCTCACATGCCTGATTTTGAAGACGTGCTGTCTTCTTCTTTTGTTGCGTCAGTCGTGAAGAAAGGGTTTTCTTTACAGGCAGGTGTACACGACAGTTAATGTACGACTTTCTTGTCAGTAGCGCTTTCCTAAGGGACTTGCATTCTGCACAACTTGAGCCTGCAAATGAACAAACAATGCATGCGTTAAAATCACACCCCTCAATACCTGAGGCAATGTGGTAATGTTATGGGCATCCTAATGCACTTTACGTCTACTTACCTTCAGAAGAAACTTTTCCGAAGCAGCGTACGCTGATCACGGATCGTCCAGCAGTGTTTGCTTCAGCTCGATGATGTGCGGTCAGCCGAGAGGAAAGCGGCTCGAATTCTTGTTTACACATTGCTCCCTTGCAGACAGGGCTTTCTCGAGCTTCTTCCAATACGGATGTGGCCTCAGCAAGGAATTGCACGGGTTTCTCTTGACACAAAACACCTTGATAGAAGACTTGGGCTACAATTTTTCCTTCTGTGGACATAAAGCACACAGCTTTTTCATGAAAAATATCCAGTTTTGTACGCTTGCTTATCACTGTCGTCACAAGTATTAGATCGCAGTGGCCAACTGCTTCTATACGACACCAGTAGTTTGCAGGAACTTCAAGTGTGCGAATAGCTTCAATTGAAAGTCGCGCACTAGTGGCAGCATTAAAGTCCATGCCTTCCATTTCACCGCCGTCGCACACTTCGTCAGGTGCATCAGGCCTGCGCCGTTTTCTGCTTGCGTCTTCAGGAGGTTTGGCTGCTTTCCTTCTCTCGGGTCTTTGCTTGGGCGCAGCGACGGAAAGGTACGCTGGACAACCTGGCAAAAGCGTTGGCACGGCATCAGGCACCAATGACGGTTTTCCTCGGGGAGTGCGCACTTCACAGCCATTTATCACGTGCACATATTCGCGCAGAATATATCTTGGCTCGAAGTGATGTTCGCACACCGCTGATGTTTTGGTCAGAGGCTTGTCATCCCTCCGGAGGTTACGCTCCCACTTTCTGCGGAGATCGTCTTCTCTAGGAGCTGCAAACAACGATGCCTTCGGGGCGCCCGGGTAGCCGCTTCGGCAACCCGGAGCAAAACAGTGTGAATCCGTCCTCCGCTTCGACATGTCACGAGCTACATGTTTGTTGGTACGGAATACCTGAACAGGTAAAGACAGCTGCTCCACAACGGTCCGTGCGAGAAAATGCAGAGCAGAGTATACCGGTACACGTGCAGTACAGTAGCTGCAGACAAAGCGATGCGCAGGATACCGGCAGACGTGCTGAACTAACGCGCTGAATCACCAAGTGACCGCGCCTCGCCTAGGAAAAGGCGCAGTAGCGCCACGAGAAACCCTAGCGGCGGTCCGTGGTATTTCCGACCGCCAAGAGAGGCGGCGTGGCCTGGCGGTCGTGCCACTAGAGTACTTCTAGTTCACTATACCTCTACGAAGGGGTAGACACGGTATGCAGTACGTGTGGAGAGGAGGAAAGCTGCGGACCACTTGATAATATTCTGTAAATGGCTTCACCCTATAGTTCAGGATGATGGCGCAGAGTTTTTTAAAGCAGTGGGGTTAAGGGACAGGAGGGCAAAATAGACTTTAAGCGGGTAGAAATAACTAGAAGAAGGTTGCCTGATTGGTGGCTAAAGCCAAGGCACGAGTGAAAATTAAACCCTTCACTGCAAAGTACGAGTCCTCAACCTCACTATTTAACACTATTTAAGCAAAAAAATAAATAAATCTAGTTTTTGGTTCCCTAAGTATTACGGCTTGGTGGCGGTAGCCACCACCCGATCTAAAGAGTACAGCTATAGTGTACTAGATATGGGATAGTGCATGTGTTCAGGCACCCTCTCTCGCCATGCATCGCGTGAAGCGGCGCCCGTGGGCAAAAAACCGGTTTTCAAGGCGGCACTGCCGTAGTGGTTACGAGCTGGAGCAGAGCGGGATTTTGTGTGTGTGTGTGTGTGTGTGTGTTTGTCACAGATTTATATGCTAGGGTGCTACTACACCCGCCCGCTAAAAAGGGAACAGCATCAAATCATCACCATCTGGCAGGATTGTCAGCTCCGCGCCATTAGTTTTTCTGGCAATGTTTTTGCTGGCCACGTGAAGGTGAGGCGATGCCGAGTCATCGGCGGCAACGACACTGCTTAGCATCTAGGTGTGAAACAGGGTATACCATTAGAAAAAAGGTGAGCAACCGTCGCTTTTCGCTGCACTCAAAGACGAAGCACAGAGGAAGGTTTGGGATCAGAATTTGCATCGAAAGGATAGGACCTTGAACGAAAGCTGCTCTGTATGTGCACTACACTTCGAGTCTTCATGTGTTCTCAGAGACTACGTTTACGTTATAAACGGCGAAGAAGTTCGCGTACCACGTAAGAGACCAGAGCTAACGCCGGACACCGTGCCGATGTTACTGCCCGACGCTCCAAGCTACTTATTGAAAAAAGCGCCGCATCCAAGTCCTCCGAAAAAGCGGAAGAACTCGGTGGTCGAATCTACCATCCCCAAGAAAACTGCAGCACCCTGTGTTGACGGTGAGCCCAGTAATTGAGGTTCATCGATGGACCTTCCTGCTGACTACGAACCCGAGGTGGCGAACACTGCAGGGACTGCAGCTTCGCTGGACTATAGTTATAGCGCGCTCGTGTCCTTCTTGTCTCGGTGTCGTCGTTTTGTTCTCACGCTATAACTATAGTCATGCCATACCAAGTAGCCCAAGCTGCCACACTTCGCTGGAACGCTTACTCAAGCTTTGTTTACCTTGAATTTATACGAGCTCGATCGCACCGCATCTCGTGTCAAAGAGAGCGGTAATTTACGTGCTGTCACGACTTCATTTTTTCGTGAAGGGTATCAACCAGTCTCGAGAGGCAAAAAAAAAAGCTGTACGCGAAAATCAGTTGGTGTTCATAAAGGTGCCACCGTGATGAAGTGATCGTGAACTGATAATTCCACTGAATGCCGACGATTTTTGATCGGTGTTACTGCTCACTGCAGTATGCGCGCTCGTAAATAAAGGGTTTCTTCTTACAGTCTGACAGTGGTGCCAAATGATGTTTATTTTTTACTTAACAGTGCAATATCCCAGCCACAGCAGCAGTATTTCGGCGGGTGCGTAATTGTGTAAAGACCCAAGATTGTCAAAATTATTCCCAAGTCTTCAGCTACGGCGTGCCTCTCAATCAAATGGCAGTTTTGTCACATTAGCAACATAATTAAAATTGCATGATGCAACTATCGACAAGAATGGTGCCGCGCGCGTAACAAAGTCGAAGCTGTCTCAGTGTGCAGACTACGACTCAATATAGCAGTTATAAAAAAAGAAACTTTCGGGTTTATAAATGCTCCTTCGATACCTCAATCTTCCTAATTTTTTATTCTTTCACCAACCGAGCTTAAAAAACTGCAGGCAGTTTCCCCAGGGATGACTGCTTCGCCTTCGTTTGTTGATTCCTGCATTTAGACCGTGTGTTGCGGCTTTGACATTTCGTGTTGTTTTGAATGCAGTACAAACAGACCCATTAGAAAGCTTTTTACGGCCGTGTCAGCAATTGCGTATGCAAGCGCATATCACGGGATCGCATCCCGGCCGCGGTGGCTGCATTTTCGGCGAAGGCGCAAATACTGAGGTGCGTGTACCTAGATTTAGGTGCACGTTAAAGCACCCCAGGTGGACGAATTTCCGGAGCACTCGTCTACGGCATCTCTCATAATCGTATGGTGGTTGTGGTACGTTAAACCCCTGCTATTACTAATATCAAAGCACGGAAGTGCATAAAAGGCAAAGCGTGAGGTAATAGACCATGCTAAGGTGGCGCTACCTTGCGGCTGTTAATACCAACTGCGTCAGCCATGGCTCATCCCTGAACACACTACCCCATATTCTTGTACACTATACCCATAGGCACTAGCGCCATGGTTTTTCCTTCCTCCATGCCTCCAGACAAAGCCTTCTCTAGGAAGATGCTTGCCGCATGAGAAACAAAACAGCTGCCCCACCCTTTTCCTCCTTCATTTTGAAAATGTTCTCGGTCGCTAGCGTCACTTGTGGCGGACGGTGCAACAACGCAACACTTTGCATAGCCTCCGAAACAGTGATGCACAGTTGCAAGTCTCGAACAACTCTCGACTGACGCGCCCTTATGGGCCGCAGATGAAAAACACTTAGCTGGTAGCGTGGCTGGTAGTCTGGTACCACCAAGGAGGATATAAAAACTTGCTGGAGTGGAAACGACGCCCGTCAGGTGACGCCAGCGGCAGCCATCTTGCCGGAGGCAGAAAGCGCGCTGCCGGTGTGTCGCCTCCACGCTTCGTTGCTGGTGCATGCTGTTCTCTTCGAAGTTTTCAATGAGTGCAAGTCTTGCTCTTGGATAATGGTTACCTCCTGCGTTGCCTACGGATGCACAAACAGGCTGAAGAAAGGTTGTGGCCTCACATTTCACCTGTAAGTACATGAAATTTAGCGTGTTCTACTCGCGGTCATTTCAGCCGCATTGTAGTTGCTTGCAGGCCCGCGCATGAAAGAGCAGCAAAATGGCATTGTGTGTACATGTGCCGCAGTTGATTGTCGTATATTTCTTGACAGGTTTCCAAAGAATGCAGAAGTTCGGAGTCTTTGGGAGCGGGCAGTTCGCCGTGAAGGGTGGCGCGCTAAGGATGGAGACCGCCTGTGCTCTGTACATTTCACTCCCGAGTGCTTTGACCACACTGGGCAAACGACGCGACTGCGGGTGGGAAGTGTGCCCACGTCGTTTCCAGCTTTTCCGCCTCATCTGCAGAAACCTGTGAGTATTGCTGCCATCGTTGGACGAGAAGCGTAATGTTTAGCGTGCATAACGCTTGTGGCATTACGGCCGCTACATAATACTTGTTCCACGAAATGTTGTTGTGGGTATGCGTGGCATTTTTTGCGTGCCGAGAATTGGCGGTACTGTGGAGGAGTAGCTGTAGTTTTAGCATACCGTTACCGTGTTTGCGTTACCGCTTACCGTGTCACCGGACGCCGCCGGCGAAGGTGAAGTTACCGGTAATGGTAACTGCTTCAACTTCGCCTTAACTGGTGATCAAGATACATGTTTATTTAATTATTTATTTATTTATTACTGCTGACCTGTTTACCAGGTCTTAAGCAGGAATGGGCATACAGAAATGTTTACTACAAAAACGTTATTGACATCCACAGCATACTGACAGTGGTTACAATTCAATACTTAAAGGCACCTCCGGCGAATGGAAAGTTATACCAGAGCGGGTGCATGTCCTTTTTGCTGGCATACAATGTCTCGTGCACGACTATGAAAAAGCTTGTTACTTAATACATTTATTATTTCTTCAAATAAAATGTGTAGCTTAATCGTACCCACATTATACGTTTGAGGTTTCATTTAGTTTTTGCGCTTGCTGCCTTTTTAGCTCGTCTGAGAAAACGTATGCTTTCAAACCCAGGTCAAACGGAAGCGTCCCGACCCCAAGTCTCGAGATTCCCTGGCCCCGCCTGGTCCTGAGCGTTCTGGGTTGTGCGACCTGCCTGGAGCTGAAAATTTTCCTGAAGACTCGCCAACCAAACAGTTTTACAAAGACAAGGTCCTTTCCTCACAAGAAGAGATAACCCAGTTGAAGAAGAAGGTCAAAACACTGCAACAAACTAAACGAAGGCTGGTCAAGAGAAATGAAACCGCCCAAGAAATCATCAAAGAAATCAGAGAGCGAAAACTCTTGTCTGAAGAAGGCTCGCATGTGTTTTCATCTGTTTTCTCGGATGACATTCAGCAACTACTTTGCAGGGTGGGCAATGAGCAGAAGGGCAAGTACCCACCTGAGCTGCGAGCATTTGCACTGACTTTGCATTTTTACAGTCCAGCCGCGTACGAGTATGTACGATCCAAGTTCAACGAAGCCCTCCCATCCCAGCGAACACTAAGGGGCTGGTACAAATCGATTAAAGGAGCTCCTGGCTTCACAGCCGAAGCATTTGCTTTCCTTGAGAAGTTTGCGGAAGCACGTGATGAGCCCTTCTACTGCGCTCTCATTGTAGACGACATGGCCATCAGGAAACACGTAGAGCTAGTTGGAGATAAGGTAGTAGGGTATGTTGACTTCGGAACTGGGCTTGACGATGACGGTCTTCCTGAAGCTGCAAATGCGTGTGTCTTCATGATCGTTGGAATCAACGTCAGATTTAAGATGCCAGTTGGATACTTCCTAATAGACTCACTCACAGGAGCAGAGAGGGCCGAGCTGGCCAAACAGTGCATTGAGAAGCTTGCGTCAGTGAAGGCTGAAGTAGTCTCTCTCACGTTTGACGGAGCCTCGTCGAATTTCACTATGGCCAGGTGTTTAGGTGCTCAACTTCGTGTTGACTGTGAGCAAATTTCTTCAAGCTTTGTGAACCTGGCTGACGATGCTAAGAATGTTTACATTATCCTATACGCCTGCCACATGATTAAGCTTATCCGCAATTCCTTGGCGAACTTAAGCTACATTGTTGATGCTGAAGGAAAGCACATAAAGTGGGCCTACATAGTGGCATTGGAGGCATTGCAGCGTTCCGAAGGGCTGCGGCTGGGCAACAAACTCACGAAAGTCCACGTGCAATGGGAAAAATAAAAGATGAAGGTGCGATATGCTGCGCAAGCATTGAGTTCCTCTGTGGCCGACGCCTTGGACTTCTGTGAAAATGTGCTGAAGCTACCCCAGTTCAGGGGCGCCAGTGCAACATCGAAGTTCGTGAGGGTCTTCGATCACCTGTTCGACCTTCTTAATTCTAGGAACCCTTTTGCAAGGTCGTACAAGGCTCCTTTGCGGAAGCAGAATGAAGCCTGCTGGAAGCCATTCTTTGCCTACACCCAAGCGTATATGAAGGGATTGAGAGATCCGGCTGGGCGGCCAGTTTTAGAAGGCTTGAAAAAAAACTGGTTTTGTGGGCTTCTTGATCTGCATGGCGAGCACTGAAAAAATGTTCGACGAGCTTGTTGGCCAGGGTAAGCTGAAGTACTTGTTGACGCACAAACTGAGCCAGGATCACGCTGAGAACTTCTTCGGATCTGTTCGTGGCCGAGGTGGGTATAACAACAACCCAACCGCTGCTCAGTTCATGGCAGCATACAAGCGTTTGCTGGTGCAAACAGAAGTGACGTCTTCTAGCTCGGGAAACTGCACCAAAGACATGGTTTCCATCCTGAATGCCACTACTGTTGTCACCCAGGTAGACTCAACGAGCGCGCTCACAGACATGCGCAGGTCCTCGATCTTGGAGCCTGACGATGACCACGACTACACGCACCCCGAAAACCTTTCTGCCGTAGTTGTTGCGGTGGTGCCTTATATCGCAGGCTTCGTTGTACGCCAAGTGTGCAAGACAACAACATGCGAAGAGTGCATTGCAGCTCTGTACTCAGATGAGCTAGTTCCCCTAGTTGAGCAGAAAAAACAGAGGTGGGCTTGTGTCCCCGTCCAAGGATGTCATTGGCTTGTGTGAAGCCGTTGAAAAGGGGCTGCGACGGCTACAGATTGAGTGTGGAACACTTCAAGCAGTTAACTCCCAGTCAAAGCATCTCGTTTTGGAAGTGCTACGACTGTCTGTAGAGGAAAAATGGTTTCAGAAGCTAGAGCAGCACATTCTTGACCTTGATCCCCTCGATAATCATATCTACAGCTTGTGCAAAAAAGTTGCGGCGCTGTATGTGAAAATCCGCATCCACCATATGACAAAAGAAAGAAACCGCGAGATCATCAAGGACAGGGTCAGGCCAGTTCTTTCAAGAATGATCATTTTCAAACATCAGTGAGTCTCCCCGCAATGCTCGTTTCGGCTATACTGTTCGCATATATTTTTAATGTTTGTGTGATTGTGTTTTTTCTGCCATTTTCGAGTTTCTCAAAGCGTTTTCGTAGGCCATTTCGCCACCAAAAAGCAAAGTATAAATGCTTACAACCTGACGCAACTGTTTTTATTGCTTTAAAGACGCGATAAACTGCCCCTGCTGCATAGATAAGCGCGAGCGCAGCTGTACTCGGCTGTTTCTTGCCTCTGCCAAGATGGCCGCCGGCGGCTCGGCGCGGCTTCACCCGCTCCCATGGGTAAGCATAGGCGGCTTCCACTCCAGCAGGTTTTTATATATCCTCCTTGGGTACCACCTGTCGCCGTGATAAAAGTGTTGGTCGCAAGCGCCACCACGCGGAGCTTGTTTAAAACTATAGGCAATCCAACTCCGCTGGGAGCGCGAGCCATTCCTCACGCATCTTTCTAGAGGAGGCGTTGCTCCAGAAAACTCCATAGCACAAAGCAACACCTCCTCTAGGAAGATGCCTGCCGCATGAGAAAAAAAAAAACAGCTGCCTCGACCTTTCTTATCTTTATTTTGAAAATGTTCTTGGTCGGTAGCGTCACCTGTGGCAGACGCTGCAACAACGCAACACTTTGCATAGCCTCTTGCAGGTCTTAAACGGATGGATAAATGAACATGGCTGTACCCTTCAAATCGGGCGGTGGCTAGCGCCATCAAGTCGTAATACAAACTTTCGACTGACGCGCCCCTATGGGCTGCTGATGAAAAACACTAAGCTGGTACCAACGTTTCTAGAACTAGGTAAGTTGCAAAACTGAGCGATGTTGCGCGGCGCTGCCGCTGCCAGCACAATTGTGGCGCTGCTGTCGCATCCGGATTCACTCACTGCATGCTCGCTCGTGTCACTCCCGTAACCTCCATCGCCTGTGCATGTTGCAGTACGTCGATATCTGTGGAGGCTTCTTTCTGCGTGAACAGTGCTTCAGCGCGCCCTGTTTTGCTTTGTATGTGTTGCGTGTTTCCATCATGCCCATATGTTGCGTTCTCTGCTGTAGAGTAGCTACAGGAAATGAGAGACACCACGACATTTCTTTTGTGCCCACGTGTACCTGAGCAGCGAGAGGTATGGGACCACGCTATTCCTCGTGCGGATAAGAAACTGCCCAGAAAATCACGTGTGTGTGATATGCACTTTCATGAGAAGAACACCCTGAAGACTTTCACGCACGTCATATGGTAAGAAGGTACAAATCGCAAGAGGAAAGTGGGACCTCGTTGAAGGATGCGTTTCACGAATATTCCCGAATTTGCCCGCTTACTTTTGTCACGGGGCCCTCGATAAATAAGCGAAAGCTGCCCTATAGGAGTGGGGTATTTTCCAGAATATCATCGGTGAAAAAGAATAGCCTATCTCTGAGCACTGAGCTCGAAGACAGTGAAATAAGTCCCGACGTGCCGTCAACTAGCGGCGACATTTCGCTTCAAGACATAGAAAACGTTTGTTCGCATGCTGACGGAAAGTTTGAGAATGGGGAGACAAGACGTCTTCTGGAGTTTCTAGCCCCCCCCCTCCCAAAAAGAGCGCCATTTGTGGAGAAGTGCGTTGTAGTCGCAGAAGACATGACAGTCACCATTAGCAGCCGTCACCATCGCTTGACCAAGTCACTCGGCAAGGCAGATACCATCTTCCGATTGGCCAAACTTCTGGAGGACATAGAAAAGCTGAAAGTGTGTTCATGTTGTCCCAGTGCGTCAGCAGGCAGACTCGTGAGTAATGACTACGAAGTGCTCACCGATACCCCAATGTGCGGTCTCTGCTCGAAGCTTTAGCTGCAGCTGTGTGAACAGGTTTCATTAGAGGAACTCCAGAAGAAGCAGAGGGAAGACATGCTCAAGGAAATGGCCGCAAGCGTAGCTTTTCGATGGTCTAAGTTGCTAAAGAATGTGTCTAACATAAAAAGAAAAAGGCTGACTACCTAACCAGACAAAAGCCACGAGATTGCGCCACATAGTTGTAATTTATTTTCAAGCACGAAAAACACAGCCACAAAATAGGATGCAAGATATTGTAATTGGGTTTTCGCGCCTCAAAATATATTGCGAACGTACACCAACAAGCAACTAACCAACAAACTCGCATGTGATGCTATATATATCAAGCATTGTTTGTTGTGGGCAGTTCAAAGAACCATAATTATATTGTATTTGCCTTACACTGCTAAATATTGCGCAGTATTAAGTTTCTGCGGCAGCACAACGAATATCGATAATGTACTGTTGGCAAAGTTCAGAACGGCCGCCACGGCGTTTTGCTACGACGACTACGCGTTTTCGTCTGCTAGCGGAAGCTTGTTGCGCCGCCAGTGCCACCAAACCGGAAGCTATCCCGGCGCCGTGTGACCTGAAGTCCTACGCGGGGAGTTTTGCAACTTGCCTAGTCTAAAAACGTAGGCTGGTACCGCCCACTGCTGTGATAATAGTCTTAAAGCCCCTAGATCTAGAAAGTAGCGACACTCTCCTCCGCGCGCGCGTTTTCCTCCTCAATTCTCTTCGGATTTCTCCCCTCTCCCGGCCGGCGCGGTGCGCACGGCACGCTGAACCCTCCACCGGCTCGCTTCAGCCGCATTAGATGCAATGCGGGCGCTTGTTTAATCGGCTCCTTGAAGCATTATACGAGAATATGTCCCTTAAGAAAGAGTCGTGACGAAAGTAGGCTTCCCATAGAACATTATGGCAGACATATATTTTAAGACGATTCGATAAATACGAGCGGAAGCGCTTCGAAAAAATGAGCATACCAGCTGGCGGCTTAGCGGTTTACCTCTCCGTCGCCGCTTCGGCTGTCTGTAACGCGGATGTGTATTAAGCGCATGTAATGTAGGCAGCACATTGTATAGACGAGAACTTGATAAGTGCTGCAGTGTCGCTTTGTAAAATTCATGTTGTGTTGGCGAAAAGCAAGCATAGAAGTCACCGTGCGTGCC
Organism: Rhipicephalus annulatus; assembly: GCA_013436015.1. Classification (NCBI taxonomy): domain Eukaryota; kingdom Metazoa; phylum Arthropoda; class Arachnida; order Ixodida; family Ixodidae; genus Rhipicephalus; species Rhipicephalus annulatus. Next base: position 202,782 of record WOVY01009667.1, read on the forward strand.
TGGCTTCCGTCACGATGAAACGACGAGATATTGCATTCCATTAACTTTGGGACTTACCTCAGTCTGTTAAAAAAAAAAGCAAAACCCACCGCTCAGATGGAAGCTTCTAAGACTATGTTACGCTATAATTAACTCACAGAATTCAGGATGTAAATTTTATCAGAAGAGAGCCATTACGAAAAGCGCGTACGTGGCTCTTTCTTTATATGAGCATACACGCATAATACATACATATACAAGATACGTAACTTTGCTTCCGTGCGTATGGCTATTTACTTTGTATGGCTATTTACTTTACGGCTGCTGCCAAGATATCATTGAGCGGTTGTTAATTGACTTATTAAGACGAAAGCCTTAGCTGCCTCATCAAACGCGGAAATTGACCGTCGGCGACCCGCGTCAAAGGCGTCTCGCGTCCCGTGGCGTCGGTGACTATATATGATGACTACACACACACACACACACACACACGCACCGGCGCGAATACATAGACAAACGCACGACACACGTCCGCACAAGCACATACACACGCGCGAATACAGACGTACAGAAACGCGCGAACACACAGGCGCACACATACACACACACATAAGCGCGCATATGCAGTCGCATACATACACACACGCATACACGCAGGCGCACACATGCACACACATAAACGCACACCGCACACACACACACACACACACACACACATGCGTAGGAATTACTTACGTTAATTTACAAATTACACACATTAAGAAAACTAACGCACGCGCTAAAATACAAGAAAACTATCTCAGGGCACAGAGAATTACAAAAAAAGCTCAGCGACTCATTCAGACCCAGCTATATCCATATTTATATGTGCTCGCTATTAAACTGAACGGAGAGTCCAGCGATGCAAAGAGCATTAAAATCTTCGTACGACTTTATCTAGAGATTTAACGAAATCGGTAACACCAACCTCGCAAAGAACGACGTGTTTAGAAGGGGCGAAGTCCTTTCTCCCGATGTTGTGGATCCACTGCTTTCTGCGCACGGCATTCCTATTCCTATCTCCTCGGGGGATATAAAATAATCTTACTCCTTTCTCTGACCTGCTGCTGCACTGATACGCACAACAGCCAGGCATTGCCACGAAAAACGAAGCTCACGATTCTACGCAAAAAAAAAAAAAAAACACACGTTCAGAGCGGCAGGGCTGGCGTGGCGCATGGAGGGTTCATGGCGTGCGTGATTGACGAAGAGCGCGCGAAGTTTGCTTGCGCGCGCTTTTCGTGACGTCAAGGTCACCTGACTGGGCAGTATCGCCCGCCGCAGCCATTCAGCGCTTGGGATGCGCGGGCTCCGCGAAAGAGGGGGTGAAAAAAGAGGAGGTTGCCGGCGCGCCGAGAGAGTGCTGGCGTGGATAAAGGAGCGTCGCTATGGTCACCATAGCGTCGCTACTTTCCAACATCTAGGGGCTTTAAATAGTCTCGGTCGCGAGCGCCACCGCGCGGCGCTTGCTCAAAACTGAAGGCAGGCCAACTCCGCTAGGAGCGCGAGCCATTCCCCAGGCATTGTTTAGAGGAGGCGTTGCACCACTACCTTCGTGCGTTGCACAAAGCTTGCCTGCAGCGCCGTGGTGGCGGTAACTGCAGCCGTCCACCTGCTTCCATAAGGCGAAACGAAAACTTCCGAAACTGAAAAAGTATCTATAAACGTTGGTACAGTCAGCATATAAACTTTTTGTGTTCACCCGTTACAAAAAGCAAAAACACAACTCATCATCATCATCATATTCTTCATGGTAGCAGAAAGCATCCATCCATTCATGTTGTGGGTAGTGGCCGCAGTTGGCTGCACGGAGGAAGCCTTTGGTGGGCCGGATGTGCCGTATAGGATAGGTGTTCTGTGGCATGACCTACTACACTCCTGACCTGTTCAGATAGCGGGGTTCCTATGGGAGCGCGTGTCCCCGCTCTCGTTCAATCGCTCGCCGTAGGTGGCGCTACCTATAACCTGTTCGTCTGTTTCTTTACGGTTGTTTTGTAGGCGCTGGTATAAGAATGCCTGCATTCTGTAGTGAACTGGCGGCATATATGTGACTATTTCTTCCCATACATTGCTGGTTAAGCAAGGTGTTCAGAGCGCTTGAGTATTTATAGCACACTGGTTGACAAACGTGGGAACCCGTAGATTTACACGATGTAGGGCAGCCTATGCGTGGTAGCGTGCATTTTATTGCAAAAAAATTCTGAATGTCTTTTAGTATTATTATTTCTGAATAATTCTAAATTTTGGATCATAAATACGCACTACGAGTGCTTTGTTGGTCAAAATTTGACCACAAAGAGTGAAGATGACGTCAGCGAGCAGGTGCTGACTAGCGCCACGCCGCTCGTAGGTGACGGCCCTAGCGGCAGAAGGTATGAACTAGAACGTGGGCGCTGGAAGAGGTGCTCTCTGGGCAGGTCAGGAGTGTAGTAGGTCATGGTTCTGTGGATGTGCGCTCAACGCCGCTCATTGGTTCTTTATTCTATGGTGCGCTGTGCTTGTGCCAGCTACAGCCGACAGGCCGATAACTTCATGTCCGGCAGGCAGGCGTGCTCGCTATGCGATGTTTTACGTGTTCTGATTTTGTGTTGCGCAAACGTACGAAGAGAATAGTAATCTACGTTTCATTGTCAGCTCCACTCAAATCGGCTGTGTGAGCACGACAAAAAAAAAAAAAAAATCCCGAAAGTGGTGCAGCGAACTCGAAAGCCCGTGTGAAGTGACGTACAGTGCTATTATTGTGTGGTAGTCGCAGTACATGGCGAAACCTTGCTGCACTCGGCGACGTTTGTCATCGCGCCGACGATGACTCTGCGTCCAGTCGTCCCTACGACCAATAGTTGGCACAGAAAGTGAGTTACTACCCACCAAGCCACACATTACGTCTTACGCGGCCGAGTCTATCTGCTCGCCCGTCACCATCATGTCAATCGTGACAGGGCGAGCGCATGCACATCTTCTTAACCAACCTCCGACCACCCTTAAGACCTGTGTGTTTCTCGTCGCTTTTTCGGGTGCGCAGTGTTGACGTTCGGCCTGGGAACTGTTGACTGCGCGCTGTCAAATGCACCTGTAAGACAAGCTGTCGGCGCTACGGGTTCACTTAGTTTAGCGCGAAACTTGCGATTAACCTGCTTGTTTTCTTTCAAAACTAATGCACGACTACACAGCCGAATAGTAATATGTGTTTGTTGTCTTACTTCGCTCTAAATACGCTGCATGCTGTTCAATTCACCTTACTCTGTGAGATATATCTGCTCAATTAATATATGTCTGAAGTTATCTATGCACTGGTAAAGGTAAACATCGTGCACTTTCTTCTTTCGGCCTGACCACACTTCAAAATGTACATACCAAAATCGGCCAATTTGACTTGCCAGTTTCACGAACGGTGCAGCAGCTTGTAGAATGCTTTATAAAGCTGGAATATTTCCAGCTTTTATGAGCTGGAGTGTTAGTATAAGCTGGAGTGTTAGTAAAAGCTGGAGTGTTAGTATTGAAGTGTGCTAAAAAAATTCCATGAAACGGAAAGAAAACTCGTCGATTCAGTCACTAAACTGCATTGTGTCCTTGGCGCATGCAAACATTTGGCATAACTTGCCCTGGTAATTTTGTCAGTTGGATGAAATACGTTATTGACAATTTAAAATTCTTGCAGTTCTTTTGGCATATTGACTGGCTTCGTATGCACCCTTGTACTGCTAGAGTTGCATTAGTGCTGCAAAAGGTGCTCTTCATTTTGTTTAGGATGTCCCTTCTGTGATCAAAAACAGTGTATATGTATATAAAAAGCGTGGTCTCGTAGGCTTGCATCGTAAATATGAGGCAGTAGGATGAAAGTTGCACCTCATGGGGGTGGACTACCCTGACATCTTCACATCGTAAATGCTTTATTGCCCTTGAAGTCAGTGTGGAGCGTTCTTTCACCAATGCTAGGGTGGCTAAAATCATAGAGCTTTTTATAAGTACACTAGATGGCACTCTGGCGCTAGTGTCTATGGGAGCTGCAATGCGTGACGCTTCAGCAAGCATGAGAATTATGGGTAGTGCGTGGATTTGCATAATCTTCGTACTTTTGGCACCCTTTGGCTTTGCCTTGTCACGAAAGGAAAATCTGCAAATGTTCAACAGTTGCACTTCACCACCTTGACCTTTGAGGATCACTCATTCAAGTTGGGTCACGAAGTTCAAAACGGTTTTCTGTTATATTCAAAGCAAAACCAAAACGCTGTAATAAACGAAGCCACAGCTGCCTTCGAAACCCATAAAGACTAGACAAATCCATCTACTACCCATCATTCCCATGGTCACTATACAATTGCAGCACCAGAGTTCCTTCTAGTTAATTTTAGGAATGCTAAAATGAGGAGGTGTGAAAAATGGCCCCTGAAATCGTTGCACTCCTATGCCGTTTGGGACGCTGCATACACAGGCGCCGCTACACTTGCGCAGGGGACAAATGAATGAGCACGTGCTGCTTTTTGAAAACACTATCGCGCTATGTGGTGGTCAGCTATTTTTGTTAATTTGTTTTTATTGAGCAAATGTAGGGCAGTACATGGCGACTAAGCCGGCCTCTAGATCGAGCGGAGTCGCTGCCTGGCGGCAACTGGCTTAAGTGCACCAGTGTGGATTGCTCCCTGTATTGTCTGCTAGCCACATTGTGTTTGCATGGCTGTGTACGTCATGCACGTTCTTAAAGGGTGGTTTGTTCGATTATGTTAGCGCAAGTTAGTGCTTGTACGTATGTCTGAAACAATGTATGTAAGCATTTGGTCTTGCTCATCTGTTAATGCACAGTAATAAGATCAGGAAGAACAACTTTCAAAAGTGCTATGTATTGTCATTGTACCCTCTATTCACTAGAATCATTTTTGTGTGGGTGCCGCTTTCTGCTTCAATCACATCGTAAAATGCACTTAGCATCGCCACAAAAGTGACGACTATTAAATAATCTGTGAATGCAGTGTCTTAGCGACTTGGTTGTAAACAAAAGCTCTGCTATAGGCCACACACTATCGTGTTGTTTTTAGGTATATAACTACGGCAAGTTGTTTGTCGATTATGCGATGAGGTTAGGTTGTGTTAATTTGGCCGTGGTACTGTTTAAGATAAATATCAAGTAAAATATTGTCACGCGCTAAGAGCTCGAAGGAACGTACAAAGGGACGTGACTGTCCAAAATCTCAGAGACAAAAAAGGACGTCTCCGCTGGCACGGGTTGCTCGTCTTCGTCTTCCTCGCTCACCGGCACAGAACTGACCCACTGTTCACTGGCACAGAACACCAGGTGGCATTACTCCTCCTCCCAAGAGAGCATTCCCGATGCTCAAACAAAAGTGTGCACAGCAGTGGGTCGAAGTAGGTAACATAAAGAAACATTAAACAAATTAGTGCACAAGAGAAAATGCGTCCCGGGCCCGGCAATCGGAAATAAACCGCATTCACTGTTCACATGAAGAGTTCACTGGCACAAGAAGAAAATTCGCATCACCGCGTAAAGTATGGTTTTAGGCGGACTACGTGTACAGTCTCTGGGCGTGGTAACCTGCGCTGCGATGATGGCAAGCCTCCGTCTGGAACCACTTCGTAGTTCACGTCGCTCACACGTCTGAGTACTTTGTAAGGTCCAAAGTACTTCCTCAAGAGTTTCTCATTGAGACCTCGCCGCCTAATGGGTGTCCAAAGCCAAACTTGGTCACCAGGTTCATAATTAACTTTTCGATGGTGGGTGTTGTACCGCCGTGCATCTGCGCACTGTTGAGTTCGAATGTGCACACGGGCCAGTTGACATGCTTCCTCAGTGCGCTGAATGTACTCATTGATGTCGGGGGGCTAATTGGTCGAGCTTGTCGATGTCCTCAACATACATTGCTACGCCTTCATTTGGCATTTGCATACGGCACTGGAGTTCACGTTCAGCTCGCTCTCGGCGATCGGGACTTGCATACGTTTCGAGAAGCCGGCGTTTGAAGTCCACCCATGACATGAACACACCTGCCCGGTTTTCGTACCAAACACGTGCCCCGTCATTCAAACTGAAGTAGACATGTCGGAGCTTGTCTGTGTCATTCCACATGTTATGAGCGGCAACGAAGTCATAGCTGACTAGCCAATCTTCAACATCCTCATCGACAGCCCCATGAAAGGGATTCGGCGTTCGTGGTTTGAACAGCGTATATTGCAATGGCGTTGCGCCTTCCATACCGACTGTGTTGGAGCCGCTTGGGACGGCGCTGCCTGGAATAGTTGGGGCCGTCATCTCTTCTGAGAGAAGTCCGAACTCGGGGTCCAGTCCACGGATCCTGCGGCTAGCACGGTGAACAGGCGTAACCACCGATATGGGGCTGGAGCTTCTTGTACAGGGAGGGGTTCGGTGCATAGGGTACCCCGCACCTCCACCAGTTGTCACGCGCTAAGAGCTCGAAGGAACGTACAAAGAGACGTGATTGTCCAAAATCTCAGACAAAAAAAGGACATCTCCGCATGGGTTGCTCGTCTTCGTCTTCCTCGCTCACCGGCACAGAACTGACCCACTGTTCACTGGCACAGAACACCAGGTGGCAATATGACACTTTGGTACTTATACTGTACTGAAAACTGAGTTTTCATGCGGAATTTCATGTTGGGGTGAAATTAATGGAGGAACATTCATGTGTCTACATTTAGGAACACCTTAAAGAACCTAGGCATTCGAAATTAATTTAAATGGCATAACTTGCACTTATGTTGTACGATTTCACAAAAAATCTAATCTTTTTTTATGTTGCCTTCAGAAATTAAAGAACTTCTTTTTTTGAAATGGGGCAAATCTAAAACCGAAACTAGGTGAATAAGGCTGTATTGGCACATACATACTTTTACCTTTTCTCTAAAACCGTGCTAATAAATTATACTTATTATAACTAATTTATTAGTAATGTCTTACAGGGGTGGGGGGGAGTTAGAGTATGTATGTGCCAATAGAGCCTTATTTGAGCTAGTTCCAGTTCTTGATCTGTCCCATTTCTAACAAAAGCTCCTTATTTGTGTATTTGTGTGGCATTGCTGTTGACTGGTGGAAGGTAGCGGTCATTTTTTATTTGAGAAAAAAAAATGCTCGATCATCCCATAAAATAAGCATTTCTTTGTATCACTGTCATGCATGTAATCAATCGATTAAAGCGTTCTGCTGAACACTTACAAACTTTATATCTTTTACTAGTGCGTATCTGGTAAACGTCAATGGAGAGCTAAGCATTGCCTGGCCACTAAGCTTTCTTTGCTGGACTTATTGACCGCCCCATATTCTATACAGAACAGAATGAGAACGGAAATGCATATGTGCATTCGTGCAAACAGTGGTATCTGCCTGAACTTATCGTGCGCCAATATGCGGGCTTTCTACGATCTTTATTTCATTTGTTTTTTTTTTGTATCTAGGTGAGCTAAAAGTAAATAAGTAGTTCAGTTGCGCTACAGCACAGCGTAGTAGGTGGAACATAAGCTAAACACGTACAAACAACACAGCAAAAGTATATTTAGTATGATAAGGCATCGACAGTCCCCCAGGGCGAGCATTCCTTTCATCGGCAGAATGCGCATCACTCGCTAGTAATAGTAATCTTGCATGATCTTGATGCATCAATTCCGCAGAGAGGAGCGTAAATATCACCAGTAAACTGCAGTCAACGCATTTAATTTACCGGCTGTCGTCTCACACCGCACACAACAAAGGGCCGCTGCGTGTATTTGTATGCGTGCTGCCGACCGCCTATCCGTACTATCGCGTGAACGGTGCTGCCACCTTTAGCCCGATATCGTCGCAAATGGTCTCACCTCTGAAAACTATTGTGGTCTTAATGATATTTTGTGGTCTTGATGATATTGCAATTATACACAGTAGGAGGGAGGGGGAGCAGCAGGTATGTTGAGATATGTTAGGTCAACGGAAGGCTTCATATTGATTTGAACGTGCTAAATTATTCCATCACGAGCGGAATTTTCGGTACAAGAGGGCTGCTTTACTATTCCAAACATTCTTGTTCAACTCGCTGCTTGAATTCTGAGTTTGTGTTCAATAATCGGTTTTCACGAAGCAGTTTTGTAGGCCAACAGGTACTCATCAACTAAGCTGAATCACGGATTAAGAGCGCAATAACTTCATTCCAGCAGCAAGCATTGAGCATTTTTCAAAAATGCAATTTCATTTTTATAAGGTGTTCTACTGCAGTCAGCTTTACATTCTACTCTTTCTCTTTATGATATGTTTTGTTCATGCCTTTCAAAGGAAAGGGGGGGGGGGACCTGAGTGAGACAGTAATGCTCAACACTTTTAGTCAAAGTATCAGCATGCTTTGGATAGCCGATTAGTTGTCTCGCCTGTCAACTTTGGCATATTCATGGCCGATTTGGCATGAATATATGGTGTGCTCAAAAAACGAGTGATTTTGTTTTCAAGGCTCACGATCAGGCTGTAGACGAAACTCGACGAATACAAAAGCTCGCCGGTATACGACTACCTGCTTTTCTGGGCTAGGGATTACTTGGGGCAATTTCTTAAAAAACGGGTAGTATGCATTACGGAGAAAAAGTAACTAAGCATGTTACTCGTTACGCCTACCAAAAATAAACGCATTTACCACCCTGTACCACCTATGCGTTACCATTATGGACAGAAAAGTAACTTCTGCTATTACTCTAAGATCAGAAATTTGAATCGGTGCGCTCTTTCTGAAGGAACCAGAGTAACAAATTAATAAACCTCATATTTATGTTTCAGTAAAGCCTCTAACCAAAGCAACTATTTAAGCTAAGTTCTTATATAACTAGAAAAGTTTGCACAAGATGCCGGATCAATAATACAGAGGCCTGGTGATGTTTACTGTAGATTTGCATGTAATTGCATATAATGATGTGGCACTTGGTAAATCAAATCTTCAAAGTTACAGCTAAGAGATTATGAGATTTCATCATCAACAGTCTCTGAAGAGTAAATATCACTGATATTTCATTAAATGTACAGTAATTCGGATGTTGTGTATTTACTAGTTTACAAATCATATGCGTAGGTCTTGTATGAAGAAAACCCTAAAATATGTAGACTTGCGAGAAAAGATATTTGCAGCATAAATAATTGTTGCCTCTTTCACCTAAATAGGTCCCGGGAACCATGCGAGTGTTTATGTGAAGGTGTTAAGGTGAGCCTGGCTTGCCTGGGTACTTGCCAACCAGAAACGTATGCCTGCTAAGAGCAGCAGGTAGAAGCAAATTCGTTTTGAAAATGGGACTGATAAAAAACGCTGCTGTATTGCAGGGACAACCTGCTCACAACCACAACCTGTCGAATCTGAGAAGCAACAGCTCTATTTCCAAAATGAGTGCGTAGTAAATTAGCAAAAAAATGTTACATGCTATGGTGTGACTTGTAACATATTACCGCCAACACTAAAAACAAGATGAGTGTTCTTGCACTCATCACAATTATTACAAAGGGTAAGCTTTCTTGCAACATAGACTGCAACACAAATATAAGATGGCCGTGGGTTCACTCAGCAGTCTACAATGCAGGATTTACAGACAGATCTAGTGAAAGTGCCTTTGTTTTCCTCATCATATTCTATCTCATGCGGCATTTCTTCTGTGGAGACTCTGTGACTCTGTCAGCCACTAGGCTATAGAAAGCCGAAGCATCAAGTGTTCCACCCAGGTAAAATGCACCAGTGCTGGGTTTTTGTCATTGACATCTTCAGTGAAACCCAGCTCAAGCACCAATTGATGAAATACTTGTAAATTAGCTACAGTGCTTGCGAAGAAAATCTCAGTGCACCTGACCAAAACCCAGCGAAGAGTGCCGCTCACTACCCGCGCCGCTGTCATCAGCGCCCCTAGCCACATCAGCGTGCCGAGGGACCTTCTCCGTCAAGTGAAAAGCGCTGTGCTCATCACCCCTGAAGGGGTCCACCCTATGCACGGCCGGTGCAGAAGCCTAGCTAAAGTTCCAGCCGCACACAATCGTACCATGCGCAGTTAATGTCCCCTTCCCGCAGCTTGAGTAGTCGTAGCTACGGCAGGTTCGACCAATTAAGGCAACAGGCTAGCTCAATCAACATTACTTCATTGCTACATCAGCAATAACGCGCAAATGTCACGTAGAGGGATTGTCCACTTTATAAAGAAAACAAAGAGTAGGCGTACTTCTTTGGACAATCACTGTGGCTCGCAGGGTTTCCACAGGTTAGTCGTCCCTGCCCGCTGATTTCACTCACTGTCCTGTTTCTCTTTCTTCCAAAAAAGGGAGAGTAACCCGTTCTGTGACTGTGAGCTGGGAAGGAGAGACCAGCAGAGGGTAACTCGCCCCTCATCACAAACAATGAATTCTGTTATCAAGACCATATGAGGAGTTTATGAAAGCAGCAAATATTCCAGAGTGTTGTTAACAATGCTGTGTGCTAATAGAACAAGAAAACATTGCTATGACAGAAGAGGTGGGCATTGATATCTCGAACTTGTTGAATTGCGCGAGTCAGGGGGGCGATTGGTGACATTAGTCTTTTTCTGCTTTTCTTTACCTACTCTGATTTCTTCAAACGTACACAGTATGTGCTTATCTTATGTCAGGTCCCAGGTGTCCGTTTCGCCTTTTGCTTTAAGTTTAGCTTAGGTGAGCTGAGCTTTCGTGCCTTGTGACCAATCCATTGCTGACTTTCCTTATGTTTTGTTCTTATTTCTGCTGTTTCTTTGGCATAATCTTGGCTGAACCGGACATAAGTACTTTTCAGTTTAAAGCAATTTTTCAGAACACTATCCTTTTCTCTAGAATCAAAGAACTTCATAATAATGGGTCTCCTCCTATTCGGTTTTGCTTTACCGATACCGTGAATTCTGCCTCTATCGTCCTCATTAAAACACCTAAAGTTCTGTCAAAAATATCTTCAAGGGCCTGTTCTCTCAGTTTGGTTTCTGTTTCGTTACCACTTCTGGCAATTCCAAACACTAAAAGGTTGTTACACCTACTTCTATTTTCATACTCTATTAATTTAGATGCCTGCTGTTGAACAACTGATTTCAATTTCTCAATCTTGTTGTTCATGTCTTCAAAGATGGTCAGAACACTTTGTAAGTGATCAGTTTTAACATTGACAGCGGCAATTTCTTCTCGTATGGTATCCATTTTGCGGTCACTTTCTTCCTGCCTATCAATAATGGCCTGTAACATTTCTGTAACCTTCTGACCAGAATTTGGCCCTGGTTTTTTTTCCATGTCACTCGACACAAGCAACAACATCAACATTGACCAGCAGTCAGTCAGAATTGCAAAACACTTCTGAAGGCTCGGCAGGATCAAAAAAGACCTATCATTGCTACAAAAACAAACCAGATTGCCTTATGGACAAACCTGCACAAAAAGCAGTGGTGATTTAACGCATGCTGTCCGTCAAGCAGTCACCGTGCCCTCTGAAGATATAAAAGAAGGGCTGTGCCTTTTGTAAACTGTCCAGAGGAGATGTCACTTCCGCAGGATAGGCATTGTCAAGTTGACGGTCCACCGCATCATTGTCACGCTGAGGCACACCGAAAAATTCCAGTTCGATCCAGTTGTTTTCTGTCGACACAGTGGTGAAAAACCACGGCAGAATCTGCACGAAAAGCAGTGGTGATTTAGGCATGCTGTCCGTCAGGCAGTCACTGTGCTGTCTCCAGTAAATCCAGCCCTGGGCTTGCATTGGCTACATTATCCCAAGAAACTTCTTGGGATAATGCCGTGAGCAAGCAATGGCTCACAGCAGCTTCTAAAGTTTCAAGTCAACATGGTGGGTTTGTGCGGTCTATGGTAGCTATGAGCCTCTCAGTGTGGTTTACATTCTCCACTGTTGCCCTGCCGCGGTGGTCTAGTGGCTAAGGTACTCGGTTGCTGACCCGCAAGGCGCGGGATCAAATCCTGGCTGCGGTGGCTGCATTTTCGATCGAGGCGGAAATGTGGTAGGCCCGTGTGCTCAGATTTGGGTGCACGTTAAAGAACCCCAGGTGGTCAAAATTTCCGCAGCCCTCCTCTACGGTGTCTCTCATAATCATATGGTGGTTTTGGTATGTTAAACCCCACATATCAATCAATCACATTCTCCACTGTTTTTCTTTATAGAAAAATTTGTAGGATTCTTGAGCTTCGTCTTAAGAAGCACTGACACAAATATCAAGTATTTTCGAATTGTTCATTCAAATGATGTAAGTGGTGCCGATAATCCTGAAAAAGGTATTGTGGTGCTTGGTAATGCGTGTAATAACTGCTATCTTAGTTAAATGCTTTCAGCATTGAAGGGGCAGTTTCACAGTGCAATTTGACATCAAGGGGAGATGGCAGCAGCTATGCCATGATGTACTGTCACCACATGACACCATGTGCTGACACAGGATGCAAGCAAGCAACAAGTGAATTGTCGTTACTGATTCCAACAGTGATTTCTCTAATTTAGGCTGCATGCAGGATTTGCAAACTCAATGGAAGTGTGTTGGTTTGCCCTGATAATGTCCATTGCAGTAGGCCTAGCTTGCATATGCTGGATGATGAAGCAAAATATTTTATACTGAAATACCACGGTTCAGCTAATGCTTTATTCAAGCAACAGCAAGATGGCGCCAATGATGAAGAGGCCAAAGCGAAGATTGATGATGGTTATTGACAGATGAGGAAGATGAAGTCTAATGAATTCTTACACTAATTTCCTCCGTCGACAGACGCGGCCAGCCTGGCCGCGAATCACACTGTGGAACGCATACGATAGGGCTTGAGACGCGAAACATGCACAATCTCTGTCCCGCAGCAGCATTGGTCAGTGGGGGCATGAACAGGTGTGATACGGTAGTTCACCGGTGAGGTCTGTTCGAAAACTTTGTAGGGGCCAAGATAGCGCGACTCAAGCTTCTCCCATAAGCCAGGCGTTCGTGCAGGAGTCCACAGAAATACATCGTCGCCAGGGCGGTAGAGGACGATGCGATGAGTGGCATCGTAACTATGTTTGCGTTCTTCTTGGCTAGCTTCAGTGTTTACACGGGCAAGATGACGGCATTGAGTAACACGGGACAGAAACTGGTCGCAAATGAATGGTGAGGCGTTGATGGGGCCAGAAAAGAATGAAGCGTCGAGTGGTGATGTCGGTTGACGTTGTTAGAAGGAGGTACACTGTAGGCTTGTAATTCCTCGCGAATTATGGCTTGAATGATGGATCGCAGCTCCATACTGTTTGCTAGGGGGTTCTCAGTAAAGTAGGGTCGCAGGCGGATTGACTGCAAGGTATCAAGTCGCTGGCATACAGAGACGACGTCGGAAACCGTCGAATGGTTGTGCGCGGCGAGGGCGTTGAAAGCGGTAGGTCCGATACCCTTCAGAAGGTGCCGGACACGATCAGCTTCGGGAATGGTGTCATCGATACGACAGCAAAGTGCAAGCACATCCTCAATATAATAAGTGTAGGACTCACCACAATGTTGAACGCGTTCTGCTAGTTTCTTCTGAGCAACTTCTGAACGGACGGTCGGTAGGCCGAAAATGCGTCGGAGCTGGTCTTTAAAGGAAGACCCAATTGCGGAAGTCGCTCTCATGATTCAGGAACCACGTCTTGGCAACCTGAGAGACGTAAAACTGGACGCGTGATAATTTCGATGCATAGTTCCAGTTGTTGTAGACACCTACGCGGTCATAGTTGTCGAGCCAGTCATCAACATCTTCTCCAGGCAGACCGGAGAAGATTGAAGGCTCCCGAGGGGGGTTGTTGACCGGGCTGGGGTTGGCGACGGGTGGTTGGGCTTGCTCTTGCGCCATGGTGCTCTGCTGGCGTAAGCGACGTCCCGAACGGAGCTCCAGTAGCTGGCTTTGGATAGAGAGAGGTCGAAGAGATCGTGAAGCACCTTCCACCACTGTAAATACCACGGTTTAGCTGACGCTTTATTCAAGCAACAGCAAGATGGCACCGATGATGAAGAGGCCGAAGCGAAGACTGATGATGGTTATTGACAGATGAAGAAGATGAAGCCCAATGAATTCTTACGATACGTATTATCTGACTCTGGTGTGGAGAGAGTTCTACGCTGCATGCCAACGAAATCAAAAATGTCTCATTTGTAATGCCTCTGCTTATGAAGCCCAATGAATTCTTACAATACGTATTATCTGACTCTGGTGTGGAGAGAGTTTTACGCTGCATGCCAACGAAATCAAAAATGTCTCATTTGTAATGCCTCTGCTTATCTGGCTTTGTTCATATTCCCTTCTCATTTGCTTGCCATACTTTGCTTCTCGGTGGACAACTCACACGTGTTGTGGAAAATCTGCATGCTTGATATTGGTCCTGGTAAACGGTCCTAATGCACCTGTTGCAGTTACAGCTGCAAAGTAACTGCTAGACTTCTGCAACGCAATACATGGGCCCACATAGCGGCACACTTTGTTGATGCTGTGTTGGTTGCTTAGCATGATAGTGAATTATGATCACCAAGCCCTTTGTGGTGGTTTGGCAGCTTTCAAACACCCTCTTGTTATGTAGGTTGTTCACATGGCGTAATGCCTAGTGAGATTCCACACTTATGCCACACTATATTACATAATTTAATGCGACTCCTTGTACGACGTGATGTCTGTATGGGGCCTTTTCCGAATCAGTTTTAAGCACTAGGTGGTAGAATACTTGACTGCAATGCAGGGTACATGTCTTCAGTTCTGGTTCGAATCGTGATTTTTATTCGTTGCATCCATCATGATTTTTTGTTCACAGACAATGCCACCAACATTGCATGTTCTTCTACAAGTAATGCTATCGCGTTAATAGTGAACCACATTGATGCTTACAATTACAGTAAGGGGACTGACACCACATTTCCCTTTCTATGCATACTCCTTTCTAGTCAGAATTGCTAATTTAACATAAATTTTCCTATGTAAGCGACCGACAACAACAAAAGGGCAGTTTGTCTGGCTTGGATTCTTTCTGCTCTCTCCATAATGTATTCTCTTTCTTTGACTGCTTGTGCATATGATGCCATGTCATTTGTTATGTTTTGGCTACTACTCGAATGTTCAAAGAGGCACCCCAACTCAGATGATTGGTTCCACAACTAGTCTTGTTCGGGTGCTTGGCAGTATGCTGTGCCTGACTCTTGATGTTGATCTAGAGTGCGCGCCCGTTGGCGCGGGCTTGTGTGCACCTGCCTTTGAGGAGGAAAGGTCGTAGGCCTCTCAAGTTGTGCCTGACCGTGTAGTATTCTTCCTGGGACCTACTTGGTTAATTACATGATGCAATGTGTGCACACAGAATGGGACACCACAGAAACGTCGTGGCTCCCTGCAGAGGTACGGCAACGAGGAGCAAGGGCCTGCTGCTGCATGCTGGTTGCCTTTCATGGCCATGAGCCTGCCCCAGCAGCCCGTAGAGACGACCGTCAATGGCCTCGGCTGCAACCGGCGCAGGTTTTACCTTCTTGCATATTTGCTTGCCTTGGACACAATCTCTACAGCTACACATTGCATAGCAGGGAGAGCAAAATAAGTCAAGTAAAGCACGTCAAAGACCTTTACAGCACCACCTGCACCGGCTGTCTCAGTTTTCTATTCCCGTTGATTTTGGAAAGTTTGCTGGAAAACTGTGCAGTAACATAAGGGTATCGCTAATCAACAGCAGACAAGTTGCTGTCTCATGCCTAGAGGTAATACTAGCGACGTAACTCATTATGTACTGGTGTCATGATAAAAGAGCTTTTTAGGTGGCATAGGAGGTAGGTTAATATTATTTCTCCTACTAGTAAAGCCATTTGCGTTCTTTAAAAGGGCCTTGCAACAAGAACTTTAGTTGTTTCACGATTGAGAATTGAATTCCTCTTTGAGTAGAAGCACAGTTATTGCACAAGGCGACCAATTTCTCTTATTGTTGCTAGGAGCACTACATGCGGAGATCGCAAAGGCACGAGCACATTTTTAAAAATGTTTTTCTAAAAATGCATTTGCTTCAAGTCTGCTCGTGCATGGTGCAGGCATGTAGGGGCAACCAGAGCTTGTTTGGCCATGGCGCATTCGCAGCGCAAAAGTGATTCATAGCAATTATTGGTGAGCACCAGGAGGTGCACTGTGGCCTAACCAAGATAATTGATACTGTAATCAGTTAGTGAAACACAAAGCTATGTCTAGCTCGAGAGGCACATAACAATGAGCTGATGTGTGCTGGCTAACATGTAGATGGGTGTTGATTACTGTCATGGCAGGCGTAGTACACGAGTGGGAACTAGCTCAGGCATATAAGTGTGTGGGGTAGCATGTGAGCAGTAGACCAGATGCCGCTTTTTTTCCCCTACATCAATGTAGGGGAAAAAATAGCAATAAGCAGACAACCAAAAGGTGAGTCTGAGAGAACGGGAAATACTCTAGCCTTTCTGAAGTTGCAGCTATGCATAAAGGGGGGAGGAGGCAGTCAACACCGAAGTCCAGAAATTATTATGAGGAGAACTATGTGCACTTTTTTTTTTTGTGAATATGCTGCCAAAAGAATTTTGCGAATATGAGCTGTGGTAAGGAAGTAGCAAGGGGTAGGACTTCATTTAAAATTCATTTGTAAAGAATCTACGAACTTCTTCAGCCTGTAATTTGGCATAAATGACTTAAATGTTCAAAGGAATGTACCAAGCGAATTTCATTCAGAATAGTCGGCGTCAAAAAATTGCTGGAGTTGGCCTTTAACGAGTAATTATCAAAGGTTATGATTCTTGCCATAACATTGGTGTGGAACAGCTGCTGCTCTGTCCCTACCCTGAAGACAGAGTTGTGGCTATGGTTGCGGGGCATTGGCCATCTTATGATTATCTAGATATTGTGTGAATCGGCCTGTGTTTCAGCTATGCATTCCATAATTGATGGAGGGGCAGAGTAATGACTTATTGCTAAGCCAATCTAATTCGTAGTTTTGGTGTTGTCAGGCTTCTTTGATGTTAATGTTTTTGTGATGGTCTTCTACATGTGCATGAATGTTGCTAACATTCGACTTACTATGGCCACTGATACAAAGTTTCTAATCTCTGCACTCTCATGCATTGCCATAATCTTTATTCTTTTATGCTGTTTGAGTTTTTTTACTCTGATCATTGTCTGCCTTGTTATGGTGAAACATTTGCTCCACTCCCTCTGTGCACCAACATGATGGTGGACATCAGTGGCAAAAACAGATGCTTGTTTGGATCCTTTTGAAAACATAAAAGGACCGACAGAAAAAGCCCAGAAAATGAAATGAGATAACTCTACCGATAGATTGTTCATTGCGTTGTCCCAAACCAAGCCTGTTTTTTTTTTTGTGAGGGCCGGATTTTATTTTTATGTCTTCATTGAAAGTCACGAAAAATGACCTGTGCTTCTGGCAACAAAACTTTTTGATGTACTCGGCCACAAGATCCTTGATTGCTGTATGCAGTCAACGATTTTTTTAGTGCTAAAATATTGTTTGTTTCTTTATATTAAAAGATATCACTCTATAAAAATGTACATATATGCCTGCGTTAGTAGTATGCATTAAAGTGGCGTTACCTTTGTGTGTTGTAATGACTCTGTGCTCTTCAGCACATCTTGAGCAAATTTTCAGCACGCTCATGCAACCATGCAAGCAGTTTTCAGGTCGCTAAGGCTTTGGAGTGACGTAGTTTTGCTACCTACACTTTGTCTCAGAAATGGCATGCACTGCTATTCGGCACGACTAGGCATATGCGCAGTGATGTTTTCGGTGACTTGGCCTGGCTTGTGTATCGAGAGAGTAACGATACCGGGACAAGCTACTCTTGACACAGGCGCAGGCAACCTTGGGTACAGGCACACACAATGCGGCACAAATACAGGGAAGGTATGTAAAGCCACATCATCTCATTTTAAGGAATTGTTATTTTTAAAAATAGTTGAAAAACTCTAAGGTGGTTAAGCATTGTTACAGGAACTCCTGCGAAAGCAGAACGACAGTTTTCACAAATCGTTAGCAGGGTTGGCGGCATTGCAATGAATTCTCAACGTTGCCAGAGATGTATATCTGGGTTTAAAACCTTTCAGATAAAAAATAGAAAAATACTGCTTCTAAAGTAACTACGTGCAATTGGGATTAACTACTGCAGCTAGAAACACTATAAAGAGTGAGCTTTCTGCCTCCCTAATAAAAAAAAAAACGAAGAAAAAAATTGGTTGTCGGTCCCTTTAAACTGCCCTAGGGACGAGATACCAGACTAGAAGCACACAGGATGCTTCTATTCTGGTGTCGCGTTTCTAGCGCAGTTTAAGTTTACAAGATGTGTCTTACCAGCTGGTACCCAACACACGCTTCTTGAGCTATTTGCATTTCTTGACATTGTGGTAGGAAGCTGTGGGCTACAGAATGTGATCTGTGGTAATAAACTGTTGGGTGCAGGTTCCTCTGCCGGGAGTGGGCATTTGCCAAGCTGGTCCACTGCCTCGACCAGCGGCCGGCATCCAAAACATGCGGTGCGCTTGTGGTTGGTGGGCCGGGCTGTGGCAAGACGGCCTTTTTCCAGGAGATTGCGCAGCCCACGGTGACCGACCCCGAGGCACACCAGCATGCTCTCAGCAGGCGCCTGCTGGCTCACCACTTCTGCCAGGCGCACGACACGCGCACTCTGGCTGTGGCCTCGTTTGTGCTGAGCCTGGTACGCCAGCTGTGCCGGTGCGAGCAGGCAGGCCTTCTGAGTGGCTACCAGGACCGACTGCGTGACGCTGAAGCTTTCCTTGAGCCCGTGGCATGTGCACGATGGCCTGACGAGGCATTCAAAAAGGCTGTATTGTTTCCGCTGCTTGAGATAGAGCCACCTGAGCAGCCATGTTTGTTGCTCGTGGACTCGGTGGACGAGTCGTTCCTTGTCCAGGTATGCACCTCGGTGGGAGGCTCTACATGTTGGGGGTTCCAGTGGATGGCAGCTTCTGTCAAGCATTAAAGGGACACTAAAGGCAACTATTAAGTTGACGTTCATGGTTGAAATAGTGGTCCAGAAACCTTGTAATGTTACATTTTGCCAAGGAAGAGCCTATTTTGAAACAAAATCACGTGTTAGTGGTCCGCATCGGGTTAGCGCACTTCAAATTACCCGCCTGAAGAAGCGAACTGACGAGACCGATTCACGTCTTCGTTGCGGTGCACAACATCGCATGGCTTCACTGCGCTAGTAGCAGCAGGCTGAAATCAGTGGGAGCCATAGCAGCAACAATGGCCATTGATCGATTTCCCGCCATTGGCTTCGAGATTGCAGGCGTTGTTTGGTTCAACTGCGCCTCACTAGATGGCACCACCTGTCCCGTGTAACCAATTGAAAATTGAATTTTTTAACCACTCGCGCCATTCCCCATAGTAACATCCGGCAGTTCTTTTTTCCATGAATTAAACAGAAACGAACAAGCAGCATTTTATTGCATCTTTTGATGTACGAAAGGTTTCTTACTTAGTGCAATTAGATAGATTACTAGTGATTAATTGTAGGCGGTCCTTCTGATGTCATCGGGATCGTTTTGAAAATGTCCTACTGCGGCGCTCGTGTTCTTGTGCATTTAATTTAATTTCTCGACAAGTAGGATACTGTTGTTAATAATATTGTCATTTTAGATGTTGTCATACATTAAACTTTCACTCTGATGTAAATTGTTATTTGACTTTAGTGGTTCCTTTAAGTGAAAGTTGCTTTGACAGTAGCTGCCACGAAGGTGTGACTGTTAAATGATCTACCGTTTCACTTGATTTATTTTGTTTGTACAGTGTAGTAATAGTTGTGGGTCATTTTCGTCATCTTTCATTGCAGATGAACACTTCTGGTGCGATGGGCTGTCATCGGCACCACTCCCACCATCAGGATGGAGGTGAACGTAGGCACCACTGTTTGCCTGACGGTGGCAGAGGTAGCCGCACCATTGCAGAGTTGCTGGCTGCCCACCAGCAGCTGTTCCCACAGTGGCTCCTGCTGGTCTGCTCGGCACGCCGACAGAGCAAAACCATCACACGCATGTTTACAGGCTTCAGAAAGGTGTGTGCTACAAAGAAAGTGCCGTTGCGCTCTTCAGAGGCTGTGCGCAACAAAATATAGTCATAATGTCTTGAGCAATTGGTTGATGGCTATTGGAAGTATTAGATTACCGAATCAGGTTCTGTTAAGTGCAGTCATTCCTCAGAAGAGGTAGTGGAGTGCAAATGGCTGCTGTGTTGCAGTGGTACATGTCTTAAGGGGTACTGACACAAAAACTTTTGTTGTCATTTTTCTGTGTCATATAAAAGGCCAAGCCTTCAAAAGCCTAGAAAAGGTACTGCTAACCATGAGTGCACCCTAAAAAAGTAACTACAATATGTTTTTAAAAGCTACTTTTGCTTCCTCCTGTACCCTGGCGTCACAGCACAATATGAGTGTCTCGTCACGTGCTCGTGCAAGATGTCGTCACGTTTTCGGAGCAGTGTCACACCATGCTCCGGTTATTTTGAATGTTTTGAACTTGGTGATGCACAAACAGCCATTTTGAAAGTTCGGTACCTGACAAACTAGTAAAAATGCAGTGTAAAGTTCCTATACTGTAGCCTGACGTCAAGCTAGTGCCAATGGCGGTAAGTGCGACTTGTGAAAAATGACTTAAACATAAAAAATAAAATATCTTATCAGCATTTGGTGAGTATCAAGCTTGCTCATAGCCATGTTTACGTACAGGTGACTTGTATAGCAGAGTACACTCACCTCCGAAATATCGTGTTGGAACTCTCAGGAGAAGCCTTCCGTTTTGATTTGATCTAGCAAATATAATGGCACATAATTCCTTGACCGTCAGATAGTAGACGTATGTAGTAGCTTTTCTTTTCTAGGTGAATTAGCACAGAGGAGCATATATGTGTATTATTTTAAATATAAAGTGAATTGATTTTGTGACCCAGAATGATGTTGTTTTTTTTACCATTTACCGTATTCACTCGCATAATAATCCTTGCACTTTTTTTGGCGGAAAACCGATGCAAAGTTGGGGGGTGTGAGAATTATGTGAGAAAAAGTTTCCGCAAAAACATGCAGACCGAAAAAGAAAACTAAGTGGCCGCGAATGGGGATTCTCATGCCAGAAAGTAACTGCAAGCTTTCAGAAGCACTAATTTAGACTTACCGCAATAATAAAAGCATAGGTTCAGCACAAGGAAAGATTTATTTGAAACAAAAAAGGTGCAAGCAAATAGTCGAAAATTAGAGTAGCGTACGCAAAGCTTGTGGGCGTTGCGGGCAAGCGGTAGCATTCGTCACTCAACAGGAGCTCGCAAAAGGTTAGCATACCACACCAGTATTAAGCTGATGTTCATTTAACTGAATCTTCCGCAGTTGTGTTCTGGCAAAATAAAGTTTACCATCCATCCCAGCCTTAAGCACACGGAAGTCCCAACACCTCTTGGTGGCTTTCAGCTGCTGTCAACATTAGCGAACACAAAACTTGTCGACTCCGAAGGGCCTACCGACGGCCATGTTGCCGTTTTTATGGCATGATCAATCACTTTCAAATTAGAAGCAGCCGTGTCGCTTCTGTAACGCCCCATAACATTACAACATCGCGGACACAACGTACAAAACACGCTGCAATGCGCACTTGCCACTTTGTCTTGGCTTGGATTGGATCTCGGTGCAATAATAGTACACTTTATGCTTAGGAGAGGGTGCCACATGGTGGATGCTATTATCATCAGTGGCTCGAACAAGCATACAACATTATTTTTTTGGGCTGCGATAATTACTCATGAAAAAAAAAGAAATATTTTTGCTGGTCAATGTGGGGGGTGCGAGAATTATGTGAGTGCAAGGATTAGGCGAGTAGATACGGTATGTACTATCAGCGTCAAATGAAAGCTGAACAGCGGAGCACGTGCCACCAGTACTGTTAACATCATAGTGTGCGCCGTCCTGTCATCACCACTGGCAGGCAAGCACATCCAGTGTGGCAGCACTGCGCGATCCCTATATAGTGCATTATCTTCACTTATGTTCCAATTTTCGTATGGTGATAGAGATGACCAGCGTGAACGTACCAAGCACTTTTCGTTGTATCCCTCGCAGTTCTTCGCTTTTACTCCAGCGCTGCATTGAAATCAGCGTCAGGGCACGACAAAAAGGAAAGATAAATCTAATCGCTTTGTGGTTGACTTTGTCTTTGGAGATCCAGTTGCATAACTGAAAATGTCGAGTGTTTCCTTTGAAGAGATATTCCGTATTGTTTCTCTTTACCGGCACGTTGTGACCCAGCGTCAATTGCCGCCATTACGAATCGTCCTTTGGTACTGTCAATAGAATTCGCCAGACATTCTGGAAAGAAGGACACCTGTGCAACCTTCCCCGTGGACGCAGGTGACAGACAGTGCGAAGGACTTGCTTTCAAACAAGCAGCAAAAGAGGCACATGACTCTAGAGATCAAAGGCAACCTAAACCTGTCTGCCAGCACGCCAGCAATCGGAAAATTGCAGAATTTTCGTGTCTGTTTTCTGATTTTTTTCCTTTAAGAAATCAGAACGGCAACACAGGCAACAAAAAAAATCTCACTTCAGTGGGGTGGCGCTGTGCTACCAACCAGGATGTGTGGGCCTCTCTGCGCTGATGACTGGACGGTGCACACTATGCTGTTTCTATTGCTTGTGGCATGTGCCCCGCTGTTGTTTCCTACCACATGCAATATTTACTTCATTTCACTTGTACTGCACTGCACTTGATGTGTAAAGTTATGTGCATTGTTAGCTTCACTTGAATTTGGATTGATATTTGCACCTTGTGGGGTTGCTATAATTTGCAGTAAGGTCGTTTGTGCCTTGTGGCGCCCATGCATCTCGTGGATAGGCCCCATTTCAGTTTAACAACCATTGAGCGGTAGGTGGGGCAGTCGTCACACCAGGGGCTTTGACCACAGCAGTGATATTGATGAAGCCACCTAGCGAGGGTGTCTGCAGGTAGACACCAGATATTCCATCGTCAGGTGTGCATGGCATGAATAAATTACTTTTTCTGTAGGTGGATAGAAAATTCAACAGAAATTTGGCCCTCCAATTTAAAGGCCGCACCCCATTAAAATTGCGCGAAAGAATGTGTGGCCCTTACACGAGTGCATATGGTAACCCATACCATCATCGATTTAACAAAAGTTTTTTATGATGACAATTTTTACAAAAACTGACAGGGCCCTTGCCAATTGCCCTGAAGATGCATTTTGATTGCCACTTCCTTGGCTGGATCAGAATTATTCATGCATGTTCCCACAATGCTGGCATCTTGGCTTGTCCCATTGTTGGTTAACAAAGGCTCTCAGTGCAGCGGTGGGCTTGTTGCTGACGACCATGGTGCTTGCCGCCGCGTTACGGATGGTGGCTGTGATGGGAGCTTTCATTTCGTTATCAGTTACAGTTAGTCTTTTGTTGCATTTTTGGTGTGGTTGGGATCATCATAGCACTCGGTCTTAATTGCTCATTTGTTTTAGATTTCGATTCTTACTGTACTAAAAAGTAGCTAGTTCATATTGAAAAAATATCTTCACCACATACTTTTAGTCGGTGACAACCTAAGAATAAATATAAGCTCCACCCACAAGGCCACATTACCCTTATTTTCCATGCCTTCGTGCTACAAAGGAAGGAGTTCCCATACAATGGCAATAACATTTTATTTATTTATTTATTTATTGTACCCTCAGGGCATACAGCATTATAGAGGGGAGTGGGTTTAGAAGACAAAAAATACAATTGAAACGTGAAAAATAAATCACATTCAGTACATGTGTACAACACTCGAGAACAACGTGTAAATGACAACGCTTACACAATATCTAAAAAAAAAAGGAAGCATCGCGACAAATCAAACAAGGAATCAAATAATCAAACAAGGAAGCACCGCGAAAAAAAAAAAAAACTTACAACATGGCACAACGAATCTGCGATACACAAATGAACGGTAACTGAACAGCAGCAAACAAAACCAGGAAAAAAAAAATGCGTTGAGCACATCAATGCATAAAATTTTCGAGTGCCGCCCGAAAGCGGTCCTGATTAGTAATCGTGACTAGTGACGCAGGCAGGTTGTTCCAATCATGGCATGTTTTTGGTAAAAAAGAATGGGAGTATGTTGCGGTGTTTTGGCGCGGAATATGAACCTTGTAATGATGGTCGAGGCGTTCAGATAGGAAAAAAGGAGGGTTTAGCCAACGTGATTTAAGTATGGGGTTATGGTGATACGCTTTACGCAGCACACAAAGGCGAGCAAGTTTCCGGCGAGTAGCAAGAGTAGCAAGGTCAAGGCTGGATTTCATGTTAGTAACACTGGAAGTGCGGTGATAGTTGGAAAGTATGAACCTCACGGAGCGGTTTTGCACAGCTTCAATTTTATTAGATTGTGTTACATAGCCAGGGTCCCAAACTGAGGAAGCATATTCAAGCCTAGGGCGCACGTAGGTTATATATAGCTGCTTTTTTAAGGAAGGCGGGGACAGCGAGAAATTTCTTTTCAAGTAGCATGTGAAATTTCTTTTCAAGTAGTAGTAATGCATGTGGTTTGCATTAGATGTTACATATTCAATTTGGCGCGCCCAGGATAGGTTATTGGTTATGTGCACACTGAGATATTTGTAAGATTCAACTGACTCTAGTAAGGTATCTTTAAGAAAGTAATCAGGGCTAGGTAGTTTGTTACGCGAAATTCTTGCATTCACGCATACAACCATTCTTTTGTCATACTTACATTGATATTGAAATAAGGAAACCAAATCTCGATTAGAGAACTCGAGAAGGCACAGAATTCCGTGTTAGTTTAGCGATATATCTGTTGTTTATATAGCGATATATCTGTTGTTTATATCGCAATCTCCACCACACTCATCTCGGAGTCCACGGAAAGCATTGTACATCTCTCGAAGGCGACGTTTCTGCGCGGTACCTATGATGGTATTAAAACAAACCAAGCCACATTTGACGTAATGCTTTAAATTAAGAAATCGTTCTTTTGCAGCTTCACAAAATGAAACAAGGGCATTATTCCCATTTCATAAAGTCTGTAATTTTTTGTTGTTTTACTAAACTTTCGCTGCCACGTTTATTCACTGTTTGCTGTAACTATGGCAACTATGACTCAAAGCAAGGGAAGAGGGAAGAAGTTATCCGAGGCTGACTTCGTGAATTCCGATTGTTGTGTTGTCGTAAATACCAAGTGTGCATCTCGCATTGCCGTGCTTTTCATCATGTTTGAGGTAAATGCCAAAGTATTATTCAACGTCTTGTTTCGTCAAAAAATAAAAGCGTGTAGAGCACATTTTATTTAACAGTGGGTGTCTTTGCGTACATTATCGTTAAGTTAATGCTAAGGCGATGTATGTGGGTAAAGTGGCGGTTACTAAAAGCTGCAGGTGAATTTTTTTCTTGATTCAACAACTTGCACTCCATGGGGTAGCCACGACCCCGTCAGCTCTTGAATAGTCAACTTTTTCAAAGTGGGACCGAGTTTTGCTGGAACAGGGGCCACTATACAGTCTATGAATGTGTCTGTGCCAAGGTGCATCTGAGCAGGTACAAAGGTTTTTTCTCTCCAGTGAATGCGACTGCATTGCGTGCCAGACTTTGCTTTCACGGGGGAGTGCACTGCATCCTTTATGTTTTCTTTCACGGGACTCTAATTTATTATAAACGATGATTGATATGTGGGGCTTAACGTCCCAAAACCACATATGATTATGAGAGACGCCGTAGTAGAGGGCTCCGCAAATGTCGACCATCTTGGGTTCTTTAACATGTACCCAAATCTGAGCACATGGGCCTACAGTATTTTTGCCTACATCGAAAATGCAGCTGCCGCAATCGTGAATCGATCCCGCGACCTGTGGGTCAGCAGCCAATACCTTAGCCACCACACCACCACGACAGGGTTAATGTAATATAAAGAAGTTATCACTACGTAATACAGTCGAACAGGATTATATCGAACCCACATATGTCGAATTTTCAGGTATATTGAACTCGTAAGTTATCTCCTTGAAATTTCTTTGTAAATATATAGAAATTCGCACGTTTTATGAAATGGTATTTTTAGCCGCCTTCGAATATATCGAACACCGCGCAAGCTGCAAGGTGCGCATCGGCACTCGCCGCACCACGCGATCTCCGTGGCAGCGTGGGAAGGCACGCTTTGACACTCGCAGAGCCCGGAAACTTCCGCCCAGCATCACACCTCCGCCAAAACCTGAAACGCTCGAAAAATGGTAAGGACGAGAGGGCTCGGACTGCACTATCTCAAACTTGCAGTGTGGCAGTTTGGTCTAGTTGGTATAACATGACGATAGCTACAGCGCGAGGACAGAACGAAGACAAAGACGTCTGTCTTGTCTCTTTGTCGTCGTTCTGTTCTCGCGCTATGACTATCGTCACCTCAAACTTTCAGAACAGCTTTTTTTTTCGTTTCTCTTTCTATCTTTCATGCTTTTTCCGCATACCCATCTACTCGGAAAGCAGGAACTAAGGAGCCGGCATTCTCCTCCTTTTGCCTTCTATTTTTTGGTGCCGTTTTGCGAGTTTTAATCAGCCAACAACAGCTCGGCTCGTGCCTTTTCCTGTCGTCCTCACATTTGGACATCGCCTCGCGAGTGGTTTGTTGCTTTCATTGTCGCGTCGCCTGCGTACCACCACATGTGCTGCATTTCTCTTTCGCGTGCGTGGTGTGCAAAGCCGCTGCGGACTCCGTGTAGCTATCGCCAGCGTAAACGCAAGACCCTTGACTTTGCGACGAAGTTAAAGACTATTCAGCGTGTTGAAGCAGGCGAGAAATGTTCCTCTGTCGCGGATGACTTTAGGATACCACGGAGCACTCTGAATACCTTGTTGAAGAACAAAGCTGATATCAAGGAACAGGCTGTGGAGCAGTGAACGTCGGAAGCCTGTCATGTGTGCGCTTTCGCCCACGGGAGGGTAGAAAAGGCACTCTATGCCTGGTTTTTAGAAGTGCATGTGAAGAACATTCCAGTGGATGACCCGATGCTGATCGCCAAGGCCAAATGGTTTGCCGCTGTACTCGGTGAAACAACTTTGCCGACAACACCAGGTGGCTTCATCGATTTAAGCAGCGCTACAACATCGTTGGCAAAACCAATGCTGGCGAAAGGGAAGCTGTCAGCAGCCAGGACATCCAGCAGTGGATGACAAAGGAGTGGCCGGAAATCTCCACAAAGTTTTCTTCCGAGGAGATCTTCAATGCCTGACGAGATGGGAAGACGAACACAGTGGTCAACTGCTTCCGCATGGCAGGCTTCTAAGTGTCGGAACTTGCTGAAACTGGTGAAGATGATAACAATGAGCGATAGACAATGCGTTTCGTGATTTGTCGTCCCGCTTCCCGGCAGCAGTTCCACACAAAGTGTCTGGGGGTGACTTCATGGAAACGAACTGCTGTGTACAGGTCGCTGCGAGCCTGACACATCAGCTGCGGTCACAGGGACCCAGGATTCCCAGGCTGACAGCTCATGTGACGAGGAGGATCGTCCAGATGAGGCGCTGGCTATATGCGCGTACTCTGCCGCTGAGGTGGCAGCAGCGTTCGGCAACATTCGCTGTTGTATCGGTCGCATGGAGGGAATTGGGCTGTCACACCTGGACAGCCTTAATAAGATCGAGACTAGCGTCTTCAACATATCAAAATCGAACAAGCAGGCCAAGATAAGCAATTTTTTTTCACGCACTTAAATCGTTCTTTACAAGGTGTGTGCGGATTTAGTTGTCATTGTTGAATGCGCCTATTGTTGATGATTATCCGCTACAGGTAAGCTCTCGGGGCCTCTACTTTTTTATATAGAATTTTTCATATGTCGAACTATTTCGTGATCCCCTTTGAGTTTGATATATCCATGTTCGTCTGTACATGTACAATCGATCATGACCGATACAGCGATATTACGTAGCGTGCATCATTTTGCGTTTTGAACATCGCTTGTTTTTATTTTTTTCATTGAAGACATTCGTGCATCGAGCGGGAAACAAGCGCCTACGCAACAGGCACTTCAGCTTGGCACATAATTATGAGCCGGTGGAAATCAATTTCATTCAGATGATGCAGCAGTGCCAATAGACACACGTTGCATTAATTACACAAACACAGGATGACCACAATTCGCTTTATAATGCATACACTACTGCATAGTCTCCCAAACCGGTTTGTTACATTCGTACTGTGTTGCTCAAGCAGGTTCTGTTGGTTGCTTGTTTTTTCTCATGCTTCATCAGCACAAACATCGCTCATATAGGTGCACAGCACAGCGAATGTTGCAAAAGATAACCAAGATTCCCACATTGCGACACCCAAGTAGCATACGCATTAGTAGCAATGCTGATGCCATGCTTTTGGGGGCAGTAAATGATGGACGTGCACATTGCACAAAGCACAGATGCGCGCAGTCTGACTTCACCTTCGCCTTACAGCTCACAAATGACGATGATGACAATCGTTGAGAGTAGTCATCCTCAGCTAATACGCTTTATGCATTTGAGCGACGCAGAAATAGACGCCGTGTTACTATTTCGCGCTGCCGAAACAACGGAACGTGATGAAGCTCTGCCACTTCGGTGCACTTTAGACGCTGCAAAATCAGAAACCTCATTATCGAATGACAGCCGGCAAGGATGATATTGAGTGCATGTGGATGCAATAGCTTCTTCTCAACGAAGAAAGCACCACAGCAAATCTGAATGGCTGCTTGCCAATCTCGGTGCCGCAGCACATCGCCTCTCGTCAGAGAACACTCTTGTCACGGATGACGCCATGCAGAATTTGTCATTGGTTCATCGTGACTGTTGTGTCTTAGTAAAAAGCGATCGCAGTTGGGTTCATCGTGACTGTTGCGTGTTAGTAAAGAGCGGTCGCAGTTGGACACGCATAATACAAATGAGCAGCAGTGCACATTACTTTTTATTCTTAGCTTGTTACTGATTGTAGTCAAATCAACAGAATAAAGTTTATTTCTGAACCATACGAAACCAGCTACCTGCTGCTGATAAAATTCAAGACATTTTAAACAAAATAGTTACAGACATCATGTCTTTCTTCACTTGTCTAGGTTAAGCACCCTTGGGGTATTTCATTCTGGAAGCTTCGGGGCTGAAATGACGAAATTAAATGGCATCTTTTTCGTGCTCACGGATCAGCTATGCTTGGGTCGCCGCCACCGCACGCCATATTTTCATACAAAAAACCACACTCCTGCCACAGAAGAAACCCAAATTCTCGAGCAAATGCTGCCATCTTGTGGATGACATGCAATGTAAACCAGAAATGCGCGCTTCTTCACCTGACCACTAAAGGGGAGTAGCTATTCTGCTCTCGTCCAAAGCAGAGGGGTAACAGTTTGGGCAGGACGAGCTCCGTCCGTACAAAGCAGTTAAGGGTTTATTTGTA
This sequence comes from Rhipicephalus annulatus, assembly GCA_013436015.1. Classification (NCBI taxonomy): domain Eukaryota; kingdom Metazoa; phylum Arthropoda; class Arachnida; order Ixodida; family Ixodidae; genus Rhipicephalus; species Rhipicephalus annulatus. Next base: position 232,210 of record WOVY01009667.1, read on the forward strand.
GGCTTGTGCGGATATTCGAATGCTTCGAATATTCGAACGAATAGCAGCGTATTCGAATTTAAATTATTGAAAATTTCGAAGTATTCGCAAAAAACAAATAAGTAATCCGAAATTACTGCCCGTAAAGGTGGTTTCGCTGCTGTGTAGTTATGCTGAACCATGAAAGCACCTATTCAGGAGAAGTGTGCTCTGCCGCGAAGCCCTTCTACAAATTTAAAGGGGCCCTGCAACACTTTTTGAGCATTGTCAAAAAATGCTGTTGATCGGTAGTAGAGGCTCCATACAACACACCAGCCAAATATTATAGCTCAGCACGCGGCCTGGTATTCACAATAACTTCTCAAAGTCAGCTGAAGATTGCTCTCTTCTCTCGGCAAACGACTCCACGAGCTCAAAAAGCACGCATGACGCATTTTCTTTCCGCGTGCCATTCCTCCCTGCTTAACGCCCAGCGATTTCGTCGGGACGAGAAGAGGTAGTTCACTTGCAGCATGCGAGAAATCATTGCAGCTCTGCGCTTACTGGGCGGACTCTAAAATTTTTGCGGCGGTGACTTCGTGAGGCAGCTTCTTTAGTGAATACATTCCATGGCTACTTGAAAGTTGAATGGTCTCTTTAAATAAAAATATTACCTTCAAATCAATTAAATTTATTGAGCTTAAAAGCTTGTTATGATGGCTTATATGCTCTAAGTATAATAAATTTTAAAATGTTATGTATTTTAAGGGTTATGACTCGCATTCTGATGAAAGCCAAATCCTGCTCCTACTCAAAGTTGTTTAGACTTTCTTTGAACCAAAAGAAAAGGCGTTTGCGTAGAGGCCCTATTTAAATTTTTTCAAGATATTGTGCAGTTTAGTTAGGTCATGATAAATATACCCATTTTTTTATGTCATACATACTATTCAAATTCGATCTGAAAATATTCGTTCGAAATCACTACTTCTTTCGAGCCATAAATTCACTATTCGCAAAAGCCTAGGGTTTAATGATGTTGATAAGTTGCCGCGTATTGCTGCCAACTAGCTTCCTTGCTTAGCTGTGAAACAGGACCATGAAGCCAACTTTGTGAACCAAAGCTTGCATCCTTTGTCTTTACTTCAGCTTTAAATTCAAAATTTTTTCTAATGTAGATTATACGGGGGGAAATGCAATTATGTAATGCACTTTGCGTGTTTTGCATGCTGATAGGGTTCAAAAGGCTAAAGCCATTATGCATGTAATCGCTCGGTGCAAGCCACACATGATTGTAACATTCTTAAATGTTTTTGACAATTCTAATCATACCGAGTACACACCGTGAGGACCCTTGTATATTCTTGAACCTAAGTAAGCACCATTGATAACTCTGGAATGTGTGCATGTATAATAACCTATTTTGGGAAAGATTGGATTACCCACGACTGTCTCACCACTGTTATTGTATTGCGAGTGCTACTTCCTTTAGAGAGAGTTTATTTATTTACAAATTCTTTTTTACAACTCTTACAGTGCTCACATGGGCGATTAGTGTAGGGGGGGGGGTGTAATACAGTTAAACCTAGACTTAAAGAAAATTTTAAATTCCCAGAAAAAATTGTTATAAAGAGTATTTCGTTGCATGCATGTTCAATATGAAAATTTGAAAAATAAATGGGCAAATTAAACCAAAGGGGAACTGAAGGCAAAGCTCACTCAAAACACTTATTTAGCGGTAAAAAAAAACTGTATTATTATTGTGTTGGCAATTATATGAACACTCTTGATGGTTTTTTGCCATCGTCGCCATGTTCCGAAACATGTCTAAATTGATAATACAGTCAAACCTCGTTATAACGAAGTTGAAGGGGGAGTCGTAATTACTTCACTATAACCATTAGTTTGTTATAGCCAATATCTATATCTACCGACAATTAGCCAGCAAGAGAAAATGTACTCGCCACCGAATATCACAGCAGCCTGTCCTGCTGGGAACAACAGCCATCGGAAGGCAAAAAACTAGCAAAATAGTAAAGAATAATGCACTTTATTTATGCCAAATTCAGCGCACCAGATGGGAGATAACTTAAAAAAAAAAATAGTTCTTACTAGACTTTTGCTGACTCTTCCTCATGCGGATGACTGCTTTTTCAGCTGCAGCAGCTATTTGGAGTCCGTCCCTGCTGTCATCGTAAGCACCAAAAAAACGGCCCAGCAGGTCTGTCGCATCAAGCGCTTGCGCGGCATCGGTACATTGGGTGTCAACACATTTGTCACTGTCGTCATGCACCGTCGTCACCGCGGACACAATATCCGCATTTGACAACTCTTCGGTTGCCACGGCATTAGCATCGGCATCGACGTACGTGCAGAAAGTGATCGCACTCAGGCACAACACTGGCGTCAAGGAAAACGTCTCCCGACTTCAGGGCCTGGTTGCCTGCGGCACCCATTGGTGACATCACCGAAATCTTTAGCCACTCTTTTGTCTTTACGCTGCACTTAACGGTTCAACATTGCCGACTTCTGCTCGATTGTTATATTTTTGCGCTTACGTTTGCCGCTGCTGTTGTCCATCTCGTGTCTAGCACCGGAAACTGATTGAGGTATTGTTGCTCTTTCATAGCGAATGACAAGCAACAAAGCTACAATCTCCGCCGTCCCTGTGCGGAGCCTGCCAAAGGGGAGAAGGAGGTCAGATGCGCGGGCAAGTCGAGTTCTACAGAAGAGGGGAGGACGGCTGACACGCACGCTCGTGCGAGTTGCAGCGCGGGCAAACTCATTAGTTCCTGAAGAACGGGGAGGCAGGAAGACTTGCACCACACGCGTGTTGGCAGGCAGCTCCGGGGGAGTGCAAGGCGCGAGTTTTGAATTACCACAGTTGCGATGAGACGTAAACCATCGCGCGCTATAAGATATTGACGTATACCAAAATGATCAGTAAATGCTCGTTGTGGTCGAAGAATGGTTCGTTATATTCATTGTGAGAAAATTTTTGCTTCCTTTTAATGGGGTTTTAAATACATGGGCGTCTATGGTAAATTTAAGGGGAATTGCATTCATTCTATCTATTAGTTCGTTATATCCTGCTTCATTATAATGAGGTTCTACTGCATGCCCCCACGCATCGTAACTTTTACAGGTGGGTAAAATCACGCGAGCGCTGCTGAAGCAGAGATTTAGGCTTGTGCGAATATTCAAATAGTTCAAAAACTTGACTGAATAGTAGAGTATTCGAATTGGCTTCAATTTGCACTTATATTATTGAAAATTTTGATGTATTTGCTATGAACGATTAGGTGTATATTAATCTGCGTCTGACTGTAATATACCCAGGCATTGCGTAGCGTGACCTCTCAAGAGAGGTTGCTGCTGCAGTGGCTACATTGAGAAGCAATTGCCTTTCGGCCCTTAGACACAAGGGTGCTGATGAGTCATTTGTGCTAGTGCCAAATATTTTTACACATGCTTTTATTATCAAAACCTTTTGTCACCCATTTTTACTATCCATATCACGCCATTGCCATGGTTTTATTAATTATGTTTTTACCCGCGTTAGCGAGAGGAAATTTAAGGTCCCTATACAGCCACGCACCATATCATTGTCCACATATTTAGTCACTGAAATGGCGCTTTTTGGCCACCAATTGGCCCTTGCGCCATTAATCCCTACACATCAATCTGCATCTGACTGCTTGTAAAGGTGGTTTCACTGCAGTGTTTGGGTGCTGAGCTGTGAAAGCATGTAATCAGGGGAAATCGGCTTTGCCGTGAAGCCCCTTTTCAAATTCAGAGGGGCCCTGCAACACTTTTTCAGCATGACAAAAACAAACAAAAAAAAAACGCTGCCGATCGATGGTCGAGGCTACCGAGGACACGTGAGTGAAATATTAGAGTGCAGCACGTGGCCTGCAATTCACAATAAATTCTCAGTCAGCTAAAAATTGCTCTCTCTCTGCAAATGACGGTACAAGCTTAATAAATCGCTCGTCACAGCCATTGTGTTGTCTCTTGACCGTTTTAGCATGGCGTGCTTGGTCTTTACTGGGGCCGCCGCGAGAGGCCGCCACTTGTCCACGCCTACATGCGCAATCATGCTGGAAAGCTGTGTATTTTAATGAAAAAAAGATAAAGAGTGCTCAAGCTCATGAGGTGTGCGTGACGTACTTTCTTTCCCCATGCCATCCCTTCCTGCTTAGCTTCCAGTGCTTTTGTTGGGATGAGAAGACAGAATGCAATAGCAGCATGCGACAAATCTTCGCAACTCTGTTCTTACTGGAAGAATTCTATAAATTTGTGCGGCGATGAATTTGTGAGGCAATAAGCCTCTTTAGTGAATCCATTCCATGGCTAATTAAAAAAGTGTTACAGGGCCACTTAAATGAACATATTACCCTCAAATTGATTCATCATTAATTAAAGCATAAATCTCGTTATGATGGGTTATATGTATTAAGTATAATAAATTTTAAAATGTTACGTATTTTACAAGTTACCACTCGCATCCAACCGAAGATCGAATCCTGCTACTACTTAAAGTTGTTTAGACTTCCCTTGAACAATAAGAAAGGCATTTGCTTAGAGGCCCTATTTCTATTTAAAAAAAAGTTGTTGAAGTCATTAGGTCATGGTAAATATGCCCATCCTTCTTAGTGTTGTATATACTATTCAAATCCAATTCAGAATTATTTGACCAAAATCACTATTTGAACAAGCCTAGAGAGATCAAATGAGCCGGTTCATCTCTATAGCCTGGAGGGCGCACACGATAATTCAAATCAAATCAAATTTTATTTCAACATTTGTACAATGATGAGGACCATGAACAGAAAGCCAGCAAGGCTTGATGAGGTTCATGGCGTGTTAGACCGGCCGTCTAATGCTCAAACGTAAAGGAAACCACCTGTATGAAAAAACGTGAGGGGGAGGGGAGGTGATTTTAAAAGCACGGTCGTGACTGCTAGCACGTGTGCTGTTTTGACAAGCATCGGTGCACTTTCAACGTGAAAAGACTGCGTGAAACGAGCACTTCTTGCTGGAGCGACCTCACACCATCGTTTTGTAGCAGTTCTGTGATATTGGATCCAAAAAAGTTGGCTGCCAACTTTACTTCTTATAACATTGCAATTTGTTGCTATCGCATTCGTTGATTTGCATTCGCTGCATTGCATTCAAGGCACTGTTGTGTTGCCAGAGCTATTTGGCTAATCGCGAAGGCTACGGTCCTGCAAACTTGCGGTGCGGCACAGGACGGAAGCACACGAGGATTTTACCTACGAAGATTCCTCACTGTTACTGCGGTCTCGGAGAGTTTCCATCAGTGCCTAATCTGACATCTCTTTTGTAGTGACAACACGAGTGTCCGCATTAAAGAAAGCTAAAGCTCGTCGGGGTGGCCATTCTATGTGTGCGCAGTGAAACCATGCATGCATGCACTGCATCGAAAACGAAGAGCAAACGACACGGATATGGCGGAAAACTATTTGGTAAAGCACTCTCCTTATATCTGACGCTAACCAAAAGTGTGGTTTTCCAACGCAAAAGTAATCTCCTCCTTTTTTTTGTTTTCGGTTTGGAACATCTGTGCATGCACCTGTGGCGGCATGAATGGTGGCAACGCCGGCTTTTGGGTTGCAGGCGCGCCTTCCCGCCTCGGGCACACTCTCGTGAAAACGAGCGCTCACCCTTCCTTCGGATTCAGCGGGGCCACGAGCGTGCCGTGTGTATGGCCTCCGCTTCACACTTTGGTGGCGACGGGGCAACCGTGGAAGATGTATGCTCGTGCCAAAAGGACAAAATCCAAGGCAAAACTCCTAGATTGTTCAGAGCAAAAATTTGTTATATCAAGGTTGTCTCCTGATGTTACTTCTTTACATAGAGGTCGCAGATACATCTGCTTTGATGGAGTAAAGGTGGGGAATAGAAAAACTTCGTAATATCAAGGAATTCGTTATATGTAGGTTCATTATAGGCAGGTTTTGCTGTACATACTAATGTGTTATAAAAGGCAGAATGGTGACTTATCATTTTTCTTTAGTGAGTGATGTAGGACCCACACGACAAAAAAGATGCTCACTTGCAACTGAGTTTATTTAAAAAACGTTCACTGTAAGAAAGCTAAGGGAAGTGCATTGACAATAGACACTTTGACAAATAAAGGATTTCTCAGATTGGCATTGTTCTTGGTGACGGAGTCTGTTGTCAATGGGCTTGTGCCCTAGCTTCCTTGGTGGCTTTTTCGAGTAAACTCGCTTGTTAGTGAGCATCTCCTTTGTCATGTATTCTTTCTTTTTAATCAAATCCATGCTCCCCTGTGCAAGTTGTCATGCTGAATAGCACAACTGACTACTTTTAGGTTCATCGTTAACACTGAGGTGTATGTACGGATAATACAACTACATAAGGAAGTGCCCAAGGGTAAAAATTTATTAACATTGATGTATATTAACATCCAACAACAGCAAAAAGAAAAAAAGTCATACACAGCTTGCTAAAAAAAAAAAACGAAAGCATGAACAATGACTTTCTAGTGCGTACAGGCTGTGGTGAAATTTAACTATAAAGCACTAATGTGAATGATGCATGAGACACAAAGAGAATTTCTTGGGTTCCATTGATAAAAAAAATGAATATATTTAAGAATGTTGCTTCTTGTAGCAGACTCATGTATGTTTAATGTGCGATCGATACGGGTAAATGTATACCTAGGCCCCATTGTGTAGTTTTGTTTGTGAATACTCATTAAGCTGTGAAATATTTTATTATGAAATAGTCGCTAATGAAAAAGAGGCCATCCTAGAGTATTTCTGGCTTTGAAAGACATTCTTGAGAAGTTTTAATCACTTCTTACTGAGGGGTTGCTCTCAATTGCAAACGTTCTAGAGCATCAATGTTTGCTGTAGTAAAAAGTTCCCGAGTGTTACACGCTTACTCCATAAATCGGTGTATATATGGCATATACAGGGTTTACATCAGGCTGGCTAGTGCTTGCTTAAAATTACATCAGAAGGAGTTTGATGTGTTGCTAGCATTTCGTAAAACATCATCTATGTTTGCATTCAATGTTAAGTTGCTGGAAAAGTAACTCCAAGGTACTTGTATTGGACAAGGTATAACTGTGGTGTTTTCATAATATAGCTTGCCATCAGGGGCTGTTATTTGTTCGAGAATCGTAACAGATTGCATGTGGACAGATTCAGGGGCCTAGTGGAACACTAAGACATAGGCCACATAGTAGCTGTCTGATTTACAGAAAATGACACTGTAGATATAGCAATCTGCATATAACCTAACACAGCAAGACAGGTGTCAGTGATGAATATAAGTAAAAGGAGGGGCCCTGAGACAGATCCCTGTAGCACACCTAATAATGCAGAAACGTTAGACGAGTAGACGCAACCAAGTATCACACGTTGGTTTTCTCTTGAAACATGAGCTTCCAACCACTTCAGAAACCTATTTGACATGCTGAGGTGAGACAGCTTTTGTAAGATCAAGAGGACACCAATACCACCCATGATCAGTAAGCTAGTGCTTGGAAACAAGGATTGCCTCCACAGTACCAACCCCTACTCTACAAGACTATAGTGACTGGAGAAAATATGGCCACCTTGGCAATGGCAGGGCCACACTCTGTGATCGTACTGCCTGCGAGAAGAGCGGATGGTGTAAAGTCTGAAATTTAAGCTTTTTCTGTAGCATATAGTGATGCAACTCTTGGTAGATGCAATTGTGGCTTACAATGTAAGCATTATGCTTGCCAGCTCAAAATGGTGAGACCTGGTGAGGACCCCTTTAAGGCTAATGCGATGTATCTGCAGTAGAGCTCGACAAAATGGGCACTGGCAAAAGAAGAGTGACAGTGTTTGTAACAGTGGATCAACCTTTAAGAATTTGGAAATGCGGCAGAAAACGTACGACTAGGTCGTCACCTTCAACAACTGAGAAGTTGCATCATGTGTATTTCTACCTAGAAGACACAGCTAGGATCTGGTTTGAGAATTGAAAGTCACATTGCTGGACACCTTCACGAGTGTTGTCCATAAGGAAAAGATCGTACCTCTGCTAGATACATGAGGGTAGCTCGTGAACAAAAGCATAATAGTCTACATGGAAAAGGCTCCACTCATTTTGCTGCACCTACTGCAGCATGTTTGAAGAGACAAACGTCTACTTCGTGATGGGGCGAGTAAAACAACATTCTAACAAAACCACTGTTTGCTGAATCTATGTTGCGGACCTGAAGATTGTGGACATTTTAAATGTAGATAAGGCGATTGCAGTTCACTGATGACCAGCTATGCAAAAGCTGAAGTTTTAGGCACAGACTAAGTATGTGAGGCTATTAGAGTGGTCATACGTCAAAAGCTGCCTAAAATGTTCCCTGTATTTGAACCTCCGTTGTACTGATACAGCTGAACTTCAGAAGGGCTGTGCAAGCAGAAAGAGAGAGTGGGAGCACATAACATAGCGCAGACTGCCGGCTGCTTATTTCGCAAATAAAGCAGCCAATATGTAGGTGTGCCTATCGCAAATGCCATCCCCATGCACACAGAAGGGCCATCCCTTTGCGCACATTCGGGCAGCCGCAATGGCCCACAAGCAGCCGTTTCATCAGAAATGGTGTTTGTGATCTGCATGCTTACACATTGGCTTCACGGAATACCGAGGCAGCAATTTGCACTATTTTCTGTGTTCCTGCTTTTCCTTTAAGCTTGTGCAGCATGTGTAAAGTTCCGAGTGTGAACCTTGGACTAGTCTACGGATATAGCTGACGTTGTTCATAGGGCACTTGGTGTTCCCGAAGAGCTGCAGCTGAAACAAGAAGCTGCCACCTGCCGTGCTGTTGCCGCTCTACACTTGTGTTAAAGCTCTGTGCTGTTACAGTTTTGTTGCAACCACTACCACCTGCTCTTTATCACATCACCCTTATATGATCCTGCTCTATGACTCTAAAAGGAGTGACGTTTGGTGTGCCCTCAACACCTGCCCACTCTGCCAGTGCAAGAGATAAAAAGCTGGCAGGACGCAGCATAATTGAGTCTTGTACCAAGATGAGCGTATGTTTTTATGATATCTTTGTTTGGTTTTTGCCCTTTTCATGTGTAATCACGTATGGGTATGTATTTACATTCTGCACACCGAAAGTTTAGTCGTGAGTTGGCCCTTGTGCCATCTTGTTCTGTCGTGACGTTTCGTAGTAGTGGACAACTTGACCAGACTTGGCTGGTGTGTTTGTGCAGATCAGCCTAGATGACCTCCGTAAGGCGTCTGTAGTGCGCGACATGCAGCAATACATCTTGGCACGGCTGGATGGTGAGGAGGCACTGCGTCAGCAGCTGGGTGCTCGCGACACAGCCGAAGCCCTCAACCAGCTGCACATCAAAAGCAACGGCTGCCTGCTGTACCTCGAGTGCCTGCTCGACGGTGTGGCCCAGCGGTGGGTGACGCTGCGCGAGATACGACACATTCCGGGCACCCTCAATGGTCTCTACCTGTGGCTCTGCCAACGCCTCTTCCAGGCAAGTAAAAGGAACCACGGGTACTGTGAAGAAGTAGACTTTCATTACATCGGTTGTGTGTGCCATACTAAGAGAAATAAATGCAAGAAGTTGTCATAAATGTAGGGGTGTGCAAGTATTGTCAATTTGTCAAATACAAATAGAATATGTTTCAGGTTTGAAGCATAATCGATCTGTAAAATGCATATTCGACTTTTCCAGAATATTCCGCCATGGCAAAATATGTTAAGAGGCAAATATTGGAGCAAGTAATGTATTATTAGGCATGGGCCAATATCCAAGCACTTCGAGTATTCAGTTGAATATCACATCATTCTAGTTCACTTTCTCAAATTTAGACAATTAAAACGTCCTCAAACTTAGAAGTATTGAATCGAACAAATGGAAATACTATATTTACTCGCATAGTTTGCTCACATTTTTCTGCGATTCTGGGGCTCCAAGAAGCAGATGCGCAAGTCACGTGGGCATTTCGCGAACCCATACGAAATAATGTGCGATAGTCTTCACCCGTGAAGTATATACAGTCAAACCCGTTTATAACGAACTCGAAAGTGCCGCGATAAGTGGTTGTTATATCAGCAGTTTGTTGTATATGGACTCGCCCATAAAAATGTGCACTTGGCAACCAAACCATCTTTTTTTTTTTCTGTGTTCTTACTGCAAAGTGCTAACAAAGCCTCCGCTGACAAGTTACGCATTTCTGCGTGTTAAGCGACCCCTGTTTGCTCACGAATGAATTAAACCACGTTTGCAATGAACTCACGTCATTCCATTGAAGCGTGGTACTGCCAAGTCGAACCAATCATTCCTGGTTAGTTGTGTGCAGCGCGTACTTGACTCTCGCCGTCACTTGCCAGGTTCTATGCAGTCAAATGCATGCGCATGTTTGTGCGTTTTTCGTGCATATTTCACTCGGGATCGTGTTCGGGTGCGCCAAGCAGTTTGTTTGTCTTGTTAACATAGCGAAGACATTTTTCAAGCAAAGTGTGCAAGCGGCTTGGCATGACGCGGTGATGGCAAACTTATGAATGGTAGCATGGTGCACTTGTACCGCTGTCAGTCTGTCGAGTAGATATCTGCAGGTGACTGTGATAAGTAAGCTTGCCAACGATGAGTCAAAATGACCAAGTCATCGCCACTGGCCACCTCACAATCGCTTTTTTCTGATGCTTATTCATTCAGGCACCGCCGCAACTGCGCAGAAGTCGTTATTGCTAATAGACCGGTCCCCGCCAATACCGAAAGGCGGAAAATCATTTGGCGGCACATTGTGGTGTCGGCGAGTTGAGCGTCACAGTGAACATTTATGCGATAAAAAATTATCGCTTCTTGAGGGGGGGGGGGGGGCAAAAGGGGACTTATGACTTCTTGCATTCGAAATCGTTTTTGGTTAATCGTCGGCAGTCGTAGATGCCGAGGACGAAGTCAGGAAAGTTAGCCGTGAGATAGCTGCTGCAAGTATTCATGCTGCATCCGATTTCTTGTTTTCCCCTTTACTCGCTGCTCAGAAAACTTTCTGCACGCGCATTGCTCGATATCAATACAGCGACTTGGATGACTTGAGACCCCTGTAGTACCCCTTGCACGATGGTGCACGAACAGATAGAATCAGACTTGTCTAGAGCGCCCAGCTGGCTGCTCTAGCTGCCGTACTTTTTTTTTGTTTTCAGAATTATGTAATGAGACACGCCGTGATGATGCCAAATATGGTCATACTATTTGTTAAGTTCTTGTGCTATAATGTAGGCATCAACGTAAGCTTGTAGCTAACACGAGATAGAATCCGTGGCCAACAACACTGTCGACAGGCACGTGTTCCGCTGCTCTAGATAAGTGGGATTTTGTGAACAACGAACGGGGCGTACAAATGGACCTCCAAAATGGCGTGATGATGGTGTGGCCGCCTTGCAAACAAGTATCAGTCCACACCCTTATATGGCTGCTCCAGAAAGTGGAGCACTTTCGCCCAGTCACTTCACGTTGACAGTACAGGGTAGAAGGGCCGTATACCAGCTGTTTTTAAAGCCTGCCGAAATAGTGCGCCAGCCTTCACACCCTTAAAGGGCCCCTAAACCACCCAGCGGTGGAAATTTAGTTGAGGTAAGGAAATTGTGCTCGAGTTTATAACAAACACGTAGTCGTGAGAATTTTTCAAAACAGTGCCGTAATAGCAGAGTTACACGCATTTGATGATCGAAACGCGACGATCGCTTCTTTCTCTCTTTCCTACGCTACCCTCTTCCAAAACCGCTTGGCCCCTCCTCACTGAGTCAGCTGAGTGCCCCTCCTCATCTCGCGTGGCCCTGTTCGAGACGCCCTGTTCGAGATGTCTACTTCCGGTTGCCGCGATCCGCCACTCCGACAACCAAGCTTGCCGTCAACTGTGTTCTGTGTGTCATCTGGGTGCACTGATTGTTGACTAACCGCTGTTGCTGTCGTGCCGGCCCGGGCCCCTACGAATCATGCCGGTATGGACCCTGTGTTGCGTTACGGGCCGCAGATGTCGATTCACAAGCGGCAACACGACCAAGAACAGCAAGGTGCGTGCGAACAGCTGGTTGCAGAGTGACCGGAATTCTTCGGTTTTCGTTCGGCCAATCGCAAGCACGGAAAGTGGCAACGTCATTGAGTTTCACTGGTGATGTCACACATGTCAGTGGCGAGAATGGCGAGGACCGGAAAGGAGAAGCTATTGTTTTTTTTCGAAATTGTGGCGCGCCCACTACCTGTAGCGCTGTGGCATATGGCATCGCTGATCGCGACGGCATTCTGCATGCAATGTGCTTGTTTACTTCAAATGTTTGGGAAAATATTGGAGGTTGTTTAGGGGCCCTTTAAAGTCACAAGTTCATATAACTAGCCCCCCCCCCCCCTTGCGGTCCTACTTCCTTTTTGATCCTTGAAAACGGGCGGTGCGTTCCTCTCTGCTTGAGTAACAATCGATGGCAGGCCTGACACAGGGAGTGATGATATCGCATCCATCCTCCACGCAAAGGAGATACGTCGGCTCTTTTATCTCCTGTTTAGCCTCGTTCATCGCTCCCACTCGCGCACTTTTATCCACTTGCAAAACATTATACGCGGGAGGATGTTAATCAATTTGGACAGTACTCAAAACATGACGGTGATCCAGTGACGTAGCCAGGGGGGGGGGAACATCAGGGATGCCCCTCCACCCAAATATTTTTTTTCCATGGCACATATCGTGCAAAATGACCATTTGCCTGCATGCCCCCTCCCCTAAAAAATGAAAAATATTTCTTCCTGTGTCCCTGGCGACGGCAAAATCCAGAGTCGAGAGTGTCGATATAATTGTTATCGCAATAAAAAAATGGCCCTCACCTTGTAGTGTACTCGTATCAAGAAGGATTAAGGCCGCTAGCGTGGGTTCAGTCTGAGCGAGCCGCAGGGCATGCGTTAACCGTCGCCATGGCGAGAACACGATACTGCTCTAGGCCGCAACACTTTATTGCCTGCGGCAACACCAAAAAGACAGTACAAAGCCTGTTGCAAAAGCGCGGCGGTAAAGCAAATGGGCTTATCCACGCCACGAGAGAGAAATACTACACGGAGCGCCGCGAGCACGTCTCCGGGGGCACAAGTGATTCATGGGGACACCGGGACAAAAGGGCTTGGTTGCTCGAGCAAGGGCAAAAATGCGCTTGCGCTGGCTTCGGAGAGATACAGGTCGATGCAGTCTGACCACGCATTAGGACACCGCCCCAATTCTTGTACTGTCGAGGGTGGGTTCTGCATTAGCCCAGCGAAGAGCTCTTGCTTTACTCCTCGCATGAGGAATCAGACTTGTCCTCGGGCATGTCTGTATCTGAATGGCGAAACAGCTTGGTCAAGTTTCAAGCAATGTCTCAAACATGAGACAGCAGTATCTGTAAATAATAATTTCTTTCGTGAATAGTGCAATGCTTTCGTTTGGGAGCCGGGTGCAGGTTTCGAGAAGAGTTCCTGCCCTCTCCTTACGGATGGCGCTCGTGAATGTAGCGTAGAACCTCGTGCAAAATATCTCCCACATTGTTAGCGTTTGTTCTTGGTTTTTAAACTAGGTACGAGCTGCGTCCTCCAAGGTGAAGTGCACATGTCAAAGCTTATGTTTGGTGGTCCAGGCACTGAAAGTGGTGACTTCATCGAATGCTTCGAGCCAGCTTTCTGGGTTCTTGATTTACTATCCGCGAAAGGTTTTTGGCTCCTTGGGCTGCCGGAGAACAATAGGAGCAGGCTGCGCAGAGGTGGTCATCGTTGCCGCTGTCGATGTCGTGATACAGGGCTGCTTGGTTTTTTCGGGAAGGGGCCCATACTCTGGTGGCAGTCCCTTCTGCCTGCGGCTTGCTCACTGTTCGGCATTAGTGTCGGCGTCTTCTTTGCCGCTTGGGCTGAGTTCGCGGCTTTGCGGAAGCGTCTGGAACATCAAAGAAGCAGCAGCTCCACCAGATGTCATGGAGTCATGACGTGGACGAAGAGAGCAGACTCGATGTTGAGATGAAACTGTTTTTTTCGGCCGTACTAGTAGCCAGGAAACTGAAGGTCAGATTACAGCAACACACAGGCATTGATAGCGGCGAACAGAGCATGGGCCGTCGATCAACTGACAAGCGGTGAAGGGTGTCGAAATTTATACACATGTCGTTGAATATTCCCGTCTTACCACTGTGTGTCGGGCAAGCTCTGAAATGATCTCGAGTGTTTGTGTCTTGCATGCCATCTGATTGTGCATGCCATGATTGTGAACTTTCTCGTACAGCAAGACGCAGCGAAAACCGAATAAAACAAAAGTGAACATCGATTGTGGCACTATTTTGGAATCAGATAGAAAAAGTGCTACAGAAACTGAATGAAATCATTTTTTTATGCCCCATTGGGAGTAAATCTGTTTATGACTTCTAATTATCTCCGGTTTGAGGGAACTGAAGCTAGCTTGTCGCCATTGCGCAGGCTTTGTCGCCTATTTCTGCTGTTCTGGTGTCCTAACATGACTCTTACCTCCTCCGCTGTTCGGCGACGCTGGGAGAGCGGGAGTGACATTAACACTCTCAACTGGTAGCGGATGTCGATTATGGAGCTGCGCTCGAGACGTAACTCACGCGCACGGCAGGAGTCAGAGAATCTCTCCGGTCAGCGAACAGCAAGCATGCCTTTTCTTACCCGTCCATCGGCTTCTTTGTTCTTAAAGCTCGCTCGCTCAGACTCACCAATGGTGCCTTCCTTGCGTTTTGTGGCAAATGCTTACCTTTCGTTGCCCCTTCCAAATGCTAGGCTGAAAAGTGGCGCGGTGTGTTCGCACATGGTCGTACTACGCGAGCTGTACCTATCGAGCGAGCCAAGTTTGCCCTCGTGCGAGCGATCGGGCCCTATAGTCACTGATCGTGAGAGTGCACAGCAGTTTTTTTGAGGGGCTGTTTCTCTCTACGACGTGTCGCCGTGAGTCTGTCTAGTTCGCGGAGACGTGCTCACAACACCTCTGTGTTTACTTTTGCCCATGTCGTGGATAAGCCTCTCTTGCTTTCCCGCCACCTTTTGCAGTGGGTGTGGTACTTCAGTTTGGTGTTGCCGCAGGCAGTAAAGTGTTGCAAACCGTTTGAGAGCAGTACTGTGTACTTGCTATGCTGCGCTCAACACCTTGGTTGTGCGAGCGCGCGTGTGTGGCAGCGTTAGTCACGTGAGGTGACGGTGAAAGCGGCCCTATGGCTCACTAAGACCGAGCCCACGGTAGTGGCTGTACTCCTGTGGGATAGGTGCACACTACAGGGTATAATAGACCCATTAACTGTTTACATAAAATTCTGTTGTAACAGTACTTGATCTTGCATACTCGTTTTACAATATACTACAATCCGCCTCACTACGGAGGTATTTTGTGATGAGGTTATACTGTATTATCGTTATGTGCTGCTTCAGTTACAGTGGTGCTGAAACACAAATTTTGGCCTCGCGTTATTTTGCTGCAATGGGTTGCTGGGGGCCTGTTAGCAAAATAGATAATTATTTACAGGCTCCTAATTGCTAACCAGTCTCAGGTTTGGTTTGAGAGAGCTTCAGAAACGACAAGCCACCAGGTGCAAATATCGCCGCCTAGCGTGTGCAATGCTCGAGCACAGCAGCACACAAAGTCTGTTGGAACAGTTCTTGGATTTTATGTACTCATTTTACAACAGACGAAAATCCTCTTCATTCTAGAGGCCTGTTCGAACGAGGTTAAACTTTAATATCATTATGTGCTGCTTTAGTTAAAGTGGTACCAGAACACATATTTTGGCCTTGTGTTATTTTGCTGCAATTGGTTGCTGGGGGCCTGCTGGTCATAAATAACACTGCACATTGTTTGCAGCAGTCCAAGACAGAATTAATTACAAGCTCCCAATTACCAACCAGTCTCAGTTTCAGTTTGAGAGAGCTCTAGAAACGACAAGCTATGTGCAAATATCACCACCTTGCGTGTGCAATGCTTGAGCACGTCGGCACACCGAACTGTGACGCAATTCTATACAGTCCGCATGAAGCCCGTTCGAACAGGAAACGGGACAGCAGTATCGTCAAACACAACATTCTCAATGCGTGCGCCATGACCATTAATTCACGAGCAGCTGCCAAGTAGTAGTCCAGAAAAGGGATATTGTAAGTCCTTGTGGCTTCGTGCCACAGATGGGTAGTTGTCTAATATCCCTTTTTTAACCCTTCTGCCACCTTGCGGGTCTCCTCAGAACTCATTTGCATTACAAATAGTAGTCTGCTGGATCAAAAGCGGCAAAAGAAAAATGGTGGTTATGATGTCACCGCAAAATGCGGTGCAGAGCACTCCATCACACAAGCAAACTTCAAAATTCATGTTAATGTCTTCATGTTGCATTCGCTGTTGATATTTTGCCAATGATAGATGCATGTTCATAGGAATTCATCTCACAGGCTCTCTTGGCTGCGAAGTTTTGTGTCAGTGCACCTTTAAAAATAGACTATTGTGACGCAAGGAACACCCGGACCTTTCTTTCAGGTGTCGGGGTCCGCCGTAAATGATGCTGTTTTTAATAAAATGTGCGAGCGTTTTCATGCATACAATAGCATTGCCTTGCCAGTTTTCCTTCTAGGTAATTGTAAGAAACTGTATAGATGAAGAGGATTGAATTGTCTTCTTTTTTTTTTTTTTTGGCAGCGGCGGCAGTTTGTACGTGTGCAACCCATTCTGCATGTGCTACTGGCAGCTGCGCAACCGCTGACGGCAGACGAGGTGTTCCTGTGCCTGTGGACCCGCAACCAACTGCTCACACACGACGAGTTCGGTCGACGGTTAGCCCTGCTGTCGCGACTGCTCATTGAGCGTGAGGACGGCTGTCTGCTGCTCTTTCACCACAGCTTTGCCGAGTGGCTACTCGATGTGAAACATTGCACCCAGAAGTACCTCTGCCATGCGGCTGAGGGACACGCCATGCTTGCCATGATGCAGACACTGCGAGGCCCACAGCTGCCGCCCACACAGGTGGTGCATGGGCTCTTTTTTTCTCCTGTGCAGGGTTTCAATTTTATGGCATAACAAGCACAATCTTCTTTTGTTTGGCCACATCAGCTATAGTAGGGCTCGACAACCTTGGGCCTAGTTCCATGAAGCTGACACAAGCCAACCGGGGTCCACAAGGAGAATTAGTTGGGAAGGGCATTTGCAGGGGAAACATGAAAATTCTGTGAAGTGACACTAATTTCTGAAAGTAGATTAAAAATGAAGTTTATTTTCACGTATGTCACAATTGCAGGACATATAGGTCGCAAGCGAAAATCCCATTTGGGGGCACAGGTCTTAGAAATGAAAAATCATAAAAAAAAATGATTTTCTGTATATAGTATTTTTGTAATATAGCAGTATTATCATATTTCACAAATGCTGGCCCAGTTATTTACACCTTGGATTTCAGCTCCTGCAGCCATTTATAACAATGACAAGGTATATTTTGATTAAGAAGCATAAAAAAAAGAGGGTTGTTTTAATGAGATGCTAGTTCTGGATGACGTATGCTGCAGCATTGTGAAGAAAGATGGAGGATGTAACTGACATTGGCAGAAAAAAAAAAGGAGATAGAGTGTCCACTTGCGGCCGATTTTATTAAAAAAAGTAAGCATGCAGAGATGTGTGCCATTACAGCTGCGCAAAACATTGGTGAACAATTTCAAGCTTTTGGCATCAGAATAGCAAAAAATTAAAATAATTGCATTGCTTGTTTATGCAGGGTGAAAAACATATCACTGATGCACACATCTTGTTTACATTGAAATATGCTTCCAAAAGTTCACGTGCCATAGTGTTCTCGCTCCTTCCATGCATGCAAATATTTGTCAGGTCCAGCCCACATATGCAAGGTTCACAGTGCATAGATAAATGGGCATTCATGTTATTTTTTATTGAAAGCTCATGTTCCTGTGCCGTGTCATTAACGCAGTGTCCAGTGGAATTACCTAGACCACGCAAGCACTGCGCAAGGTACAGACGGCCTTGCATGTTTTTTTTACCCCAAAGGGTCAGATGCTGCAATGCGTGGATGTTTTTTTTTTTCTCAAATAAAGTTAGGTGCAAGTTGAGCACTCTATCTTGTCCCCTTCTATTTTTTGTCTGTGTCCTTAACCTTTCTTCAGAATAGTGAAGCCTAACAACACATTGCAGTAAGCAGTAGGCAGGCAGATTATGTTCTTGGTGGCTACTTATTATATAGCAAAAATATTTAAATGTCATCCATTAAACGTTGCTCAAAATCTGTTTGCTAGCATTTTTTTCAAAACAAGCTTTTACTCGTGTCAATTTTTTAAGCATTAAGATAGCTACAGCTGTCACGTTTTTTGCTGTATGAAGCTAAATGCCTAAAGCTCAAACTGCTGTGAGCAAATTCTTTTTTTTTCTTATGGTATAATTTTTTAACCCACCCTTGTTTTTGATCGATAGTAGTTGTACTCAGCTAGATCCGCTCTCTTGCCACATACTTTGTGTTTGAAAAGCAATTTTGCCAAAAGCACCATAACACACATGCTGTTAGAAATAGCATTACTTTTGTTCTAAAGCCTTTAACAAAAGTCTACTTGAAGATCTACAATCTGCAGAAAAAACTGAATAATTAATAAATTTCATTCTGTTAACCCTGCTAAAAAAAAAGAAAATTAGGGCAGAAACGTACGACGGTGGGACAGCAGCCACAGAGTGCACATTATGTTACCCAGCTTCCTATCGGTGACACAGTGAAACAGGGTGTCCGCCACACATCACAATTATGTAAAATTCAAAATAAAAATAAGTATAACAGGAACATGACTTGCAAAGAAATGTCGAGAGTCTGCTGCGTGAAATGCAATGTTTTTTTTGTTTCTCTGTTGTGTTGTGCAGGTGCAATACTTGGCCCACCATTTGTTGCGGCTGCCAGCTTGTGATGCTGTGCAGCCCCAGCACCTGACTTTGTGGCTGCTCTACTCAGGGGTGCCTCTGGAGTGTGCCTTCTGCCCTAGTGTGGGCAGTGTGGTCATCCCCAGGGACCCGGCCGTGCTCAGGTATTTTGTGCTTCGGAAATGCAATGCAAAGCTGGTGGCAGCCAGAGCACGAGCTCATTGGTTCGTGGCACCAAGAGGTGTGCTGGAGGTGCAGACAGAAGCCTTAGCCACCACTTAGCTAGCTAAAAACGGCAAGGTTACAAAGGGCTTGGTGGAATGCCTTTTCATATTTTTTCAATATTTACTTAAAGGTGTTGCTGTGTGATACGAAAAAGATTTATTAATTCAGATTTCTTACGAGTGCATGCTTTGCCAACTCTCCTGATTTGCCAGAAAGACTTACCAGTCCTCTGAATTGTGTGAGCAAGGCAATAAATTTGATCCCTGAGCGCACCCAAAGTGAAAACAACAGAGGATGGTAAACAAAGAATAGAACAGCGCTAAAGATGAGACGAGAAAAAGACACAAACACATCCCATCTTTAGTGCCGTTTTATTCATCATTTAGTGTGCACCAATCAGCCCAATCAAGCACACTGACAAAGGACGGCAGTTGTGGAAATTTTCTGGCCTTGGGAAACCTTAACAGCTTGCCTCGAAGCCTCTCCTCTACCCATTGGTGTAAAGGAAGGGTGCCGTGTTTGTCTGGCCTTTTGGTTATTGACAGCTCAGTATGTTATCTATATCTATGCGAGGAACTCACAATAACATCTAGCTGCGGCGCACTCAAACTTAGCTTTGCTGTCATACAATGTTATGCAGTGAAGTGGGCTAAGTGTGGGATGAGGCTATTAGATTTTACGGGTCATAGCACATTTTACGTTGCGTGCATGCATTAGTAATTCCACACGTGTGCTATAATTATAAGAACTGGTTTGAAAAGTTTACTGCAATCATACAGAGCTGTTTGTTAAAATATTACTGTCACCTAATGTAGTAACAAATGAAAACGTGACCATTTTTTTTTTCTCTTGTCGTGAAGTCATCTCCTCCTTTCTTGGTTTACTTAAGGGGGGAGGCTACCCTGGAGACCGAACTTTTTTATTTTTTAAGATATCTGGATGAAACTTTCAGGGGTTGTTCACTACAATAAAACTAGCACAACTGCTAAGTTTCACGAAGCTATGTTTCTTAGTTCCAGAGTTATTGAGGTTTAACTGGGTGCTTCACATGGGTGCCTGAGGAAGAGTCGTGAGAAATCCCAGGACATAGTAGAAAGCTGAAATTCATTGTGGTCATTCCTTGATAGCTATCCCAGGGCGCTACAAAGTCGTTTTTTTTAATTTCCCTCCCCAAAAATTTTCACGCAACTTTGAATTTGATGTAACCAGTAATGACCAGATTCATCAAAAATTAATTGTTTATTATAAATTAACAGCACCAATTTTCAAAAAAGGAGCTTGTTACGCCCTTGCAAGGTCATTCAGGAACAGAATAAAAGAAACGGCACACAAATTCGATGAACGGTTTTCGAGTTCTTGCTTTCCTCAGCACCACAACTAGCAAAAAAATCCGTTCTGAGAAAACAGGCCGAGAAAGTTCAAAGCACGTGTTTTCTTCAAAAAGCTCCAGCACAGTAGCTAGAAGTGTCCTGGCGCACTCTTTTCTTCTTTTGCCTGGCCTCCATCTTCTCTTGGTGTCTTTTAGAATTCTTTTTTAGGCATAAAGCGCCTTTTTCACGAGCTCGCTGGATGGCCAGATGACCTGGTTGAAGTCCAATGGAGTCCGATATCACTTGGGTTGCTTTGCAGCAGCCGGCATTGTAGCGCAGCGCTGCTTCATGCAGTGCTGTTTCTACCGCGATCAAAGATGAGTGTTGTTCCTTCGGCATCAGAGACCACAGAATGGAGTGGAATGATTCTGATGCATTTTGCGTCTTCGCTCCCAGGCAGCACTGAAGAAGCGACTTTTGTGACAGTCTTTCGTAGATGGGCAGCATAGCTGCAGCGACATAGTCCGGTAGGCTGTGTTTATGTTTTGGCTGTGGCTCACGCTTTGCCTCTGCAGCTCTATGGCGGCACCACGATTGAGCCCCCTCTGGGCAAAGTTCATGGTGAGGGTCCTGGTCAGTCGATGTGACGTGGTGATATGTTGCCATCACTGCACGCTGCATGGCTGTTAGGTCAGTTGAATTGTTTCTCAGGGCCCAACCATAATATCCTGTCAGCTTTTCAATGAGGGCTTTAGTCAGCTTCCCCTTCCCACTCAGTGGCTTATCACTTTTCTGCACAATGTTTCGAAGAGCACTTCCAATCCTTTTCTGAACATGGTTCAGACATTCTTCTTTTACAATTGGCACTAGCCCGTACACATTCTCTTCTGTGAGGGCAGCGAAGGTACGGCTGTCTCCGTCGGACACAAGAGTGGTGTACCGCAGGCCGTGCTTGTATACAGACCGCCCAAAGAGAGTCAAGCCTGCCTCCACTTCCATGCTTCCAGATTTTGCGTCGAGGTTTGGGCCCTGTTTGGCATCCAAGGCAGTGGTTTGAAAGAACTACAGCATCCAAGATGAGACCTGTAAAGAAGTCAATTACCGATCCCACTTCGATGTGTGATGTGTGACCCCGCTTATGCCATGTGCCATCGTACATTACGGTGATGTCCTTGCAGAAGCTGGGGTCCATTTCTTTATATGCTTTGATCGCTGCTGTGGCAGAATCAGCATAAAACTTCTCCAAAGCGGGGGCCTCTGGCTTCCTGAACGTCTCTTTCAAGTGCTTTTGAAACGTCTTGTGGTGAAGACCTCTGTAAGAGACGTTCATGGCAGCCCAAAAGTCATTAAGAGCTGTTTGCCCCTTGCCTATTTGCTTTATAGCCATTGTGGCGCGGACATTTACATCGAAGGCCTGCGTGTCCTTTTTGCGGGGTGATGTCCATAATTTATCGACGGTGCCACAAGAGGCGCACACGACTTCAAGTTTTGTTGCAAGTCCAAGCTTGGTGCTCTCTCGGACAGTCATAGCACCTTTTAAGCATTCTTTGCACACTGTGCGGTTGAACACGACGTTAAAGATGTTCATTTGAACGAGCGAAAAATGTTCGCCCTCACTTGTCACTGCAGGTGCAAGAGCCGGCTGCATCAGTTGAAATTTCTTCTGCGTCGCCGGCATAGACTCGAGTTCAGCGCGAACGGCGTCACGACGTTTCGCATTCGCATCGATTTCTTCCTTCGTTAGGAAACGCGTCCGCAGATGAAGCGACGGTCCACTCACGCTCGATGGCGGCACCGATTCAGACGAAGTGCTGGGTCCGGCGATATCAGAAGCACTCGGTGTCACGCTCGATGGCACCGATTCAGACGAAGTGCTGGGTCCGGCGATATCAGAAGCACTCGGTGTCACACTGGATGGCATCGATTCGGAGCACGTGTCGAGCCCGGCGATCTCGGAAACATTCGGTGCATTTGCGGCTCCAGCCACACTCGATGTGTCGGATTCTCGACTGGCGACAGCCGACAACACAGTTCCGTCGCTGCAAGCGTCTACGCAGTCGGCACCCGCAGCAGAATAGCGGAATTTCGATGATCGTACAAGCCGCATAGCGTGCCTCCGCGCACCGGACTTCTGCACTGACTTCGGCTTCGTTGCACAGAACTAGAGCAAAAAGAAAAAAAAAAACGAGAGAAAATGATCGAAACGATAGCACAAGGCGAAGAGCGGCTCGTAAGCAGACGTCTGTCGAGGCGGATGGAGCAGAGAGCAACAACGAAGCGAGCGCGCTGGACGCGCCATCGAGAGGAGCGACCGCCCCCGCTGCTGCACAGCAGCCAATGGCGGGCACGCTTTCTCTCGCGAGGTATGAATGCGCTGCTCTAGCCAATCAGCGCTCCGCATCGCATCGCGGGAAAACGCCAATAGCGTCTCAACTGTGCTGCCGACGCCATTTTGCAAGGCGGCGAACGAGAGAGAAAGAATTCACGGTCAAAACAACACCAAGATGGCGCGGGACGACCGCATGGTCCGGGAATGGCGCGCGTGCGAAGTTTGGTTTGATTTTGAGATTTGCGCCTGTTTTGGACGCCGCGGCGGCCTCGAAAATAGTATTTTTTTTGCACTTTGCGGTTGAATTAGGTGGTAATAATTACAGAATAGGTTGTTTATGAGACATACAACCCAAAAATGTGGTTTTTCAAAAACCAACTTTTTCGCGATTTTTCGGTTTTCAAGGGCCGCGTCTCCCCTTAACTCCCAATAGTCTAGGTGCCTTGATCTGCAGGTGTGGGACTTATGGGATTCCACAATCGAACCGCGCTCACGGAGTCCATGGACACTATCATCAAACAGTTGTACATTTATTAGTTGCTTTTATACCACAGTGAGCTTCCCAGCCAAATCTAGTGAATCGCCATTAACGCGACAAATAATCCAATATAATGCTAATGCAATATTGTGTGAACATTCGAGCACTTCAAGTAATTGAACAATAATTACAGTATTCAAATTCCCTTTGATTTGAGTTTAAGGAATTGAAAATTGTGATGTATTAAAAGTAAACGAATTTGGTGTTGGTAGTTTAACCCTTTTATAAAAGACATGCACTGGGGAGATATTCTTGTCTTTTATTGAGGTACCTCTTATTGGCAGGATGCATGGTTGCATTCACTTATCAGCCCCTGTTTTAATGCAGGCACACTTGTGCCTCTCATGACTAGAGACTGGATTATAGGCAAATGCCGATTTTGTTCCTTGCATTTCTATCGTGCCATTTTGATATATGAGCACGACTTAGAGGCCAAGAAGGGCTTTTATAGTGTCTTTGTAGTGCCTATAAATGCCTATT
The DNA here is from genome assembly GCA_013436015.1 of Rhipicephalus annulatus. NCBI lineage: Eukaryota > Metazoa > Arthropoda > Arachnida > Ixodida > Ixodidae > Rhipicephalus > Rhipicephalus annulatus. Next base: position 255,938 of record WOVY01009667.1, read on the forward strand.
TGAGTGTTCGTGCGTAAATGCTTATAAGTGCCTATAATTGCCTATTTTCCAAATGAGCACATATACGAGCGCTATTCAAGCCCAAATTTTGTTTTCGAGCGTGGTGTGAAGCCGTTATTCATGTAAAAAAAGACAACATTGATATTTACAAACACTATAAGGTTCAACAAAGACAAAGCTGAGAATCTGCGAATGATTGGAGGAAGAGCATAAGGAGTGAAAAAAATGCTGTTTTAGCCCTAAGTGGAAGCTTGTCTCAGCGTCTGCAGGGGTAGGAGGAGGGAGAATTAAAGATGGGGTAAGAAAATAAATGTGACATCTATGGCCGCGAAGACGGTGACCGCCTTCTACAGACAGTGGTCCAGTGCCCTGAAGGAACTGAAGAACCACCCTAAAAACTTGTGTGTTATGGTGGGAAAAGAAGAGCAGGTTTTTCTGGGCAGCCGCCGTAGCTGTAGAACGAGTGAAAAACCATGAAAGGCCACTCATGGAATGCTCTTATTGGTTCAGTGGTGTCGAAGGTCACCAAGTCGTTATACCTTATACAGCGAAGCCTGAGACAGGCATCGGCATGGTTACAATCAACGGTGTATTTAGCATACATTCTCTATATGCTTGAATACACTTGTTCCGTATGAGATCCCTTTTCATATCTCTTTAAGTGACAAACATGAAAAAATACACAGAACAGGACTTCAAGATTTGTCCTAAGCCTTTACTCAGAAATGATAGCTGTAACAATTTGAAAAATGAACCAGGATGGGAATTACCATCACTGCGTCGAATTAAACTGCAGTTAGAGCTCCTATGTCAAGCATTTCATGGTAAAACTCGCATTCGAAAACCAATGTGCCTAAACAGTCCTCTTCGGCACTGGTAATTAAAATCTTAGAATGTCGTATGAGATATAATATATCTATTTATTTGTTTTTTTGTACTTTGATGACAGAATAAAATTGGCTTATAAAGAGAACAAAGTGCGTTGTGCCAATGAAGGCATGTTTTCTTTGACATTGTAACACATCTGCTGTAGCTCCTTCGGGTAAAAAGTGTGATGTGCACGCGGATTTTGTTTTGTTTGTAATTTACTTTTTAAGCGCCCCTCTCTAGCCTATGTAATAAGTTGTAGTTAGACACTAAAAGTTCTTGCATGCCCAATGAAAAGCGTTCTACTGTGGTGATTGTTGAAATTGGTTTGCTACGAGCCACCGAACTATAATGCAAAGAAGCAAGTCTGAATCCCTTGCCTCTCGTCCCATGTAGCCATCACGAGCCTAATTCCTTCCCTGCTCTCTTCGGAATCGGGGCTGGACAATCACGTGATGCATACGCACCAAGAACATCATGCGTAAGCAAGGTCATGGGCGCATGACACGACCCAGCCTACTTGTGCACGCATGCCATCGATGTTGTGTCGTTTCGGCGTTCTCTGCTACGTATTTCCAGTTTCTGTGGGATGGATAAGTCAGTGCGTGCACTTTAGGAGAGGCTGGCAAGGAACATGTATTGTGACCGTGATACACCACGTTACTCTGCTGAAACTGCGTTCAGAGACGACGCACCAAACACAAGCTAAGCGTTGTCAGGGTTTGTGAAGGCACGATGCAGGATTGACGAGAAGACCAACGCATTTAAGCGAAATGGAGTAGTAGTAGTAGTAGTAGTAGTAGCAGTGGTAGTATGTGTGGTTTTACGTTAAAAAAAACACGATATGAACATGAGGGATGCTGTCGTGGAAGTCTCCGCAAATTTTGACCATCTGGTGTTCTTTAACATGCACTGACATCACGCAGTACACGGGCTTCTACTTTTTCGCCTCCAGCTGGATGTGATCGCCGAGGCCACAATCGAACACGCAGCATTAGGGTCAGCAGCAGAGTACCCTGTAGCGACTGGTCCACCAAAGCGGACTGCGAAAGGAGGGCTGATTAGTGAATAGTACCTCGAGGCTATTCAAAACAAAAATAAAAGATAACAAGCTGAGATTCTATTTGCGATCTTTATTATTTTTCTCAACTTTCATTCATTATACAGATTTTCAAAGGGAAGTGCTAAGACACAGGGAAAAGAAAGACATAGAGACAAAGAGCGCTGTCTTTCTTTTCCCTTTGTCTTTGCGCTTCCCTTTCAAAATGAAATGAAGCAGCTGGCCCAAACCAAAGTACTCCTCATTCATGGTACACAACAGAACACAGAAATTGTACATGCCAAATAGAGTAATGTCATATGGAATGCTCTTAATGAGGTACCGTTTAAAATGCAGGATATAATCAGGAGGCGGGACATTTTTCATGTTTCTCTACACATAGCTAGCATTTAACAAAGATCTGATGAAGAGCTCATGGTATGCAACGTCAGCCCACTAATGTCAGCCTAAAGGAGGAACGTAAAAACAAGACTATTCCTTGCTGTACGTCACTCCCCAGACCTTGGGGCGGATGCCCACGAGAAGGGCTAGTGGCATCTTTAGAAATTGAGCATTTTTCCGCAACATGTAATTTTGCAAATGTTAACAGGAATAATCCGGAGTGCCCAGCACACCATTAGGCCTGTCAGCTTGAAATGGCCAAACCTAGTGAGAAAACCTTTAAGGTGTTCACCGATAGGGGAGAAATTGGTCCTATGCGATTAGACCTAGCATCCCTCTCTCTTCTGTGGTAACAGTGGTCTGGTTATTTGCTCCTGCGCTGCCCTTCCCAGTCACAACGAAACTAAAGAGACCCAGGAGAGTGTTAATTGAATGCTGAACACTTGATGCATAATGCTAGACAATTAAACAAAAGACCACATTTTGCGAGTCGTGCACGAAAGTCATGCCTATGTTTAATCGTTGATACCTTCCTGTTATCTTAAACAGTACCATTTTTTTTTTTGCTTCTTGCCGTAGATACAAGTCACCGACATCGCTGTTTTGGGTTATTTCAATTTTTGTAGAAATTTATTGTGCTTATAATTATGATTTTGAGGGCCTCAAACAGTGTTTTACGTGCCTGTCTTTGGCGCCTAAAATACACTTTCTTAGTGCTTAAAAATCCGGCCTCTACTTATGACTATTTGTCTCTTCATCTGTGTCTCTTATAAAAGGGCTAAACTGCATTGGCCGGTATGCAACCTTCTTGTAAAGGTTGTTTCACTGCAGTGGAGGAGTGCTGTACTGTGAAGATATATATACATAGGGGAAATTCACACTGCCACAAAGCTCCACCGCGAGGTTTTTAAAGGACCACTGACAGCGGAAGTATCCATTGTGGCTTTTTTGCAATCATTTGTAACTTTGCATCTGGTAATGCCGAAATCGAATTGTAAGTGCTCTTAACACATCATATAATTAATGCTAGCATCGTTAAATCAGAACGATTTTGCATCAGTTTAAAACGCCCGCCTAAATGCCATAAAAACTAGTTCCCCACAGTGGGGCAGTGCCTGAGACTATATAAGCTCAAGCTTCGGGGACACTGAACGAGATGTTTTCAAATAGGAGGATTCGCGGACGGCAGCGTGGGAGGGGGGGAGTGAAAGTTGAGCGATCCAAGGTGGCCGAAGGGGGTCGGCGTAATAATTAAAAAAAAAGGAAAAGATCTAAAGGGCAAAGAGGCGCCAGATGTAAGTCAGTGGGACTGCAGCAGATGAATGTAGGGGGTGCGTTTATTATCCAGGAGAAAAAAATCCAAATTTTGATGTTCATTACGAAAGTAAATATGTCAATTGAAATATTTAGAGGAAAATAAACTTTGAATAGTAGCAGGTTTCGAATAGTACTATGGTCCAAGTTAGAAGTGGTCAAATGAGCTGCGTTTTTAAATTTCAACTTTACGCACATGAACTGTTACAACACTCCTTGAAACTTGAAAATACTTGGGCTCTGGTGATGTGTGATTTTAGCCCTGAAGTCCTGCTTTGTGGCAGTGCGGATTTTTCTTTGTTTGTCAGTTTCATGGCATAGCGGCTCTTTCCTGCAGTGAAACCACGGAGTTACATGTGGCAAAATAAAACATCCATTTGTTTATTGGAATATTTGCCCATACATTTGCAGACTCTTACTGGAAGCGGGTGCCAGACTTCCAACTGCCAGTGTGGCCGAATCGGACGAGGGAGGCTCGCCTGTTCCCTCAATGCCTCCAGACCCTCTGGATGCTCTGCTGGGTTCGGGGGCATCGGTTGACGACACGGATGCCAACCAGCGGGCATTGTTGCACACAGCGGCCTATGAAGGAGACGCTGCACTGGTAGAGCGACTCCTGCATGCCAAATCTTCGCTTGAATTGGCCGACAGGAATGGCCAGACACCACTGAATTTAGGTTCGTCACATATACAGTAGAGTTTCAGTTGTGCAATTATTGCAGGGGCACGCGAAATAATCACACGATCCAGACTTTCCATCACCCAGATACAAGTCATTTTGTACATGAACATTGAAAACAAACATTTTAATAACATTTCAATTATACTACAGTCAATCTTGGGTATATTAAACTCAGATATATAGAAATATTTCCCATATTGAACAGTTGAAAAGTCTCCTTGATTTTTCCATGCAAAAGCACGGGAATGTTGCACATGTACAGTGAAACCTCGTTAATTCAGAGTCACCGGAGCCGCATGAAATCTTTGAATTAGGCGGCTTTATGAATAAAAAAACATGCAAAAGTGTGATTCAAAAAACTTGCAATTATTTGAAGTTATCAGGGCTGAACGCTTGCTGTGCTGGCTAGTTTGCGACTCCAGTGGTCTGAATTTTTCCGCAATAGCTGGTCTTACTTTTCCGCAAATATGGAGGAACCGCAGCCTTTGCTGCTGTCACCGGAAACCTCACACGCACACACACACACACACACACGCAAGAAAAAAAGAAAATGCTTTCATGATCCACTGAAATACGCCTGTAGAAAACAAGCAGTGCTTCACGGCATTACAGCTTTGACACGCGAGCAGCATGTCGCCCGCTTTTGGTTACTTCAGCACGTCATGATGTGACCATTCGCTGTTCTTTCTCGTAAAATGAATAATTTAATAATGGCCAGTGTGACAGAGTTCACAATATGTTGCAGCTGGAAAACATGGTTATTGAAGCTTTTGAACATTGTTTTTGAAGTTGGCGTTGCAGGGAAAAGCTCCGCCAGCAGTGGAAGTGCGCAAACTGCCGGAGCAACCGGCAGTCGAAGGTTCGCATACATTGTGAATGCCTACAAGCTGTCTTTTATTAATTTTCTTTACAATCCCAGGAAGAATGGATAAATCATGACACGCTTATGTAGCGAGAAACATGCAATATGTGGCCTACAAGTCGCTGCTGTGCTGCAGTGAAGCACGTCTTGTTTTCCGCAGGTGCACATTTTTTTTTTCTGTTCTTTTTTGTGCTGGAAGTAGCGTGGCTAGGGTGCTTCAGCTGCCACTCATTCGTATCGCTACATTGCCATGCATTATGGCTCTTAAGCGTCGTCGTTTTCGTAGACTAGTGGCAAAATCGGGATCGGGAATCGGCACATTCAACCCAAAGTTTTCGAATTAATTGGACTGGTGCTGACCACCACTTCAAATTATCCATTCAGACTAACACTGTGAAATACGGGACTGTGGAAATATTTTGAATTAAGCGGGATTTAAAAATAACTGAATTAGAATTGATGACATTTTGCTGTATACCCAACTTTTGCAGAGCGTAACATTCGATATATCGAACGCTGCGCTGGGCCGAACTCCAGAAAGTGTATTTATTTTGACAAGTATTGGTCATTTTCCGGCCGTGTTCTAAATATTCGATTTCTCCTCGCGTGCAGGTGATGAGAAGGCAGTGAAATTTGCTGGTTGCGCAGCATTTGTGAGTGCACCGTGACGTGATGCGCAATCTGTTGTAGGTTAAATGCGCAGAGGCAGTGTTTTCAGAAGGGCCATTTGCCGAGGGCACCCAAAATGACATGTATGCAAAGTGACTTGACAGCCACATCGCAATGTGTGCATTCTCTTGTTTGTTCGCGCATAATGGCATGCAGGCACGAAGGGCATGGTCTTCGATATTCGCAACCGAGTGACATATTTTTGGCGTTTTTTGGTTATAAAATACATATTTGGGAGGCTATGTTTTTTTTGCTTTTTGCTTGCTGCTACAAAGACCTTAGTGCCATTGCCATTGCCGATATATCAAAGGTGGGTACAAAGTCCTTTCGTTTGTTGTTTGTGGACAACATTGTCACCTTCGGCTTGTGCACTTAAGTAGGTCTCATTTCTTTACAGTTGAATCTTCCATCGAAGGTGGAAGTAGCGATAAACTCGTAGCGATAAAGAAATGGCTGGGGCTTGGAATGACATCAAGTGAGGTACCATCGTGCAGTTTCCTCATGGACTTTAGTGGCAGGTGACGACTGAAGTGTGCATCATCTTAGTCGACAAGGGTGTATGGTGCCTCGGTGAATTTCGCTACTTATTAGCATTTCCGAGCACCACTTCGGATGGGAGTACAGAAAGCGACTTCATCAGTGTTGAAAACATCGTCGCTGTTTCTGACAGCATCGATGCTAATGTCATGGTTGACGTTGCCGGTGTCGCGGAAGTGGACCCATGCGGTTATGAAGATGCTGACGCTGCCACTAAAGAGCTTTTGATGATGCTACAGAGCTTGCATCGTTGCACACTGTTAATCATCGCTGTTGAGGCTAAAGGGGCTGAATTTGCCCATTTTGAAAGTTTCTATGCTCGATTAATAAGGATGACTTGATAAACATGACAACGAGCAAAAGACAAGTCTGCAGACTATTTTACGTGAAATAAAGTGCGGTAATTTGCAATATAAGCTGTTGCTTTTTTTAACAATACTGTGAGCTAATCGTCATATCAATGCTTATTACGATTTTTGAAAGCCATTTGGAGAGTTGCTGTGCATTAATACAAGCCTTAAATATGCATATTTTTTATACCAAACTATTGATATATAGAACTATTTTGCAATCCCGTTTGAGTTAAATATACTCGAGATCAACTATAATAATAATAATAATAATAATAATAATAATAATAATAATAATAATAATAATAATAATTGTTGGGGTTTAACGTTCAAAAACCAGGATATGATTTTGAGAGATGCTATATTTGAGGGTGCAAGGAAATTCGACAGTGTGGTGTTTTTTAAGAACATAAGCTTAAATCTGGCATTTTTGCTTCCATTGAACTGTGGCCGCCATAGCTGGGATTCAATACCATGGGCTTCCAATCAGCTGTCATGTACCAGCAATCTCACCACTTGAGCGAGAGGCAAACTTTCTTTAAACCTCTAATTTTAGAATGCCCTATTATTTATATATATACTTTTCTGGTCTTGGTTTCTCTCATAAGCCCTGTATGTAATGCATCAAAACCATGGAGTGATTTTGTCAGTCATCCTACGTGCACCAATTTTGGTCCTATGGAAATCATGTAGTGGGTTTAGAGCTAGTGGCAATCTACAATTTATTATTTGAGAACATCTTCACCCTTTGGGTGAGACTTTTTATTTTTTTGTAACTTGATGAAAGTGTCCAAAAATGAAGAAAAAAAAGGATGGTAGTAGCGGTCTTCCAAGGAAAGCGGGTGTGGTGTCAGGCTACCAGAACAGCATAGTAAAGACAGGTGCACATGACTGCTTTTCAAGCGCACGCGCATATTTTCATTCATTTCGTCACTGTGCTGCGTTACTGCACTTATGGGCGCTGTGGTTGATGCTTGCACGTCCAGGTTTTAAAAAATGGGCGGCTGCACATGGCAAGAAAGTTACAGTTGCACCACGAGGGTTCAGCCACGAGTGTGATAGCTACTAGTTCTAATGTTATACGCAGTGAGGCTAGCTGCTCCGATCACGCGTTACTCGGCAAAACGCTGGTGTACGACACTATAGCCACGTCTGTGAGAGCAACGTTATTCGTGCAGTCTTTTTGCCACGAGAGCACAGCCTGTCGAAGGGGATCGCCTGTTGATATGATTCCGAGCCAGCGTGCACACCAGTGATTGTCTGCATCCTTAGAAGCAAAGGTCACAGTTGCTGCTCGAGCGGCATCCGCACCCACTCGCGTAATTCGTGCCTGTTCATGCAGGTGTGGCGTTTTATCTCTGCCGGGAGGCCTCCGAGCAGAGTGATGCTATCACATGCGCTTTTAGAGCAGCGGGGATGGGCCGGCTCGTTTGATACCTGCTTAAGCTGTGTTCATCACCCTTCCCGCACGTTTTTACCTGTGGGTAAAACACACAATGACCGGGGTATGTTATCAATTTGGACTTTATACGGGGCATGATGGCGATGGCAAAAACCTATCATAATTGCTATCACAATAATAAGGCTATTGTACAATTTAGCTTGGTGTCTGAAAAATGTGGCGTTGGATGAATGCTGCTTCTTAATTGCTGTGAAACAGAGCTGCATCTGATCTGAAGGTTCTCTCTGACTGCTTCAAACTTGCTCAAGAAGGCCTTCCTGGCTGCTCTAAGCCTGCTCCAAAGCGTTTTTGTGGTTGCTCCAAGCCTGCTACAAAATGCACTTCTGCCTGCTCCGACAACTGCTGTTCCACCCCTGAATTGGCCAAGCTTCTCGAAAACTGTGAAGCACTACGTTAGCTTATTTTGGGAATGCCAACAATGTAAGACTCCATCTGCACAACCAGCAGTACTCTTACGCCCAATAGCCATATTGAAGGCGCCATTTCATCAGGTTGGCGTGGACTTGCTGGGATCATTCGCTGTGTCTTCCTTTGAATAGTGGTTGCTACAAGTTACTTGATACGATATTGTCATGGCGACATGAGTTAATGAAGAGAGCAGACTTTGGGTCGAAAATGAAACTGTTTATTCGAGCCGAACTTGTGGCCACGCAAAAGGAAAGTTAGATTACAGCAGGACACTGACACTGATAGCGGCGAATAGAGCGTAGGTCGTTGATAAACGGACAAGCGGTGAAGCGCATCAGCATTTATACAATTGCCATCGAAGGTTCTAGCATTATCGCTAGCCGTGACTGAGGTTTCAGAATAATCTGTATAGCTCGGGGAGTGCGCGTGATCTCATCTAAATGATCTACTACAGTCCTGAAGCTTCTCCAACACAGCAAGCGCGGTTTCCGCTGAAAATTACGTAGTGTAACAGGGCGATAACAAAACTTAAGAAAAGGAACTTGGCAACACTGAGAAACAAAGGCACTAACAAAAGCTACCGTAGCCCATTTTCTCCAGCTGTTGTCATAAAAAATTGTGGGACAGCTTTCACTGCAGAGATGCTACAGGAACCCCAGGCTAAGTGGCACAGAACATCGCAAAATAATGGCATATCACCTCATACAAATGGGCTCTATCGCAGACATGCTGTCAATCTATATAACTTGAGCACAAGAACTGGCACGATATCCTACCTTATGTCACATTTGCTTATAATACCTCAGTTAAAAAGGTTTGATGCCCTGTCGCCTTGTGCAGAAGCAAGAAGTAATCACAATGCTCGACGCCATGCTTCTTTCCGACAACCTGGGAATGTTCACGTATGCAGCCATGTTCGCTCAACATGCTGAAGAGGCCCGTTAACTTGCACGATGCTGTGTACAGTGTCGCCAATCTGTAGACCCACACCACTATGATCACCGAGAAATCACCTTCAACCCAGGCGATCAAGTGTGGGCATGACCCCCTTCCGACAATGCGGCCGGTCAGAAAAGTTGCCGCGTCGCTATTTCAGGTCCTACAAGGTTTTACGGCGATTCAGTGAAGTAACCTATGAGGTTCTCCCAGAAGGCACCTCAAGAAACTCCTGTCGGTTTCCACAAACTGAAGTCGTTCATGTTTCTATACTGAAACCATACTTTTCTTGATGTGGGGACTCGACTGTTGAGTGACTTTATACTGTATCGACAACATATTGTTTCCTTCATTCTTATTTTTTATTTGTTGTTTTCTGTTTATTTTTGTTTCATATTTTGTTTGAAAGCAGCTGACTGAGTTATTTTGTGTTACAACACATGTCTTTCGATTGTATAGCGTCTTCTTCCTTGTGCATCGAGACGTTGCTTCTTTGGGAGAGGGTGTAATGACACATACAGTGAAACCTAATTAATTCGAGCTCGGTTATTTGAAATTCCACTTAACTTGAAGGATTTTTGTAGTCCCATATTTTACAATGTGAGTTTGAGTGGATAATTTGTAGCAACGGCTGGCACCAGTATGTTGATTCAAAAACTTTGGGTGCCATGTGCCAATTCCCAATTCCTATTTCGCTGAAAATCACCGAAACAATGGCCCTTAGGATCCACCAGGCGATGCATTGTACAGTACTGCCACGTTTCTTCCTCTAGTTTTCTTATCACCCCATTGCACTGTACGTAATTCTCAGCGCAAAGTGCGCCTGCACTGTACGAGAATCTTCGGGACTATATCACATAATTTGGATAAGATTACGTGCACTTCGCAAACATTACAGATTATTCTGAAACCTATGTGGCCGCTGGCGATAATGCTAGAATATTCGACGGCACGTGTATAAATACCGACGCGCATCACCGCTTGTCAGTTTTTCGATCGACGCCGACGCTCTGCTCGCGGCCATCAGAGCCTTGATGTAATCTGACTTTTTTTTTACGAGGCCACAAGTTCGGCCAAATAAAAGTTTAATCTGAACGTCCAGTGTGCTTCCTTCATTTGCGTCACGACCCCCTGGACAATACTAATAAGTGACTGGAGAAGCACCCCTATCTCGCTTGTGGCTGTGCAAAAAAAAAGAAAGAAAAAAAGTAGTCGGCTTGCATGTGTGTTTGCGAAAAAGAAGACATGCTTCACTGCAATACAGCAGCGACATGCTGGCAGCACGTTGCATGCCTTTTGCAGTGTCTGCGCATCTATCATTATTTACCCATTCTTTTCTGGGAATAGAAAGAAATTAATAAAGGTCATTCTGACACATTTTGCGATATATGCGAAACTCCGATTGGCGGTTGCTCCAACAATTTGCGCACTTATACTGCTGGCTGAGTTCTTGCCTGCAATGCCTACTTCGAAAACATAGTTCGAGAACTTCAAAAAAGAAAAAGTACTCATGTTTTCTAGCCAAAACACATCGTGAATTTTTTAATGCTGGCTGTTATTAAATTATTTATTCTGCCATAAAGAATGGGCAAATGGTAGCTGATGCTAGGATGAGCGGGTGACGTGCTGCCCGCATGTTATCAATGTATTATAGTGAAGCATGCTTTATTTTCTGCAGGTGCACATTTTAGTTGATCACGAGAACGCTTATTTATTCGTTCCTCCTTGTTTGCCGGACAATTATGGCCAGGTAGCCAGGTATTGCTGGAAAACATACCCCTTATAACTGCGAACTAGGCGGCACAGCAGACGACCACCGCTGATTACTTTCAATTATTCAAAGCTCCTTGAATCGTGCTTTTTGTATGTTTTGTTAATTTGAATTTTTGCTCAATTTGCAGATCTTTTACAGTCCCAGTGACTTTAAATTAATGAGGTCATTTATCAACTACCCACATACACATTTGGAAAAAAAGAATGTTTTTGCTGCTCTGGTTCTGGAGCAGACATCAACTCCTGGCTTTCTGTTTTGTTTTACCTGTGGCAGTACAGTTTACTAAAGCGAATTCACTAAAGCAAGATTTGCTACAGTAAACCCACCATTAGTGCAACTTTGCTGGCTTTCATGTTCGCAGTGGTCGAAGGGCTGTGAATTTTTTAGGTCGCTTTGTGTTGGCAGTGGTGTGTCTTTGCAGAGGTAGCCTCTGTGCCATTTTTCGAATATGCAAGCGTTCTTTACTTACCTCGTGCAGCTGCGCGGCAAGGTCATGCAGATGTGGTTATTCTGCTTCTCAAGGCCGGTGCCAATCCTGACCACGCTGACAACGAGGGCTGGACACCTCTGCGATCGTCCGCATGGGCGGGGCATGGACAGGTGAGCCTCTTGTTGTCTAGCAAACAGGTTCGAATATTCAAATGAAGAGTATACGAATTCGCTTTGGTTCGAATTAAAATTATTGAATATTTTCGAAGTATTCGCAATGAACAAATAAATATATACCGCATGTTATTGCTTGTAAAGGTGGTTTCACTGCAATAAGGGAAAGTTAAGCCGTGAAAGCACCTGTTCAGGGGAAATTTGCTTTGGCGTGAAGCCTCCCTTCAAATTTTAAAGGGGCCTTCAACACTTACTGAACATAGTCGGAAAACGTGGCCCATCGGTAGTCGAAGCTACCGAGAACACGCGAGGCAAATAATATAGCGCCGTACGCGGCCTGTAATTCACAATAAATTTTCAAAGCTGACAATTGCTTTTTCCCTCGGCAAATGACTACAAGCTCAAAAATCACATGTCACGGCCAAAAAAAAATATACGGCTCTGGTCACAGCCATTGGCTGATTCAAGCATGGCGCGCTCGTTGTTACCTAGGCCGCCGTTGTAGGCCGCAGCTTGTCCACGAGTACGTGTGCGATCGCACTGAAAAGCTTCATATTCGAAGAAAAAAAAAAGAGGTGCTGAAGGTCACGAGGTGCGTGTGACGTATTTTCTTTCACTGTGCCATTCCTCCCTGCTTCGTCGGGACGAGAAGCAGGGAGGAATTCCTCGTCGGGACAAGAAGAGAGAATGCAATTGCAGCGTGCGACAAATTTTTGGAACTCTGCTAGTTCTGGACTGATTCTAGAAACTTTGCAGCGGTAAATTCGTGACATGTTTACTAGCTCCATGGCTACTTGAAAAAGTGTGGCAGGGCCCCTTTAAAGAAATATGTTACCCTCAAATCAATTCTTCATTTTATTAAGCTTGTTATGATGGCTTATATGCTTAAGTATAATAAATTTTAAAACGTTATGTATCTTAGAGGTTATCACTCGCATTCTACCGAAACTACTAATCAAGGTTGTATCGGCTTCCTCTGAACAAAAAAAAAAATGGCATTTGCATAGAGCCCCTATTTCAATTCAAAAGAAATAATGCGCAGGTTAGTTAGGTCATGATTAATATTTCTTCTTTTCATATTTCATAGATACCATTCGAATTTGATTCGAAATTATTCGATCAAAATCGCTATTCGCTTCGAATTCGCTTCAGACCTAAAATTCACTATTCGCAGAAGCCTACAGATTATAAATGAATTTTGGTTTTGTCTAGCCATATGCAGCATTACTTTAAAATTATATTACTATTCTTGATAAGGGCATTATCTCGTGTTACAATGGCTACATAGCTTACGAACAGCGACGCCGCAGACCCTCATGTACTTGCCGCCTAGTTGGCAATGAGGCGAAACCAAAACTCGTTTTTCCTATGTACGCAAAACCTCCTAGCATGTATGGGCCACAGAAATCAAGCAAGCCTCACTGCTGACCCCTAGTTTACTAAAAATGAAAAATTCATTCGTGGGCAAAAACGCATATGCCACAAAAATCGCACATATCCCACAAAACCTGGGTGATCCATTAAAAATGAAAAAGGGAAAGAAAGCATTGGTGGTAAAAAATAATTGAGATTTCTGTACAGATGTAACCGTTAATTGAGAGGCACTTTAATGGACCGTCAAAAACACCAGACCGTGCGTATCAGCCTTGCTGGTTTACCATGAGTGCTTGGGTGGTGCTTCTTGCTGGTGTCATGATGCAGCTGGCTTGAGCAGATTATGGCTCTCATTTCGTATGCTGCTCATAATTGTAATGTGGGGGGAAGTGAAGGGAGAGTGCCAACTTTAGCAGACAAATCCCACAAGGGTGGTATGAAGAATAGTGTGTCATGGTGTCAATCTCTTAGGCTGAGGGTGAAGTGACCACAAGTGCAGAGTTAGAAGCAACAGGGTGCGTGTGTTTGCATGAAAACTGGACCGGTAGAAGTCGTTCACATGGCGGGTGGAATAAAAGTGTTTTCAGCACATTCCGAAAAGTGTTTGGAATGTGCTGGCTTATTGTCAATTGTGACATCAGTGTGAGGTGTCCAGCGAAAAGCAAAGCTCGAAGCCACAGGCTTGCAGGCATATTCGCAGAATTGTGAACTTGAGAGCAAGGTTATGTTTTGCAGTGGCATATTTTAAGGTTTGTCAACCTTTCCCACCTTTGGGGATCACGATAAGCTTTCACCTTCAGCTCATGATGTGTTAACATGCAGACTTGCTATACCGTAGACACTTAGTAAACGTATCCTCTTGAACCGAACTGATGCCTAAAATGGAGCAACTGTCTGTAATGCAGTTGGTTTCATACTTGAATTTCTGTTCCTGCCTCAGTTGGGTGGAACATATTTTCCTAGTCCCTCCATGTTCTGTTCATGAGAATCTGCTGCATTCCGTTAGAGAGGATACATTTACGTAATAGAACAATATGAGATTGGAAGTTTGGAAAGGAATGGGAAGTGTGTACAGTAGAATCGGCCTGCTGCATCTGTGTGTGGCTGACATTATAATGAAAAGCATTCGCATTAAATGGGTGTGGCAGCATTTTTCTAAGTGATTGTTAAAGGCCATGCTCTTGCCTCACTAATTGGCTGCCACAAACATTTTAAAAACCTATCGAAGTGATATGAAGTGATTAGTCACACGCTTTCAGTACCTTCTCTCTCCTTTTGCTCGAGCGAGTTCTCCGAAAGCTGCGCAGGGAGAGCTGACATGGGGGCGCGCACATGAGCATGGCCTTATTGAGCACTTTATTTAATTATTGATGATCATGAATGCACTGGTGTAATTCTGTAGTGTAATTTTCGCACCAGGAGAGTGCACCGTAAGCACATTGCCAGTCCACAGCAGCTGCAGTAAATATGTAGCCAAGGACATTCAAGTCAGCCAATCTTGGGTGAAATATGAAGTGATTTCTAGCGTAATTATAAATTCCCTGCTGTGGGTTGTGGTGCTTTAATGTTTGACTCGCACTTCTGCAGGAGCCTCGACCACCAATCAGCAGCATTTTCCGACCATGTTCATAAAATATTGCACGGCCATCTCTCTCAACGAATTATCTCGCAATAGTAAGGCAAGCAATCCTTTTTAATGTGGTGCTCTTCTCAACTGTATACTCTCCAACCTCTGCGACGGATGGACCTTTAAGCCACCTACTCGCTGCATCATTCATATGGTGTGACACCTGATGCAACTTTGTCTTTGCGTTCATCTCATAGTAAAGTGATGAAAAGCACACACTTGTTTTTAGAGTGCCATCAAGAAGTCATGTCATCACAATGTTCAGTGTCCAGACTTGAAGCAGCAGGTTTCTTAAAGGGATTTTCGTGTCAGAAAGCTTGTTGAAGGAGGCAAAAGTTCATCTGGCTGAGATGCTCAAAAACCTCGAAAGCAAAATGTTTTAGTAATCTCACATGTGCATTGCAGCGCGTGAAAAAAATCGGCAAGAAATGAGAGGTGAAGGTTCTTCTTTCTGCTCCCAATAATTTTTGAAAGTTACGCAAGCAAACCTGCCCCATGACAGCAAACATCTCACATTCCTTCCTCAAATTTATTTATCACCCATTACACTTTAAGTGCTGCCTAGCGAAAACTATGCCGAATGACCAAGAAACGTCCAGATAATCTTAGAACCTTCTGATGCGATTATGTGTGCATCGTGAGCATTACAGTATAGTACTTCTAGAGCTTGTGTGGCTGCTAGCAATAACTGAAATATCTAACAGCACATGCATAAATGCCATCACCACTTGTCAGTTGGTCGATGACCAACACTCAGTTCGCCGCTACCTGTTGTATTGCTGAAACCAGATTTTCAATTTACCAGCCACAAGTTCAGCCAAATAAACAGTTTCATCTTGGACATACTGATTACTGCCTTTGTCAACGTGACAGTAAGGAAGAAGGTTGCAATGTTAAGCATAAGAACCCAATTGTAGGATGTACGAAACTTGGGGTCTATGATATACCTGTTTCCTGTGGAGTGGAATATGTGGCACAAACAGTAAAATGTCTTTGTGTTCGTCTGTTAGAGCATCGTCAAAAAATGGAAAAAGGCAGAGTTGGCCTTTGGCACAACATTGTTCAGAGTGCAGCTGCACTCCTATCTTTGTTGACACTACTGTTATCCTAAAATGTCGTGTGGGAATGAAAGGCTGATTATTGAGACTGTGACAATTGACGAAAGAAAGGCAATTAGTAAACCTTCAATAGTGCTATGCAGAAAGGAGTTATCATTCTTGCGAGCAGCAAACTGTCTTGCACGCATATCTTACTACTATTAAGCGACATAAATGATTATCATTGTCAAAGAACATTTTTGACAGCATGCACTCATGCATGTGCAATGCTGTACAAGTGTGTTTCATCAAAATAAAATTCAGTTGCCCTCGTGTATCTCTTCTTCATCCGTGTTTTGGAAGCTTTTATGGATCTTCACCAACTAGCCCAGTCAAAAACCTTGCTACAACCCTGAACACACTGGGTTTATGGTATTTAATGTTTTTGCTGCCTAAGGCAACACTTCCAGGTGAAATGTTTTGCTATACATGATTGGTTTCGTGAAGTCAGTACCGTGTACAACGAGACGTTGCCTTGGCAAGAATTGCATTACCCGCTCCAATTACCCACTCCTTTTTTCGTGCACCGGCCTGGCCTCTCCATCACAGCCCCCGCTCTGCATAAACACTGCGCCACCTTCTGCTCGGTGGCTGTTAAACCTAAAGGCGGCCTATCTGTCAGACACGTGTGCACCACAAGGTACAAACGATTTGACAGGTGTGGTAGTGCTCCCGCAGAATATAACACTTCGCACCTAGGGTCCTTGCATACAAAGTATGCCTTCAGCAGGCTCTTTTATGTCTCAACCATCCAAGTGTCCAAAACTGTGGCATTAAAGTGCGTAAATTTCACACTTTCATAGACAGTCGGTCATGATGTGTGCCACAAAAGGTGAAAAATCCTTTACTACTTTGAGATGAATGTGATTGTACTTGCAGGTTGTGGAAGCCCTGCTTGAAAACAAGGCACAGGTGGACTTGGCAGATGGCGAGCAACGGACGGCACTGCGGGCAGCATCATGGGGAGGCCATGAAGAAGTGGTTGCGCAGCTTCTGGAGAAAGGGGCCGATGTCAATCGTGCTGACCGTGAGGGCCGCACAGCCCTCATTGCTGCTGCTTACATGGGCCATGCGGAGATCGTGGAGCGCTTGCTGGACGCTGGAGCAGAGGCCAACCACGCAGATGGAGACGGGCGCACGGCGCTCTCAGTAGCTGCACTGTGCGTACGTCCTTCCGAGGGCCACCTTGGTGTTGTGGCACTGCTGTTGGAAAGGGGGGCCGACGTGGATCATGTCGACAACGAAGGAATGACTCCTCTGCTTGTGGCAGCTTTTGAAGGTCATCGGGAGGTCTGCGAGCTTCTCTTGGATGGTGGGTTTGTTATTTATTACAGTTTGAGCATGTTCTGAAAAAGAATCGTTACAACCAGAATTTCGTTATATGCAGCTTAACTGGAAAAATCACAAATAAATAAAAACACAAATAAATAAAAAAGCACTGAGGGCAGAACTTACTCAAAACATTTACAGTCGAGCCCGCTTATAACAAACCTGAGCCTGACGCGGCATCCGTTCGCTGTATCCCGAAGTTTGTAGTAAACGAAACGCAGCTTATAAAAAAGTTGCGAGTGAAAACACGAAATTTTTCCCCCGAAAAAAATTCGTGACGCACATGTTTTGAATCGCAGAAGCGATAAGGGCGGTCTCGAGTTTATTTCAAACGGCAGCGTGTTCTTCGCCAAAACCCGTGGCATAAGCTGCACGAGAGACTGGCTCCGACGTTTCGTCGTTTTCGCAATTCGATTCCTTCAAATCGCTCTTGCCGTGTACTTCATTCACAATGCCCTAATCCATGCACGGTTCCACGTTGTTGGCATCATCATCGGCCGTAATGAAACCGTCGCAACAGATGTCCCACCCACTCTCCCACGTCTGAGTCGACGACGCGCTGCCACAAATCGCCGCTGCAGTTCGGAAGCTTCAGGCTCGGCATCGGTCCTGACGTCGACGAAGTCGGCCTCGCGAAAACAGTTTCGCGCGCATGTAGTCGTCACTGCTGCCCACGAAATATTCACCATCTCCACAGCTGAATACCGGGACGCCCGATGCGGCAAGTTGGCTGCCATGTGGTCAACAGCTATGAGCAATCGCTCCGCAACGCGGCACCTAACGCAGAGATTACGCTCAAGCCACGCGGTCACACTTTCGACGTTTTGTTGAGCGGCAGGAAAAGCGTGCCAGGCCTTCCGTCCGCCATCCTGACCACACACGCACACCAAGAGCGAGCAAAACACGCACACGCAACACACGTGCCAAAACGCGTGATACAGCTCTGGGCCCGTTTCTTGTCAGAAAACGAAACTTATTAATTTGAGCCAGCATGGCTGGTGTCCCAGAGCAGTGGAAAAGGGCGAAGGAGTTGTGATCAAAAGAGGATAGATTTGTGAGAGGAGGGCAAGGAGTGTTGATAGAGTGAAGAAAGGGGAAGATACGGCGGGAAGGCGACATTGAAAACCAAAACACATGGGAAAAAGGCCGGTTGGATAGCTTGCTTGAAAGGTCGGCAAAACGTGCAACTTGCGCGTAGAAAAACTTGAAAGAGTGCACGCACACGCGAAGATCAAAGCACGGCTACCTGGATCGCCACGTGCGCCGATCCAGGCGGCAGTGCTTTGACCTCTGGGCGCGCAGCGGTGTTAGAAAAACCAGCGGCTGTGGTCAAACAATCGTTTTGTTGCGCCGGTGAGTTTGCCTGGCCTCACCTATTTTGATATTTTGCCATTCATTCCGCGCAAATTAACAGTTGTTTTTACACTTTTGCATGCGTGCAGAGGGCATGCTGACTAGAATGCCAAGTGGCCGAGAACAGGTCTTAAACACAAAAGAAATCGTGAATTATCAGAGTAAGGTGGGGTAGCGTACTCGTGTGCACTAGAACATTATGATAAGACAAGGCGCAGACGATTGGATACAGTCGGTGGTCATATGGTCTGGTTGGTCACTCCGGTCCGGCGACGCCAACAACAGTACCAGCGGTCAAAAACTGAGGGGAGATGGTCGACCCATCTTCGAAAGATTGGTGGCAGTGTGAAAACATGGGTCTCGTCTGGCGATGCAGGGTGCCCAGAGTAGCATGGGGACAAAGGACAGAGGGGTGCGTAACAAAAAGCGGTCAGGGAAAGTGGCAACTAGAGGAGTGCGAAGGCAGGATTGGTGTTTAACAATAAGAATCTATGGGGACCTCGCCGATGCCTGATCACTGGTCGAAAGCTGTTTCCCGGGAAGTCGACAGTGCGCTGACTCCGTTCGCTGTAACCGATCGGCGACGCTTCGAGACGTTCGTTGTAAGTGCGATTTTGTGCCATTGAAGCATTGTATATTTTCACAGTCAGGTGGATATTGTTTGCTTTAAGCGAAAGTTCGTTTCAAGTGGGGCCGCTATATGTGGGCTGGACTGTATTTAATGGTAAAAAACTGCATTCTTATTATAATGAGAATTATATTGACACTCCCGATAGGTTCTTGCCGTTGTGCTTCATACAAAGTACAAATTGATAACATCCAGTGGTGGAGCCAGGAGATGGCACACTAGGCCCATGCATCTGCTGCCCCCCCTCCCCCCGATATGTCTTTTTGCCATGGCATACAGAGCACAAAATGGCGTGTGACCACATCTGCCGGCCTGGACCCCACTTCAAATCAAGGTGGCGCCCTCCCCCCCACGAAAAAAATTTCTGCCTACGCCCCTAACATTATCCCCCCCTCCCCCCTCCATCGTAACTTCTACCCCCAGATAAAAGTGTGCAAGCAGGGGCTACGAGCGCTGCTAAAGCAGAGATCAAATAAGACGAACCATCTCCACCACTTGAATGATGCACGCAATAACACCCTCTTGCACTATCTGGCAAGCGTCAGGGCACAAGTACTGCTGACTGGGCAAATTGGTGCATGATAAAATTATATTGCTTTATCGCAGCTCAGTTCGAGCGTGAAGGAAAGATACTATGCTGTCAAAAAGGAGAAAAAAAAAACAGACGACAGTGTGAGTGCTAACTTCCAACTTTTGTTTATTGCGTACCCTTACAACACATTATATAGCTCATTCCACGGGGCGCAACACACATGACAAAACCGCACACGTGTGGAACAGCACACTATTAAGGAAACCTAGTTGTGATCCGATCACAAATTATCGATTCTATACTGATGCTTCACAGCACGCGCTCTGGAAAATTGAGCTTTTTTTGAGGTAGGGCTTCAAAGACAGTGACCACTATGAAAGAGGGAAGGGAGGGAGAAGAGGGGCTGTCTCACTTTGCGACCTTCTGGAGAAATAAGGTTCTCCACGAATCTAAGCGCCATTTAGTGCGCCCTATCACTCTCCTGATGATCTCCCCACCATCATTTAGGCCGGATAGGTGGAGTCATCTGGAGGTGCAAAGAGGAACCTGGCAAGTAGTAAAAAACATATTTTATTCTTCTGCTGGTGTGCATTTTCTATACGCATATTCCATGACCCCTTTCCACATATCTGAATGCTGTGTACACCGCACACACGAGTAAAGCTAATTTAGATGCACGAGCAAGCGTGGCCAAAGCTTGCATCTTTGGGCACCTCCTCAAGTCTGCTTGAAACGGCGTACATTTTGGAATCTCTTTTCTGCAAAGGGTCGATCGAAGCAAAAATAATTCAAGACATTGCTAATCGTGGCGATTGCACACTGTCGTATTCAACCCTAGTGTGATGAGGTGAAGCACAGTAAAAAATTTGTGGAGTTAATTTTTAATTTGACGTTGACATTATTTGTTTTTGGAAAGTTCAAATAGGAAAACTTTTTGTGCAAGTTGAATAGGAAACACTATTGGAATCATTTTTGAAATTATGAGAATTGGCCCACTCTTAATGAAAACAAGCTCTAAAATTTTTATAAGTGGCCTTATTTGTAATGCATTGGTGTCATGAGGAAAAGACAACTAGGATTGGGAAGGGGCTGCAATGAGTTGTCTGGTAATTACGCACTCATGCAGGAGTCTTGTATTTACACATACCAGTATGACCACTGGCATCTAATAGCTTTTCTGGCTATCATACATGGCTGTCTACGATGTTTCTATGGCCCTGAGGAGTAATCAAAACGTAGGGCAGTTTTCCTTTGGCTTGCCGCTTTCCTCCCTACAGTATGAATGTCACAAATTTCCAGGTCCCCAGGTTGGTAGGTACGTATCTTGCATACGATTCAACATTGCTATGAAATTGTCAAGTGGTTTGACGGTAAAGAGCAAAGCAGACATGGTAAAGGCTGAACTTTTTATTGGGCAAACTTTTGTTCAGCAAAGAAAATGACGCTCACAATAGTGCAATGATATTGACGAGCTCAGTCATCGGTTAAGGGTAATATGATCCTATCTGTACACAATAGCAATAAAATTTGTAATCTGATACTATTTATATGTAAGAGTAATCCGATTTATACAGGAAGCCTCATACATTCTAGCTTTCTAACCAGCTCCTCAATTTTCAGAATGAACACAACCACTCGCATAATAATAATAATAATCATTATTGAGTAGCAGTTTTGATGAATTGTTCTGTTGCAGCCGAGGCCGACTTAGACCATGCTGACCACAGTGGACGGACACCCCTGTTTGCTGCTGCGTCCATGGGCCATGCTGACGTGGTGGGCCTGCTCCTCTTCTGGGGCGCCTATGTGGACAGCATTGATGCCGAGGGACGAACAGTGCTCTCCATTGCAGCTGCCCAAGGCAGCGTGGAGGTGGTGCAACAACTACTCAACCGAGGACTCGATGAACTGCACAGGTTTGCATAGTTTTATGCAGCAGGGGTTCAGCATTACCTTGGCTGGAGGGTGATCTCATTTGAATGTGCAGTTATGCAAGTGCTCCTCACTCATTCTCAACCCTAGAGGGCAATCTCACTCTTCAGACTACACTGGTTGGAAAAGAGTAGGTTACACAACGGAAGATATTTTCTCAACCTGGTGGGGTCCGTGAAATAATTTGGAAAATCATAGTGCGAAAAAATGGTTCGGACATGAAAATGACATTTATTTTGATCAGAACAGCCTTAAAAAAACCTCCAATGATGCTCTGCTTCACACTGTGCTTGGGGACAAGCAGATTCGATTGTATTCGGGCGATCGCAACGAAGTCAGCGCATTGGCAATCGCTACTGCCCACCGTTGCGGGCGACCTGGTTAGGGGCTCCATTGCACCAAGCAAATAAAAATTGATGCTGGTAAAAAAAAGATCCATGCAATCAATGTCTTGTCTGTTTGGTGGGATTTAAAAGAATACTGAACAAGAATTCTGTTGCACTTTCTTAGCGCTTTAAAACACCTACTAACTGCCTTTCAGCTCTCAACTTCATCTGACTCGTAGCTCACCTGGCCTTCTCTTATTAACTGTGAGAAAATTAATTTTTTCATATATTTAAAAAAAAAAGCATCGCACGGTTTCAAATTTCAGACCTTGCGAGCATAAGCTGGCTTAGTGCGGATGACCCTCCTTCTCATGCGTTTATTCTCTCCGAACTTTTTTCTGTCTCGCTCAAATTTGACATTGTTGGTTTTAAAGTGTCCACAATGTCGGATTTTTACTTATTTCTAGTGGTCGCACTCCTACTTCGACGTTTCCGGTCAACTGACGATTCGCATGCTCCTGTTCTGCAAACTAATTGGCTACTTCTATATCATTGTTATGTTGAGCGTATACGATGCGGGTGGTTGGAGTGCATGTAAAGTAAACGCGAAAAGTTTCTGATTGGTAAAGAATAGACTGGCGTTGCATTCAGGGCTGTATCCTATTTTGTTGGCATTTTGGAGTAGTAAATAAAACTCTGGTAAATAGTGTAGTGTACATGTATCCCGCAGAAGTATAGCCACTTGTGTGAGTCGGGTCGTAGCGCGCCGCAGGACACGCATTAACCGTCGCCTCTGCACACGCTCGTTCGGACAGCCAAGCCACCAAGGGCAGCGTGGCAAGTACACAGTACTGCTCCCAACAGATCGCAACACCTTATTGCCTGCGGCAACGAAAAACGCAGTATAGTGCCCGTTGCAACAGGGGCAGTGGGAAAACAAATGGGTTTATTCATGCCACAGGCGAGAAGTACTACACAGTGTGCTGCGAGCACATCTTCGTAGGCAAAAGAGATTCACGGTGACACCTATACAAAAGGGCCCGGTCGTTGGAGCCTAGCGTTCGAGGGGGGGGGGGGCGCAACAAAAGGTAAGCGTTCGCCGCGGATGCAAGTTGTTGTTGGTGAAGTCCAAACGAGCCCCAAACAATAGAAGTCGACGGATGTGAGAAAAATGCGTGCTCACATTAAGTTGTCCGGGAGAAATCTGACTGACTCACGACGCAACGTCCCAAGAGACTTTACGCACGGCGCCACAGTCAACATCCGCTACCGGGTGAGGGAGGTTAATAGCCACTCCCGCTCCCCCAGTGTGACAGACCGCGGAGGAGGGGAGAGTCATGTTTGGACATGAGAACAGCAGAAATAGGCGGCAAAGCCTGCGCAGTGGCGGCGGGCTAGCCTCAATGCCTACAATAGCTATAGTAGCAGACAGTGGTCCTTAGTCGGGGCTCACTGTATGTACTAGTAATTACATCTATGGCTAGGCTAATTACATAAAATAGTGGATGAAAAGGTAAGCAGCGAATTATTTCTAGCTTTAGAAAGTGGCGTAAAGCAAGGAACTTTGTGTGGAAGTAATTACGTGTTTGCATCACTCACCACAAATATACAGTAGACTGCCATTAAACGAAACTCTCTTAAATGAAATTGCTTCTTAAATGGAACAACTGCCTCTAATATGTTTGGTTCCCTACTTGAATATTGTACCCCTGTTTATCTCTCAGTAAATGAAACTCCTTTAAAGGAAACACATTTTCCTTCTCCCTTCAGGTTTCGTTTAAAAGGAGTCTACTGTATGTTGCTACCTTTTAGAGAGAAAAAAAGGTATCGGACCTTTTGTCTAAAATTTGTTTTATAGATGTTTAGAGTATTTAGCATCACATTACTCAAAATATACAAAAAAATTATATAAATTGAAATTTGCCAAAATGCAATTAATATTTAAACAGCCAAAAGAAATGGTGCAAATCGAAAGCAACTCAGCAGATATGTTACGAGGGCAGTAAACTATGCACTGAACCATCATGATTACCATATAAAGTGATTTATCATGATGTCAAAAAGTTGACTTCCGAGACAATCACTTTTAAGGGGGCAGACTGCTCTTTAGGACCAAAAAGTGAAAAAAAAATTATTTTTTAAAATTGACATATTTGGTTTCTGCAAGTATTTTTCTATCTCTCTGCAAATTTTCACGCACCACGAAGTAGTAATTTTTTTGTAATGTCATTTTAACTGTTCAGATTCTTAACGCTGTTAACATGCAGAACCTGCAAAAAAATGGGGAACCGACTTTGAGGCTTCTTTATAATTTGCCAGCACCTTTGTCTAAAGCTCTACTACCAATTTATGAGCGTCTTCATGAGGATTGCAAGACATGCGCACCATGATTGTTGCTTTTTGAAGAAACTGTGTTTTCAATTTTTTCCATTCTTCTCAAAAAATTAAATTTGTGAATATTCAATTTTGAGCCCTCAATATCTCAGCAGCTAGGGCAGGTACAACAATAATTCTCTTTGCAGTGGAAACCTGTATGTGTGTAGAATGCAAGTATG
This sequence comes from Rhipicephalus annulatus, assembly GCA_013436015.1. Classification (NCBI taxonomy): domain Eukaryota; kingdom Metazoa; phylum Arthropoda; class Arachnida; order Ixodida; family Ixodidae; genus Rhipicephalus; species Rhipicephalus annulatus. The sequence goes on from WOVY01009667.1 coordinate 280,596, forward strand.
GGAGCAGAATTTAGAGCACATGCCTTTTTAATTAATTACTAATCAAAATTGTAACACAATTCCAGCTGCTTTTGAAAATGTATAGTTCATTTTGCTGCAAAATAACCAATAAAGGTATAAAAAAAAACCTCTTCCATACTTTCACTCCATAGTCATTAGTCTATGTTGGCATATCCTAAATATCACTTTCGATTAAGCACTTTTTTCTATGGTGGCCTTAAACAATAGGGGGTGAACTTAAGTTATCTCAGGAACAAAGTGAGTTACAGAAAAACTAATTAAATATTTGAAATCAGCAGAAAAAACTGCTGAAAACACTGCTGATATCAAGATCACTGAAGAAATAAACAAGAAATGTCTAAGACCAGTCTGCCCCCTTAAATAATTGCAACAGAACCAATACTTGGAGACTGCACAGCAGCCTAGTATGGAATGACATAATTCGGTTCGAATGCTGATGCCGGACCATTCCCTATTGCATATTTACTTACAATGCATGATAAAAGAATCATTTAAAGAAAAAACACTAGAGGTCTGGAGTGTGGCCTCACTGGCGACCAGCTGCCAGTAATGCACTTCCTCTCCAGAGCAGGATTGGTCACCCTTGTGCAGTACTTGGCCACTACCTGCCATGACTACAGCAATTAAACCTTGGCCCTCAGTCCCCAGCGGCTACTGTTCAAGGCAGCGGTCAGACCTGCGACGCCGCGAAGAGTGCTAAGAATCTCTGGGTACGGACAGGCTGCCATTGGAATTTGAACTTGGCTACCTTCAACACTAGAACGCTATCTAGTGAGGCTAGTCTAGTTGTGCTATTTGAGGAATTAGAGGGTGTTAAATCAGATGTAATAGGGCTCAACAAAGTAGAGGACACGTGAAGCTTAAGATTCCGAACTCAAGATTCCAACAACTGTAGAAAGACCTTGATTCAGTAATAGCATGGTGCAGTTTGTGGAAAATGCAGCTTAACGTGTCAAAGTGCTGTGTCGTTAGGTTTACCAAGAAAAAGCAGTCTCTTATCACAAACTACTTCATGGAAAGGATACCATTATCCATGGTAAATGAATACAAGTATCTTGGCGTTGTCATCAACAGCACACTATCATGGAATGATCATGTTCGCACGGTATCAGTTAAAGGCAGTCGCGTGCCGAACTTCCTACGCCGCAATTTCAGAACCGCCCCCTCTGTTCTTAAACAAGTTCTTTATGTGTCAAATGTACGCTCGATTTTAGAATATGCTTGCACTGCCTGGGACCCGGCCACAAGTTAGATATTGATGCATTGGAGTGCATTCAGAAACGTGCCGCCCGGTTTGTGATGGGGGATTACGACTTCACCAGAAGGTCTAGCGAAATTGTTAGTTCACTTGGTTGGCCGTTACTCTCCTCAAGGCGTAAATATATCAGGCTATTTCTTTTCTACAACCTAATAAACGACAAAACAGGGATCGATAAAAACAAATACATCAGACCACCAACACACATCTCATCACGGCGGGACCATCCTTTGAAAGTGTGTGAATATATGTGCCGAACATCAACGTATGCAAATACTTTTTTTTTCTAAAACTATACACGAATGGAACAGTCTTCCAAAAAACATTGTGACCGCCCCTTCCACAGCTTTTCCTTCCCTTTTGAAGGAGTATGTGGTCACACAATGATATTGTATGCTGTGATTTAAGTATTTTTGATTTGTTTTTATTTTTTGTATGCCGTGCAATTCAACTTGTTCCCACTGATTTAAATGTACTTTGAATTTGTAACCCTACACCACCCTACAACAATGCCCCCAGAGGGCCCTGTAGGTATAAGTATAAATAAATAAATAAATACAGTGCTGAAGAATGGACACGTCGTATTGTTACTGGGGATTAGTTGACAGAAGTACTAGGCATGGGATTTTCTATACACAAGAATATTGCTGGCAACATGGAGGAATACTGTAGCATCAGCGAGAGGGTGGCAAGTAACATACCATATTTATCCACGTAATCGTAATGAACCCACCTTTTTTTTCAGAAATGTTGACATCAATTTAAGGGGAGGGTTCATTACGCGGGAGAAAGAAGTCATAGGAATTATAACAGCGAAAAATTTGCATGATGGCTTTGCTTGTTCTGGCCCGCGAAATGTGTGACAAATCTTTTTTGTAGCCCGAAGCTCTTTTTGTTTCCTCTTTCCTCCCGTAACCAAAACGCATGGATCGACGCAGAAGTGTCATCCAGCCGCTCGGTTCCAATGCTGCAGAACATGCTGTTCGTAACCAGCTGTGTAGCCAGCGTACTAGCCGAACGCGCCCTGCACGGCAGATGTTCTAACTAAGTTCACAACGACAAACCAAACAACAAAAACGCAACGTGGGATGGCGGTGCACAAACATTGCGGTAGACATTGCAGGTGCACAATGTGCCATCGACGCGGTGAAAGTGGTTGCGCATCGCGAAAGTCCGAGAAGGCGAGTGCGCGGTGCGTTCCTGCACCGTGCACGCACCGTTTTGGAGGCCACGCCCTTTGTTTTTGTGCCGCTGTACTTTTGTGGCGCTATCAGTAAAAAGGTTTTTTCGGCATTCGACAGATGGCGCTTTACCATGAAAGGCGCGACTTTCAAATTTTTACTTGCGTCGTCCGCGCTCACGCTGCTCGGGACTGTTTGGCATGATTGCAAAACTATGTTTTGACTTCTATTGCGCTGTTATTTTGTTACGTGCAGTCAAACCTCATTATAATGAAATTGAAGGGAGAGTCGTAATTACTTTGTTATAACCATTAGTTCGTTATGGCCAATATCTATTTCTACCGACAATTAGCAGGAGAGAATGTACTTGCCACCGAATATTGGAGCTGCTTTCAGGGCAAAGAAAAACGGCCATCGGAAGGCAAAAAACTAGCAAAATAATAAAGAACAATTGCTTTTATTTTGGCCAAATTCAGCGCATTAGCTGACAGATCACTTCGAAGAAAAATAGTCTTCAATAGACTTTTGCCGACTTTACTCGCGCGGATGTCTGCTTTTTAAGCTGCAGAGTGCATCCTCGCCGTCATTGTAAGCACCAAAGAAGCGGCACAGCAGGTCTGTCACATCCAGCACTTGCACGGGTGTCGGTACGTCGGGTTCGCCAACAGCAGGCTCTGGGGTGTCAACACATTCGTCACTGTCGTCATGCACGCCCGTCATCATAGGCACAATTTCCACATCTTCTTTTCGTCGTGACGTTACGTCAAGTACTAGGTTGGCGTTGCGCGGAATAGTTATGAAGAAAGCTCTTAAAATTGCGCGTTGCCACACTCTCACCATATATACGAGTAAGGAACTGCTAATCGGCACATAGATTGTGTAATCTGGCTATGAAAAAAAAAAGGCCTTATGGCGAGCAGAACGCATGAGTCATTGCCGAATTGGTTCTAATACGATGATGCAGGGGCTGAATGAATTTGATTACGGAACATACCGGTGCCTTGTGTTCTGTTGCACAAAAACGCTCTCTGAAGTATTTCAGCACGCTGCGCTCGAGCCTGCCACGCACGAACAGTCTGGGAAACGTGTGCTTCCAACATTTTACTGCATGCAAACCTCACAATACGTGTTAAGTTTACGCCAGGACTATAAGTTCGTGCTGAAGTGAACTAGCACGGAAAGCATGCCGCAAAGGGTCTACTGTTTTGTTTGCGCCATACCGGTTTGTTTGCCCCATAAAATTCACGTTACTTCTGCCATACTTCTCTCAATGCATTGGGATACAATACGGCCCCTTATCTGTATTCCCTTTCTCCATGGTGGATCCACAGCCATCATAGTTCCACATAAGGAAAGCAACAGAATACCAATAAAGAAGGGCGTAAGGCAAGGAGACACGATCTTTCCAATGCTATTTAGCACGTGGTTACAGGATGTTTTCAGTACCCTAGTTCGGGAAGTGTTAGAGATGGAGAGTATATTGCAATCTGCATTTCGCTAATGGCATTGCCTTGATGAGTGGCTCAGGGCACAGCTCATGATTACAGAACTGGACACGGAAAGCAGAAAAGTAGGCCTTAAAATTAATATGCATAAAACTAAAGTAATGTGCAACAGTCTCTGCAGAAAATAGCACTTTGTGATAGATGGAGAGATGCTAAAAGTTGTCTCCTTAGGACAGGTAGAAACCGCGGAGCCGAACCACGAGAGTGAAATAACTAAAAGAATAAGAATGGGGTGGATCACATTCGGCAAGTATTCTCAAATCCTGAATGGTAATCTGCCACCGATCCTCAAGAGAAAGGTATATAACAGCTTCATCTTGCCGGGACTTGCCTATGGAGCAGAAACTTGGAGGCTTACAAAAAAGGGTTCAACTTAAATTGAGGACGACGCAGCGAGCAATGGAAAGCAAGATGAAAGGTGTAACTTTAAGAGACAAGAAGACAGCAGAGTGGGTCATGGAACAAACAGGGGTTAAGGATATCATAGTTAAAATCAAGAAGAAAAAATGGACATGGGCCAGGCTCGTAGCATGTAGGCAGGACGACTGCTGGTCATTAAGGATAACCAACTGGATTCCCAGAAAAGGCAAATGCATGAAGGGGGGACAGAAAGTTGTGTGGGCCAATAAGATTAAAAAGCTTGCAGGTATAGCGTGGCTACAGAAAGCACAATACTGGGTTGAATGGCAGATCATGGGAGAGGCTTATTCTCTGCAGTGGGCGTAGTCAGGCTTGTGATGATGATCAACAAGAATTGGAAAAATTGACGAAACATCGAAATTCGTGTCAGAAGATGCCACTGTTTCGATAAACAAAGTTTATTTCTCGTATTTTTGAACAGCTGGTTGTATTTTTGATGGATTGTCCACATGCTGCGGCTACTTGCGAGTGCAAACCGTGACGTCACACGCACCGAGGAGCATGCAGTATGCAAGTGTTCTTGTCCTCCTCTACCTTTTCTCTACCTGTCCTTTCATTCCACTCTCTCCCTTCCACAAAAGCTCTGGTGCTTTGCCCTAGACGGAAGCATTTTTTGCTGTTGTTTTTGTTCATACCGGTTTTGGGAACCGAAGTGGGAGTTGAGAGAGTCGAGAGATGCAGGCGACAGCTGGCATTGTTGGCTTGCCCGTTTCAGGTTTGTGGACGTCACGAAACGTCACCTTCTCTAGTTCACTACGTGGCCGCTAGACACGGAAGTTTGTGAAAAACGCATTCAATATATTATTTTCCTGTACTTTTTGCCTGGAATGAAGGTTGTCTCTATAGATTTCAGGGCCCAATCCTTCAATTTCGCTGAAAATCTTGGCGGCAAAAATTTTGTTCGGTATCTCTTTGATGAAGCGGACTTTCACTGACATCGCACAGTATGCGAACCTCCAGCATTTTGCCTCCATCAAAACATTATTGCCGCGCCTGCGATTTTTTCAAAATGAACACGTTAACTACTGAGTGCTACTGAGCAACCACAGCAGCAGAGAACATGCGACACGCACAATGCCTCAAAAACAGTTAAAGCAGCACCAACACGACCACGTGCGGAATGATAGACGGAAGAATCACATTCTTTTTCTTCCGCCATGGGAAAAACAATCACACACATGCATGTGCATGCAGGCACACACACACACACAAACTACCGGCGTATTAATGATGAAAATAGACAGTTATAGTTTACCGGGCTTAGCGGGATAGCGGGCTTACCGGGATAGCAAGATCGAAGTGTGCATGAGCAGTAACGTACGTGACCCATACCGCTCACCGTACGCTCGCTATTTTTTGAATTTAACGTTGTCATGTTAGCGTGGTTTAGATAGTGTAAGTAAAACATGGCGGCGGTTTCAGATGCCCGCTTTTAAGTGATTTTGCTGTAATTCAAACATTCACTTTATTCGCAGCAAGCGACTGTTTAAAATGGCTTTGCTTGCCATTTACCTGTAATATTACTAAAAAAAATTATACCATTGGTTCACGTGGTGACACAGGTTAACATTCTCGTTTTCTTTTCCTTTTCACCATTCATTAGCTTATTCACCCTTCAATAGGTGGTGCCACTGTCTCAGCTGCGGCACGTAAACCACATAGCCGTTATCCCGTTCAGCTATAAGGCACTGTCCACAACAAGCGTTTGCGGCATGGTAACGCTATTCCCTTAATGTTTGCTGTCACGCTAATGGTAAACTACAAGTGTGTAATAGGGCTGACTGAAAAATAAAAGTTGCATCCAATGATAGTTTTGCCAGGCAAGGAGTATCGGAGATGGTCTTCAAAACCAGAAGATTGTGCATGCTTCCAGTCTTGATAACTACGCAACTAGCCACTGAAAGCCAGACATTACCAAGCCAACAGAAAATCCAACATCACGGTTTTCAAAATCAAGCGGCATGGCTCAAAACAAGCAATTTGTTACAAAAAATTGAACCTTAGGGAATAAATTCGTCTGAAAAATCGACCACGAAAATGCATTAGTGCTATGGTAACCTTGACAGTACATTAATGAAGTCCGAATTATCCAACAAGTCTGAATTTTCGAAGTCTGAAAAATCCGCCGGCAATTGTAATTTTTGTGTCTTGAGGGGCTATAAGGGGCGTATTATCGGCATGGTAAAATAGAGATGAATGAACGATATTTGAGCACAAGTTTAACCTTCCTCTACATATCACAGTTTCCGTAATATATTGCAAACTTGGTGATCATGAGGCAGTAAACCATGCACATAAATGCACTTGCCAATTATTAAAATTGAACGCTTTTATAATCATCATCACCAGCATCCTACAGCTCTGCTGCAGCGCATTTATAATTGAAGCTCCCCCTCTCAGAACATTTGCGTCCGCTTAGCGACCCTAAAATTATGGCACATATCCCTCAATTTGCATCTTAATAAAGCAAGTGAATTCTAAGTGCAATTTCTAAATGTCCTATTTAGCCCTATTACAAATACTTGTTTTTGTAGAGAGCTACATAGAAGCAAAGTGGGCCGTCCTGCCATTTGAAGTCCTAAAAGCATCTCACACAAATGTGTTTAAATACACTTCGCCATCATATTGTGACCATATATGTGAACATTGAAATACAGAGGGCCAACCGAAAGTTTGAATTGCCAGAACTTGAATATGACGAGTCTGCCGTAAATATTTTACACTCTCATTAAGTGAAACCTGAAGGGACCAGGAAAATATGTTCGATTTGTGGTGACCTCTCTACTTACCGTAGCAGATGATCACCGCGAGTTCAGGCTTAGCGAGCCACAGGGCCGCATCTCCGTCACCTACTTACGTGTAGAGCCCCGCTCTGCGCGCGCTCAGCCAACACAGCGTTTAGCGTGGCGCGGCCAAACATACAGTGTCCGGTTAACAGAAATACACAAATACTTTATTGCTTTTGGCGGCACCTCGAACAACAGTACAACGTCCGCTCCTGGGATGCGGAGAGCAAATGCTCCCGCACACGGACATTCACGATAAGGGAAACCGCTAGCACGTCGCAGCTGGCAGTGGCGAGCTTTGACACCCCGGTCGCGGCTATGCTGCGCACTTTCACGATGGCCACTGGGCCTGGTCGCGAGAGTTGCCTACAGCAAGTGCGGCTTGGTGTGGTGCGACCACTTCAAGCACTAGGCACAACTTTTGGCTTAGCGTATGGTGCCGAAGCAAACAATCAGGTAAACACACCTGCTGGGAATGCCAAGGCACTCAGGCAGGCTGCAGTCCAGCTATTCCCAAAGGGGATGCAGACGAAGGAAACACGTGCTTACTAGGCGCCGACCAACTGAGGAGAGAGACTTTCCGGCGTGCACGTGACTCGGCCTCGCTGATTCTCGCATTCCCCAAAAACACGCGCCGTGCCCAGAGTATGGGAAAGGAAAAGAAGCGGCTGTACGGCGGTATGCCCGTGAAATGGTCGCAGGCGCTCCTGAGATCCCCATAGATTCAACAGGAGTTCTTTTTACCGAGAGATTAGCAAGGGTGCAGAATACAAGCATGAAACCAATCTTGGCACAAGCACTACTTAATCTTTATTAGGCAGCGGTTCTATTCAACAGATCTTCATTTATCAAGAGTGTACTACAGTGCAGTAAAAGCTCGTTAATTTGGATTTTATGGGACAGAAGAAACTGTCTGAATCAGCTGAATGCCGCATTATCGAGAGTACAGTTAAACCTGAATATAACGAAATTGACAAATTCCTGGAAAAATGCGTTATATAAAAGATTTTTTTATATGCAGGATTGGTATGAAAATCGAAAAAATAAATGCCCAAATTAAACAAAAGGGGACTGAAGGCAGAGCTAACCCAAAACACTTATTTAACAGCAAAAAAGTCACTGCTTTGCCGCAAAGGCGAGCAATGAATGCGATAGCGACAAGTTGAAGGTCACCCGCAGAATGGCAAGCGTATCGAAATGTGCCTCGCGTTTCTCATGCACAAATAACGCCTGAAACGTACTCACAGGGACAGATGAACGCGAATAAGTGTCTCAGTTGTTACTTCGCTGTATCTGAAAAGCACACTCTTCGCAAACAGAGACCGTGCAATGATTGCTGTGACCTTTGTGCGCCCGGTAACTACAACAGAATTGTTTCAGTGAAAGCCAAAGGCCAGCCAAGATGTATGATCTTCCCCTTCTCTCCGCGGGTCAAAGTACGCGTGGGAGATGAGAGCCGGTGCCGCCACGTCATGACAATATGGCGATGCGCGCTCATTGCGCTATCTTCAAACACGATAGTCCTCCCCCCCCACGAGATACCCTTCACCATTGGTAAGTGGTAGATATAAATAGCTTGCCGTTCGAACGTTGAGGCTCGTGCTTCTCCGTGGCTGAATGAACACCTCGCACTCATGTTCCAGAGGTCCCAAGTTCGATACCACGGGCCAGAGTCTTTTTGTGGATTTTTTCTTTCTTGCAATTTCGTATACAGTCAAACCTCGTTATATTGATGTTCAAGGGAGAGTCTTAATTACTTTGTTGTAACCATTAGTTCCTAATAGCCAATATCTGTTTGTACCGACAATTGGCCAGCAAGAGAGAATGTACTCATCAACGAATATCACATCAGCCCACTGCGCACAAAAAAACCGCAGTGGGAAGACAGAAAAATAGCAAAATATTAAAGAACAATGCACTTTATTTTCGCCAAATTCAGCACACCAGCTTGCAGATCACTTCGAAGAAAAATAGTCCTTAAAGACTTGCCGACATTTCCTCACGCGAATGACTGCTTTTCCAGTGGCAGCAGCTATTTTGAGTCCATCCTTGCTGTCATCGTAAGCACCAAAGAAGCGGCACAGGAGATCTGTCGCATCCAGTGCTTGTGCGGGTGTCGGTAAGTCGGGTTTGCCAATATTAGGCTCCGGGGTGTTGTCACATTCGTCACTGTTGTCATGCACGCCCGTCACCGAAGCCAGAATTTCCGCATCTGACAACTCTTCTGTTGCCACCGCATCGGCATCGGCATCGACGTACAAGCAGAGAGTGTTGCAGTCAGGCACAAAGCCGGCATCAAGGAGAGCGTCCCATGATGTCTGGGCCTGGTCGCCCGCAGCACCCACTGGCGACATCGCCAAAATCTTCGGCCACTTTTTTTTCTTGACGCTAGACTCAATGGCTTTCAACATTGCCGACTTCTCTATTGTTATATTTTTGCGCTTACGCTTGCCACTGCCATTGTCCATCTCGTGTCTAGCAGCGAAAACTGATAGAGGGTGTTGTTCTTCCAAAGCGAATGACAAGGAAGAAAGCCAAAATCTCCGCCGCCCACCCCTGAGTGGAGCTGAAAGGGAGGAAGAGGTCAGATGCGCGGGTGGGTCAACGAGTTCTACAGGAGAGGGGAGGCCGGCTGACGCGCACACTCGCGCAAGTTGCTGTGCGGGTGAGTCCATTAGTTCCTGAGGAAAGGGCAGGCTAGGGGACTCGCTCCCGCACGCGTGTTGGCTCTCGGAGAGCGCAAGGCGGAAGTTTTGAATTACCGCAGCTGTGATGAGACGTAAACCGCTGCGTGCTATAATATATTGAATTGACGTATGCCAAAATGATCAGTAAATGCTCATTGTGGACAAAGAATGGTTCATTATGTCCACTGTGAGGAAATTTTCACTTTGTTAAAATGAGGTTTTAAATACATGGGCGTCTATGGGAATTTCAAGGAGAATCACAATTGCTTCGTTAAATCTATTAGTTTGTTATATACCTCTTCGTTATAACGTGGTTTTACTGCACAGTAGACTCTCAATGAACGGAAATCTCTTAAACGGAACTACTGCTTAAACCCAACTAATGCCTCCGCTATGCTCGGTTTCTGACTTGTATTCTGCCCTCATGTTCACCTCTCAGTAAACGGAACTCATATTAAATAGAACACATTTTCCCAGTCCCTTCAGGTTTCGTTTACTGAGTGTGTTACTGTATATAGATGCATATACATATACGGTGAGTGATGGTGATGCCCACATCGACGCAATGCTGGCGGCAAAATCCAGTCGAGTGTGTCCATACAATTGCTTTTGCAATAAAAACTGTGTTATTATTGCGATAACAATTATATGGACACTCCAGGTGGATTTTTGCCATTGCTGGCATGTTCCGTAACAAGTTCTAATTGATAACATAGCCCCGCACATCGTGACTTTCACAAGTGGGTAAAGTGCGCGAGCGCTGCAGAAACAGAGATCAAATGAGTCAGCCCATCCCCAATTGCCTGGAAGGCGCATGAAATAACATCTCACACGTGTTAGAACTGCCATCTGATGCTCAATCAAAATCGAAATCACCCGTCTTGAACGAGTATGAAACAGCGAGGGAAGGGGAATCACTCGTTAGCATTAATGACTTTGGTATTAAGGGAGGTCTTCATCTCTCTGGCACGCTTGTTATCTCAGTGGTGATTATCAGTGCGCTTTAAACGCAAAGGGACTGTGTGAAAAGAGCACTTCTTTCAGGAGCAGCCATATTTGCTCACAACAGTGTTTTGTAGTTCTGCGATATCAGATTCAGAAGGGTTGGCTGCCAGCCTTACTTTGTACAACATTACAAATTTTTTGCTATCATGTTTATTGTACTGCATTCAAAGTGCCTTCGTGTTGCCAGAACTAATCGGCTAATCGCGAAAGCTACCAGCCTGCGAACGTGAGGCGCGGCGCAAGACGGAAGCGCTTGACGAGTCGACCTCCGAAGATGCGTCGTCACCGTGGTCTCTGAGAGTTTCCATGAGCGCCTAGTCTGACATTCTTCAGTGGTGACGACACAATTGTCCGCAGTTAAGAAAAAAAAATAATGCTGAACGTCATCGGGGGCTATACCATGTGCCTGCAGCTAAACTATGCACGCACGCATTTCGTCGAAAATAAAGAGTGAACAACACGGATGCCACGGAAAACTATTCAGTACAGCACCCTCCATATGCCAGCACAGCCTCACATATGTAGCGCTAACAAAAAGCGTGGCACTGACAACGCAAAAGTAGTTTTTTGTTTGTTTGTTTGGAGTGGGGGGGGGGGGGGGTTCACACCCGCACATGCACTTGTGGCGCCAAGAACGACAGCAACACTGGCTCGTGGGGCGCAGGCCCACCTGCACGCCTCCCACTGACCTGCGCACAATAATGAGCACTTCCTCTCGCCTGGTGCGTCGTGCGCGCCGCCACCGCTTCGCGCTGCGTCGGCTGCGAGAGACTCGCGGAAGATGCATGCTATTTCCAAAATGCCGAAATCCGAGCAAAGATCCTAGATTGTCCATGGGGAAAATTCATTATATCAAGGTTGTCTCCCGCTGTTACTTTGTACATAGAGATCACAAAATGCATGTGCTTCTATGGAGCAAACAGCATGGAATAGAAAAACTTCGTTATATGGAGGTTCATTATAAGCAGGTTTAACTGTATAGAGGAAACAATAAATAAATATCAGTTATATCAATGCACTGTCTTTTTCAATAAGAAATATGCAAGTCTAATAATCATTTTGCATGAGAGCAGTGCAACTGCAATTTTTGTCAGCAATCTTGTACAACATTCCAAATTTGGACGGAGGCATACTGTTCGTTAAATCAAAAAGCGGGGTGGTCCGCATCGGCTGCGAGGACGAGGGGAAATTAATTGCAAATGAGAGAAATGAAGTCTTGCATCACAATTTTGATGTCGGCTTGGGGACCGTATAGTAACTTTAGAAGTGTTTCTAACATGTTAAGGAATGTGAAACTACTATTGCTCACTACACTCAGACCTCGTTATAACGAAGTTGAAGGAGAGCCACAATTATTTCTTTATATACATTATTTAATTATATCGATTAAACGGTTTGTGGCAATGCATGCTCAGATGGGTGCACACCTATAAGCATGCAAAGAAGGAAACCGCCTCATGGCCCAATGTACTGCTATGCGACCAAGCCTGCGATGGAAAATAAGCACAGTCAAATCTCATTAATTCTAACATGCTTAATTCGAACTCACGCTGTGTCCCGTCAAAGCTATGTGTATTCCAATGGGCGAAAATGCCCTGTAATTCGTACGCTTAAGCACTTGCGACGGTTAATTCAAACAGACTACGCTCTAAAAATGAAAATGCTCTCAGCACCATGCTCAATCCTGCGGCGGCACCTCTCAACGTTGCACGCGAAGAAGGAAAAGAAGAAAAGGAAAGAAGAGACTGTGGCGAATTGTTTGCTTTCTCTCAAATGCTGATCTGCGTCGCTCCTGTGCCACGCGCATCACTTCCCTTCATCCGGCAACATGGGACAGCATCGGATAACCCGGCAGTTGATAAGAGCGCACATTTCGACGGCAGCTTGGGCCACGGCGCTGCTTTTTCGGCGCAGCGCTCATTGACCATGTTTGCTCAGGTGCTGCTCTATGCCCTTGGCCTGCTGTCACCCGTTACCCTTGAGTGGGTCGTCTTGCCCCAAGCCGGCGAAAAGGAGGGACCACCGAGCTTCTGCGGCCTATCCTTGGATGTGCTGTACGCTGCGCCGTCGTGTTTGGACACATCACTTCCCTTCATCCGGCAACATGGGACAGCATCGGATAACCCAGGCAGTTGATAAGAGCGCACATTTCGACGGCAGCTTGGGCCACGGCGCTGCTTTTTCGGCGCAGCGCTCATGACCATGTTTGCTCAGGTGCTGCTCTATGCCCTTGGCCTGCTGTCACCCGTTACCCTTGAGTGGGTCGTCTTGCCCCAAGCCGGCGAAAAGGAGGGACCACCGAGCTTCTGCGGCCTATCCTTAAATGTGCTGTACGCTGCGCCGCCGTGTTTGGACACATCACTTCCCTTCATCCGGCAACATGGGACAGCATCGGATAACCCGGCAGTTGATAAGAGCGCACATTTCGACGGCAGCTTGGGCCACGGCGCTGCTTTTTCGGCGCAGCGCTCATTGACCATGTTTGCTCAGGTTGGTTACTATGCACCTTGTTGTTACCGTGACAATGATGTCTGCTTTTTAGCAGTGCCGTGGCCACCCGATTTTTTGAAGCGTGTACGTTCGACTGCCCTGTACCTTTGGCGCCTTCTCATGCGTAGTGGCGATGTTGAATCAAATCCCGGTCCTATGACTAAGGCGCAAGAAGAGAAATTGGAGATAGTGCATGGAGCTGTTTTACGTCTTGAGGCCAATAATTCAAGCGTGCTTGAATCGGTGAATAAGATTTTGTAAATCCACTTAGAGTTAAAGACCGATTTGGACTCATTGACGAAACGTGTTCAAGTACTTGAAAGTAAAATGGAGTCGGTTACGCCAATGGGAGCCTGCGGAAACAACCAGGGTATCTCAAAGCTTCAAGCCAAGTTTATGACCTGCAGAATCGTTCCCGTAGGTCAAACGTAATATGCTATGGAATTGAGGGCGCGCAACGGTTTGAAACGTGGGAAACGTCGGAACGCGTTGTGCGTGATTTTTGCACGAACCGTCTTGACTTTTCAATCTCCTCGCTAGCTAGAGCTCACCGAATAGGTCGCTTCTCCACAGAGAAAAAACGCCCTATTATCGCTAAGCTGTTCAAAGAAAAAGAAGTGGAAACAATCGTGAGCAAAGGCTTCAAACTAAAAAATACGCCCCTCAGTGTTACACGTGACTACTCTGAGGCTGTGCGGGACAAGCGCAGAAAGTTGCTGCAATTTTCAAAAACAGTAAAGAAAGAAGGAGATCGTGTGCGTCTTGTTTTCGACAAACTGTGCCTAAACAAAGATACTTACATTTGGGACACAAATGCTAATTGCGCAGTGCATGTCGACGCTCGCGCTGCAAAGGACACATCGACATGACGTGCCCCTTCAAAAGTAGAGGCAGCCGCACCATCTCGTCCAGATGGAAAGGTCACTTTTTTATACACTAATATCAGAAGTGTTCTTTCTAAACGTGTTGAGCTATCTTCGCTAATCGACTCATGCTCGCCATCTATCTTCGCACTATCAGAAACATGGCTCAACGATACTGTTTCTGATAGTAATATTCTTGTCAGTCAAGCAGAATTTAATTTTTTCCGCTGTGATAGAAAAGATCAAAGAGGCGGTGGTGTGCTCATTGCAATTTGTAAAAAATTCATTGCTCTACCTATTATTATTAATTCATTTCTTGAATGCGTTTTTGTTTCTTTGAGGGTTGTTTCTACCGATTTATTATTGGCGTTTTTATCGCCCTCCTGACGATGAATTCAACGTTCGAAAGTGAATTTAATCGGGTTGTTGTTGAAGTATGCACGCGGTTTCCTAATGCGGTTCTTGTCTTTTTCGGTGACTTCAACTATCCAAATATTGAATGGTCTACGCTATCTGTTTCATCCACAGACACCCAGGCACAGGAATTTCTAAATTCTTGTCTGGACTTTTCGTTGTGCCAGCTTATCGAAAAACCGACACGTTGCTCGACCACATGCGCAAACATTCTTGATTTACTCTTAACTTCTGATTCCGATCTTTTCACTGATATAGGCCATCTTGATGGTATTTCTGATCATGACATAATCACGGGAAACTTAATATGTTCACCTAACGAAACAAGAGTTACCAACAAGCATATAAGGTGTTACAACCGTGCCAACTTTGATGAAATCAGTGCCAAATTGTCCAGTTTCACTGGAGAGTTTTTAGATACCCATTTTTCGCGTTCAATAAAAGATAAGTGGAACCTGTTTAAAAAAGCTCTTTCAAACTTAATTGATCAATATATGCCAGTCATTACCATAAAAACAAGCAACGTCGCTCCGTGGTTCAATAATCAACTGCGTCGACTTAATAATAAAAAAAGCGACTGTTCAGAGTAGCGGACAAAAACAGATTATCAGATTCATGGTGTCGTTATAAAGCATGTGACAACTTATACCAACGCCTTTTAAAAACTACTCGTCGTCGTTTCTTCAGCCATGATTTGTCATCAATGCTAAAAAATAATCCTAGGCGCTTTTGGCGCACTATAAATCCTAGTAACCAACGTGATGTAAATCTCGTTAATACTGATGGAAGCCCTGTTCCGGAATCCAAATGCGCTCAGTTATAAAATGATACATTCTTATCAGTCTTTACTCTTGAGGATACTACTTCATGCCCTAACATAGATGTAAATGCCGGTATTAATATTGTAACGGTAGGATGAGAACGACGAAGAAGACAAAGAGGAGGACGAGGTTGTCAGATCTGTGAGCCAACTGGGCGCCATCTTGTCCACCACCGAGTTTATTCCTCGTTTTATAAAGTAAAGTTATTTCCCCGTAACATCATTGGTGGGAGGTGCTGGGTTCTCACTTCACGCAAAACGGAGCTTCGTAGCGGGCGCCTAGTGGTCTCCCCCATGGCGACTGAAGTCAACAATGCCGACCCTTCCCCGACTACCGTGCCTTCTCCAACTACGTCCGTGCTTTCTCCAACTGGACCGTCAACCCTCATCTTGGAGCCCCCGAGAGATCCAGGTACCTTTTCTGGCACTGATGGCATTGACGTAGAAGCCTGGCTGAAGTCATACGAACGAGTGGGTGTACGTATGCGATGGGATCCAACGCTCATGCTGGCCAACGTGATTTTTTATCTCAGAGGTACCGCAAAGGTCTGGTACGAGACGCACGAGGAAGAACTGACTAGCTGGGAGTTATGCAAGCAAAAGCTCCGGGAAGCTATTTGGCAGGCCTGGGGAAGTCAACGCGCCGCCCAAAACGAGCTCGCACGTCGAGTTCAGACGTGCACCGAATCATACCTCACGTACATTCAGGACGTGCTCGCTTTGTGCCGCAAGGTAGACTCGCAGATGTCCGAAGCCGATAAGGTTGGCCATATTATTAAGGGCATAGCAGATGACGCCTTTCACCTTCTTGTGTTCAAGAATTCATCTACGGTCCACGACATTATTTCTGAATGCCGGCGCTTTGAAGAAGCGAAGAAGCCGCCGTGTTCTCCACCAGGTTGCCCGGCTTCCAAACACGGCTGCAACATCCACATGCGAAGACCCTCGCCTGCCTTCTACGGAAAGTCCCGGTGACGTTGTCCGTATTGTCCGTCGGGAAATAGAAGCCGCAGCTCCACTCGTGTCAGCCTCCCCCAACTCCGAAAGCTATCACGCCACCCGTCTCTCTCATACAGACCGTCGTGAGGCAAGAACTGGCCAACGCCGGCTTAAAACGTCTGCTCCATTCATCGTCCAGACTACGCCCCACCAACTCCACCCGTGACTGGTTCCGCCCAACCGACTTTTTTCTGCCAGCCCACATTATCGCGACCCGGCGGTATGGCGCACCCCAGACGACCGGCCGATATGCTTCAATTGCGGTCGTATAGGCCACATTTTCGCGTCACTGCCGTGCTTGGTCCAGCTCTGCTTTCCGTGGCCTCACCCCTCCGCCCCATCGCCCACCTGCCTGGAATTCACGCTCATCACCGAAAAACAGAGCCGCTAACGCCTGAGAATTCCTCGCGCCCCGATCCAGCCGCTCCCCTTCGCCGCAACGACCGTTCTCTCTTCCCGCTCGCCCCCATCTCGCCGATCGCCGTCCCCCAAGCTCGTTCCGGCGTTCACCTCCGGAAAACTGACGGGAGCAGCTCTTGGAGGTGATGCTGCAATACCGACCCGATGCCAAATCCTCTACTGACCTTGCCCGCACATCAGAACCTTATCAATGTTGACGTCGACGGTGTACCTACTACAGCCCTCATTGACACTGGCGCACACGTGTCCATCATGAACGCTGACCTTAGAGCACGGCTGAAGAAAGTCCTTACTCCTGGCCCAACTCCTGTGGTCCGAACGGCCGATGGTGGAAAAGTCGCCGTAATTGGTGTGTGCTCAGCTCGCGTCAGCGTCGCCGGACACCACACATCAGTTCTGTTTTATGTTTTAGAACACTGCCCTAATGACATAATTTTGGGCAAGACTTTTTGTCTGAACATTCGGCCTTGATAGACTGCTCTGCCGGTATAGTGCAACTCGCTCTACCTAATGTGTTGATCCTCCAAGTTGCCCTCCAAGTCGGCTTTGTTCTACAGAACACCTGCGTCTCCCTCACGAACAGTAGCTTACAATAGGCGTCTCCCCTGTTCACCTGTCCCAGACGGTGTTTATATTGTGTCCCCCAATGTTGACGTCCTGCTTTCGCACAACGTTGCGTTTCCTCACACCGTCGTCACTATTACGGCCAATGCATCCTGCCTACCCCTAGTGAATTTTTCACTATGTACACAAGTCCTCCTCGTGGATATCTCTAGCCGAGATCGTGCCGGCGGCCAGAGTGCCATATTTGCACTCTAAGTTATGACAGCATCCCGAGTGCCGAAAAAACTTCGTCTACTCCCTCCATCAGACCAAAGTGTGTTAACCAAGATGATTGCCCCCGACTTGCCGAAAGAACAAGCTAACGACCTGCGTTCCCTGCTTGCATCTTTTTGGGACATCTTCGACCTTGGCGACCGCCCACTCGCCCAGACGTCCGTTGTTAAGCACCGGATTGATACAGGCGATACGAGTCCCCATCCATCGGAGACCCTACCGTGTTTCCCATGCAGAGCGGCGCATCATCCAACAGGAGGTCGACAAAATGCTTTTCTCGGAATATCATCGAGCCTTCATGCAGTCCCTGGGCGTCCCCTGTTGTACTTGTAAAGAAGAAGGACAACAGCTGGAGATTTTGCGTCGATTATCGCCATTTAAACAAAATAACGAAGAAGGACGTCTACCCTTTACCACGCATAGACGATGCCCTGGATTGCCTTCACGGCGCAAAATATTTTTCCTCCATTGACCTTCGCTCTGGGTACTGGCAGATTGCCGTTGATGACATGGACCCGTGAGAAGACGGCGTTATCACTCCCGACGGCCTTTACGAGTTTAAAGTGATGCCATTCGGTTTATGCAATGCGCCCGCCACATTCGAACGTATGATGGACGCTCTGTTGCACCGGCTTCAAGTGGTCCATCTGCCTGTGCTACCTGGACGACGTTATCGTTTTTTCGCCTTTCTTTTGCAACGCACCTTGAAAGGCTATCGAAAATCTTATCTGTCTTTCGTAAGGCGGGCCTGCAACTCAATTCGGCAAAGTGCCACTTCGGCCGTCGTGAAATTTCTGTCCTCGGACATCTCGTTGATTCTGTAGGGGTTCGCCCTGATCAAGATAAAATAGCGCAGCAAGTAAGTAAGATTTCCCTGTACCAACCTGTACCAAAGACGTTCGCAGTTTCGTTGGCCTCTGTTCTTACTTCCGCCGCTTTGTTAAAAACTTCGCCGACGTAGCACGCCCTCTCACTCAACTTCTCAAAAAAGACGCTGGCTTCATCTGGGGCCCTGAGCAAGCAGATGCGTTTCAAAATCTAGTGTGTCTGCTTACGTCTCCGCCTATCCTCGCCCACTTTGATATCTCATCTCCAACAGAAGTCGTACAGACGCAAGTGGCTATGGCATCGGTGCAGTCCTCGCCCAGAAACAACAAGGACGAAGACCGTGTTGTTGCTTATGCCAGCCGCCTTCTTTCGCCTGCTGAAAGAAAATATTCAATAACTGAACGGGAATGTTTGGCACTTGTTTGGGCAGTCGGTAAATTTCGTCCCTATTTGTACGGCCGGCCATTCACAGTAATCACAGATCACCACGCCTTGTGCTGGCTTTCGTCCCTTAAAGACCCTTCAGGCCGTCTTGGCCGTTGGGCGCTGCGCCTTCAAGAATTTGATTACTCAGTCCTGTATAAAACCGGCCGCCTGCATCAAGATGCGGACTGCTTGTCCCGGTATCCTGTCGACCCTCCAGACGGCGACTCCTCTAAAACCACCCTTCCTGTCGACGTTTCTCTCTATCCGCGTTTCATGACATTGGAATCGAGCAGCGACGAGATACTTTCTTGGACGGTATTATCCGAAGGCTCACATCGGTGAGGCCCGACCCTTCCCTTCGCATGTTTGAAATACATGATGGTGTATTGTACCGTTGCAATATGCGTCCTTACGGCCCCGAAAGACTACTCGTCGTTCCCATTCAATTGCGTCACACTGTTCTCGCCCAGCTTCATGATGCACCTACAGCGGGGTCACCTCGGCGTGTCACGGACCTACGACAGAGTTCGCCGGCGCTTCTTCTGGCCTGGCATGTACCGCGACGTCTGCCGTTATATTGCAGCCTGCGACCCTTGTCAACGACGGAAAAAACCAAATGTCCCTCCGGCCGGACGTCTTCAGCCACTGCACATCCCACGAGACCCATTCTACCGTGTTGGCGTGGACCTGCTTGGCCCTTTTCCTACGTCAGCTGCGGGTAATCGGTGGATTGCAAGTAGCAAACCGATTATGCTACCCGATACGCGATCACACGGGCCCTTCCAACCAGCTGTGCAACTGACGTGGCCGATTTCCTTTTGGAGGACGTCATCTTACATCATGGCGCCCCTCGACAACTCCTTACCGACCGAGGCAGCTACTTCCTTTCCAAAGTGGTTGATGACCTCCCTCCGCTCCTGCGCCACTAAACACAAGCTCTCGACTGCTTACCATCCACAACAAATGGTCTACGGAGCGCCTCAATCGCACTCTCACCGACATGCTCTCCATGTATGTCTCCACCGATCACCGCGACTGGGACACTACGTTACCGTTTGTAACATTCGCGTACAATTCTTCCAGACACGACACCGCTGGGTTCTCTCCTTTTTTTCTGTTGTTCGGCCGTGACCCTGCGCTACCTTTCGACACCCTCCTGCCGGCCGGACTAAATGACAAGTCTCAGTACGCTCGTGATGCAATAATGAAGGCCCAAGCGGCACGCCAAGTTGCTCGACGACGCTTACTGGACTCCCAGGACAATCAGAAGAGCGTATACGACGCCCGCCATCGTGACGTCCACTTCACACCCGGAGATCTCGTTCTGTTATGGTTCCCCTCACGCCGCGTTGGACTTTCGGAGAAGTTACTCCCACGCTATTCAGGTCCCTACCGTATCTTACGCCAAGTAACTGACGTCACATACGAAATCACCCCTACGGACCCCGCCATCATTCACCCTCACACTGACGTAGTGCATGTTACGCGACTCAAACCGTATTACTCCAGTGCCTCCTGATTCGCACCGGGTCGGTGCTCCAGCCGCCGGGGAAATCATGTAACGGTAGGATGAGAACGACGAAGAAGACAAAGAGGAGGACGAGGTTGTCAGATCTGTGAGCCAACTGGGCGCCATCTTGTCCACCACCGAGTTTATTCCTCGTTTTATAAAGTAAAGTTATTTCCCCGTAACAATATGTCGGAAATAATAATTGACGAAGCTGGTATCATATCTTTACTCGAAAAGTTGAAAACTTCGTCTGCATCCGATCATAATGGCTTCAGTAACAAAATACTGAAAAATATTTCCTCAGATATCTATCGCTTTTTGGCAGCAATCTTTTCTCTATCGTTATCATCAGGCACCATTCCTCACGACTGGCGAATAGCAAAAGTAGTGCCGCTATTTAAATCTGGTGATCGCTCATTCCCGCTTAATTACAGACCCACATCTTTAACTAGTACCATATGTAAACTTTTGGAACACATTATACACTCCCAGGGAATCTCCTATTTAGAGGAACACAATATCATCTTTAAATACCAGCATGGTTTTCGCAAGGGCTATTCATGCGAAACTCAACTCGCGGGATTTACCCATGACTTGCACTCATCATTGGACGCCGGCATTCAAACTGACGCTATATTCCTTGATTTTTCAAAAGCATTTGATCGTGTCCCTCACCATCGGCTCTTACTAAAACTTACGCAGCTTAATATTCACCCACTTGTTCTCGCCTGGCTACAAGCCTTTCTTTCCAGTAGAAAACAATTCACGTCTGTCAATAACTTTAACTCTCCTTTTGTTGAAGTCTCATCTGGAGTTCCCCAAGTAAGTGTGATTGGTCCCTTGCTTTTCCTTATTTATATTAACGACTTACCCTCCTCAGTCAATTCTAAAGTTAGGCTTTTCGCTGACGATTGTGTCATTTACCGTACCATTTCATCTGAGACTGATCGACAATCTCTACAATCCGATCTTGTCTCTTTAACTTCGTGGTGCACAGCATGGCAAATGACACTAAATCCTTCAAAGACTAAGCTAATGTGTTTCACTAAAAAAGCGTCCCGTATTCCAACGTCTTACTTACTAAATAATACTTCAGTGGAGCTTACGACTTCTTATAAATACCTTGGGGTTAACATTCAGTCTGACCTGTCATGGCATCACCACATTAACGTCACCCTTGCTTCAGCAAATCGCTCACTCGGGTTCCTTAAACGTAATTTGAAACACACCCCTCGCACTTGCGTAAACTGGCTTATATCACCCTAATCCGTCCTAAAATAGAATATGCCTCAGCCATTTGGGATCCCGATCAAGACTACATTATTGAAAACATCGAAGCCCTGCAGAACCGTGCTGTACGTTTTATTTTTTCTGATTATTCACGTCACACTAGCGTCACTTCATTGAAACTTCGTGCCGAACTGGAACTCTTATCACGTTGCCGTAAAATTGCTCGCTTATCACTACTTCATAAGCTCTACCATCACACATCACTTCACGAGCATTTCTTTAGGCTACCCCCTGCCATCTTTCCGCGCCGCGATCATCCCTTTAAAATCGAACGCTTCCCTTGTCGCACTTTTTTTTATGCTAGATCCTTCATACCGCGCACAATAACCGAGTGGAATGACTTACCTTCAAACATTGCAACCGTCACCGATATCACTGAATTTCAGAACCTACTAAACATGAGTGCAAGCGTGTGAACCTTTTGCGGCATTCCCCCTCTTTTTCTTTTTTCTGCAAACCATGTTTTTTGTAGAAACTGCGTATGTTCATGGTTCGTGTTATTTATTGCGGTGTTTGGCTAATTCAATTATTCACACGTGTTTTTGGTGATGTTGCCATTCCTTAATGCTTAATGGCGCGTGTGTTTGTAGTAAGCTAGATTGCGTTTTATTGTACTCTTGTGACTCTGTTTCCTTCTTTGTGTAGTTCAATTTTGAAATATTTTTTAGTTTTATTATTGTTTGACTCATATTATTTCTTCTGATTATTTAAGTATATGCGGTAAGAATATTGACCTTATATTTATTCTAATGTATTTAGTAGCTGTATGGTGTTTAGTTTGCGTGTTTTCTGGTTCTATTAATCATTTCATGTACCTGTATGTGTTATAGCCCCCCTCCCTATGTAATAATTTCCTGTGAGAGGACCCTTAGGGGTATTCTGAATAAATAATCAATAAATGAACCTCACAACACATAGAGTATGGCTACAGGTACATGAATACAATGCTCCATCACATATTCCAAACAATACAAATATACAAAGTTCTCATTACCACAATTGTACAATACTGTACATCACGTCACAGCACAAACACTTCGACACTTGTGACACAGGATAACAAGAACATTAACACAACATATAGCACCTATCCTGAGTACTTCGAGCTGCGCTTGCGCCCTTTTTTGCGGTGCTCGCTCGACCTCTTCTTGTTTTTCCTCGTTCTCTTTCGGCGAGCCCTTTCCAACGACGGTATCTGAGGCGGCGTCTCAGCCATTGTTGTCACTTTCCGACACCGTTAACGGGTCATAACATTCGACGGGTCCTGTCTGTTTATTTACCAGCTTGTTCATATTTCTACATTTGGCCCGGCTGGCCGACTCCGTCACCTTTACACTGCCGCTCGGTTGAGGCCGTGCCGACGTACGTCCAGCTGCCCAGCACGTGTACTCATTCAACACGATCATCTTATCATTCATGGTCCCTTGCACCGCGACTTCACCTTGGGCTCGAGTGAGATCCGTCACGGGATGCTCCTCCACTGTATCTCGCGGCCGCTGGGTTGGCGAGGGCTCTATCTTCGGGTCTTCCCCCAAACGTTCTGGATCATTCGGCCCTCGCGTCCCGTCGATGTTTCCGATGACAAGGTCGTACAGGGGGGGTCGTCATGCATAAAGCAGTAACCTTCCCGCTGAAGTACGGGGTTTCAACCTCAATTTCTGCTTCGGGAAGCATCCGAACCGTACGGTCAATTGGGCAAACCGGTTTCGTTTTGCCTGTTAACTCACTTTCCCGTACCAAATTTCTCCGCCCGATAACAGTGGAGCTGCCGGTATCTCTTAACACCGTAATATTTTTGTCCGCAACTTTTCCAGGCAGCGTTGGCATTCCCTTCGAAACACCGGTTGGCTGTTTGTCATTACAGTACCCACAATAGGGATTTTCTCCCCATTTTCAACTCTACAAATCTGTCGGTGACGGCATTATCATCGGATTTCGGTGCTGCTAGCACACGGGACACCTGGTGAGTTTGACCGCTCCGTTTCGACATGCGTCTGCTTTGTGCCCAGTCTGACCACACTTGAAACTTTTTACTACCATAGGGCTCGTAAAGTTAGTACGACAGTTGCTCGCGCGATGACCCACTCGGTTACACAAAAAACATCGCGGAATGCTCTCCGGTGCACGCTTCTTTTCTTCGGGAGCCGATTTCTTCGAATCTTCAGGACACTCCTTCTTGACCCTGGCCAAATTAGTTCCGCCTTGCGCTTCCAAGAATTGATCAGCCAATTCAAGCATGCCTTCAAGTGACTTAGCCTTCCTCTCTTTCAAGTACAGCGACAGGCTTGGGTGGCAACTAGTAAGAAATTGTTCTCTAATTAGGAGCTCTCTAAGCTCATCGTACTCCTGCAGTGTCCCTGAAAGTTTAATCCATCTGTCGAAATAATGGCAAAGTCGGGCGGCATGCTGCGTAGCCGTCTCACCATCAGCTGGCTTTCCTGTCCGAAATCTGTCCCGGAATCCTTCCCACCGTAAATATTAATCGCTTCAGCAAAGCAGCTTTCACCTTTGCATAGTTGGCTGCATCGGTCGGCGTCAGCCTGCCGTATACACTGAGCGCTTCACCACTCAAGCAAGTACTCAAAGCAGTTGCCCATTGATGTTCCGGCTAATTCTCGCTCCTCGGAATCGTCTCAAATCTGTGAAGGTATGCGTTAAGGTCGTCCTTCCTTTCATCAAACGCTACGAGCAGCTTGCTTGAGTTCAAGCGGAAGCCGTGGTCCTCCCGTTCGCTGCTTTCAACTCTAGCTTGGACGGGAGATTCGCTTCGCTGTTGCAACCGGGGCCGCTCAAGTTCCATTTCGTGCTACCGCTGCCGTTCCCTTTCAGCCATCTCTGCTTCTCTTTCTTCTCTCGCCCTTTCGGCTGCCAGTCTTTCTCTCTCCATCTCCAACTTCAATTGTTGCTCTCTTTCTTCCTTCAGCTGTCGCTCCTTTGCCTCTCTTTCTTCTCTCGCCCTTTCGGCTGCCAACTATTCTCTCTCCAGCTCCAACTTCAATTGCTGCTCTCTTTCTTCCTTCAGCTGTCGCTCTATTGCTTCTCTTTCTTCTTTCGCTCTCTCTGCCGCCAACCTCTCTCTCTCCAACTCAGCTGCCTTTTCTTCCTTGGCCCTCTCAGCTGCCAACCTCTCTCGTTCCAACTCAGCTGCTTTTTCTTCCCTGGCCCTTTCAGCTGCCAAGCTCTCTCGTTCTAACTCAGCTGCTTTTTCTTCCTTGGCTCTCCCCGCTGCCTCTTTCTCCTTCTGGCTTACCCACTTCCGTAGTTCGGTGCCAGAAAGACCCATCTTCTCACCAAGAGCAACTAACTTTTCGAGATCCATGGTGTCTCGCAAATAAAGTCTTGCCGCGTGTAAAAAGTATCTGCTAAATCAGTCTATCAGAACACTCCCCTGCACTCGTTAACGAGAACACTGAGCAACACACAAAATCGTTCCGATAGCACCATCAACAACTCGAGGCTCTTTCTCACTACTTTGGATGCACTGTGCACCAAAAGGTCCTCTCGTGGACGCCAGATTATTTGTCACGCAGGTCTCGTTAATTAGGGAGGCGATCGCCGGGCTAATTCCAAGGGCTGAAGTATCGGCCCCCCGAACCGCACCACGAAAGCGTGGACAATTTAGAAGTGGTCCTTTTTGGCGCGCCAGCGGATGCTGGCTGTGGCCCAAAGAACATGTCAGAGCCGAGAGTTGATAAACAAAACAGAATTATATTCTCAATATTGGCAGATCAAAAACAATACACAAGTATGCACACTCCACAATAGTTGAATACAATATGTCACTCACCAAACAACGTGCTACACAGTACAATCAGCCACACTCGAAACAACGGACACAGACAACAATAACCACTACAGTGCAGTCGCATGCATTGAACAACCAAGACACTTAAAGACTAAAGAGATAGAAAACCTATTCAGTCCAAAGTTTTTGAAACCAAAAGTCTAGATGATACTCTACCGAGAATCACTCACTCAAAGTCCAGCGTTGTTGTCGTTCCGCGGCCCCCGAAGTTCCTCTTCCAGGAAACCTCGCGTCTTCAATTGGCCACTCTCCAAGCTTCAAACTTCTTCGCCGGAAACACGTCGGCTTCACACACTCAGCTGTTGCCACGCGTCTTCGCTCGATAGCGGTAAACACACACTCTTGCCTGTAGCTCGAGTCGTCACCCCTCAGGTGAAAATCATCTTCTTCTCCTGCTTTGTCTCCACGGACAAAACCTTCGCCGACTACACGGCGGAATCCCTACGCGCTCTGGCGCTAACTTCCGTCTTCTCCTGATCTCTCGTCTCGGCTGCTCGATTAAATACCTTCCGCGCGAGATTCCAGAAAGTTCTCATCATTTCGTCGGCGCGATGCGCAGCGAAGGCTGGGGGAAAGGTCGAGACGATACGAGGGCCGTCCGCGTCGGATGACTCAACCAGGCATTACCACGCCTCTTTCCTTCTAGAAATTTCGTGTGCTTGCTCGGCCGCCGATGTGAGGTGAGGAGGTTCGTCGGCGATCCTACACTTCCGAGGGGAGAGGGAGCGTGCCCGGGGAGCTTGTTTTCTTTTTTTTCTTTTTTTCTTTTGACCTCGCGGCGTCACTCCGGCGTTTCGTCGCAAGAATTTGGCGGCGCGCCCTTTTTTGAGCACTCGTTCTGTGACAGCAAGTAGTATGAAGTTAGGCGATTAGCATTAGAGTAAAAAGAACTGTTGGTAATTATGTGTATGTCCCGATTCTGAATGTTCTCTATTGGCAGATTATTGTTATGCATATTTGCCCATGTGATAATGCCATAGGTGATTTGACTGTTTATGAAAGCAGGGAAACAATAAGGCTTCACAGGAGATAAAGAAGATTTAATGAGGGCTCGTACGGCGAAGGCAGTTTTTTGTTTAGCATAAGCAATATGATGGGTAAACTTCACGTTAGGCTCAAGTTTTTGGCCTAGAAAACACACCAAATTGCAAGAATTAAATTATGGTAGTCAATTAAAAGGGAGCTTTGTTTTAGAAACTGTATAAACCATGAAGTTAGTTTTAGGTGGGATTAAAATTAGGTTGTTTTAATAACAATGTAGAACACTGATCAGTTCGTTGTGCAGCTCAGTGATTAGTTTTCAACAATTTATGGAGCATAAGCTGGAAAAAACAATACGGATAAAAGTTTCAGCAGCTGTTATTGGGCTGAACAAAGCACAATTGAGGGATGATAGTTATGTTTTGTCTGAAAATAAAAAAAGTTTTGGAAATGATGCTTAATTTTCATACCTAGAAGCTATGCTGGCATATGTGCGCCTAATATTTTTTATAGCTAATCGACTTTTCCTTTGTTCTGCCTTTTAGGGTTTGGGTGCCAGTGATGAACTGCCGCTGTTTTCCCAGGTGGACAATCAAGTATATACTTGGATAGTTAGGCTAGTTGGTATTCGTTCATCTTTTAACTGAATAAGGGCACGTACAGACACTTCAACACCACTTATGTTGTGTGCATTTTCTTCTTCTAGTGTCCCTCTCTGTGTGCATGCCTTTATTCAGTTAAACAATGAAGTAGCTTTATTTTTTGTAAATTTATGTTTATTCAGTGCAATATTTTCCCTACTGGGTTGAATACATAGTTAAGCAACTTGCATTTCACTTTCAGTTCTTTGTATGTTTATGATTAGTTTATTCATCTACTACGGATAATTTTGTAAATTATGAACTGGTGAATTTAGATATTCAGGAGGTTATTTCACGAATGACCAGTGCAATCTTCTGCATTACCCTTTTTGGGATGTCACGGCATTCAGTACAAGCTTCATAAATATTTTTGTGACAAGTCTTAATGTCAGGAAAAAGGGGAATGAATTGAGGCTCTGTCTTTTTGATTCCCGAGCTCCTCATTAGTGGACTTGACAAAAGAAATTAAATGTCTGGGGGTCTCTTATACTTTAGTAGAATATTATGGACTCAACATTACTAACAACTGTAACACAACTGTAAGATATGTTACATAGATCTTAATTTAACTTCCACACGTATCTAGAGCACTCAAAATTGTAAATATGCTTCTTTTTAAAATGTCTTACAGATTCTCACAAACTGTTCAGGTGAGACTTAAAGACAGCAATGATGTATGTGATTTGCTTTTCATTGATCATTGAAACGAATGCTTTTTTGTTTCGCTGGAGCCACAATAGTGTAAAATTTCTAAATAGGGGTTATGTTGATGTTTTTTTAACTTACTATGCCACCCCACTTTTTGCCCAGTCTTTTAGTATCTAAAAATTATTGATTCTCCTTGTGAAGGCTGATGTAGTATTGCCATTAATGAGCACTATATGCACCTGTAGACTTCAATGCACCTGTATATTGTTACGAATAAATATAGCACCTGGTACTATATAAACTCTTTATTTAGGGCGAACTTGTGCCCGTAAACTCGAAGCTAAAAATGGTCAGCCAAAAAAATGTCTGTGCCCGCTGACTCTAACTTCGTCGGTCTCTTCTTCTGCTTCTCCAGTCTCGTGCCAGTCCATGGCGTAGCATCGTGGCGCGTGCAGGACGGCGTTCCATGGCGCGGCTTTCTTGCTGCTTGCTTGACGGCTTTAACGAACGCGAATTGTGGTACGCGTCTTCTGCGATGGTCGAGCTGTGGCATTAGTCCCCCTCCTAGCACGCATCGCCCCGATGCGTAGAGCCGGCTGACAGTTTCTAAACAATAGGACTTGTCCTTGTGTTAGACGACGTTGTAAGTTCCTGTCGTAGTACGGTTTTATACGTACTACATGTACAACTTCCGGGAGATTCCTGCGTCGTGTTGTGCATACTTGACCTTCAGGGATCACTTCGTAGTTTAATGGGCCTAGCTGACGAAGAACCCTGTAAGGGCCAAAATAGCGCCGCATAAGCTTTTCTGATAGGCCACGTGCACGTACAGGCGTCCAGACCCACACTTGGTCTCCAGGGGAGTATTGAACGTCCCTTCGTCTTAGATTGTAACAGTGCGCGTCGACGTTCTGCTGTTGAATGATGCGGTTCCGTGCTAGTTGTCGCGCCTCTTCTGCCCTTTCTACATATTCGCTTATGTCAGGGTCCTCTTCATTTGTGCTGTTGACAGGCAGCATCGCGTCTAATGTCGTTATTACTGTCCGACCATAAACAAGTTGAAATGGCGTGAAGTGGGTTGTCTCTTGAACTGCGGTATTGTATGCAAATGTAGCATACGGTAATATGGTGTCCCAAGTCCGATGCTCGACGTCCACATACATCGCGATCATGTCAGCAAGCGTCCTGTTCAGCCTTTCAGTTAACCCGTTAGTTTGCGGATGGTATGCGGTAGTTCTTCTGTGGTCGGTGTGCGTTAGTTTCATGACAGACTGTACTAGCCTGGCAGTGAACGCAGTTCCTTTGTCAGTTATAAGAACTTTAGGTGCGCCATGTCGCAGCACTATCTGGGTCACGAAAAACTGCGCCACTTCATTTGCCGTTCCTTTTGTGAGAGATGACGTCTCGGCATACCGGGTCATGTAGTCGGTTGCTACAACTATCCAGCGCTTCCCAAACGATGACATAGGGAATGGTCCTAGCAAATCCATTCCGACCTGCTCAAACGGGACTTTCGGTGGCTCTATCGGTTTCAAAAGACCTGCTGGTTTTAGCGGTGGTACTTTGCGTCTTTGGCATTCTCGACATGATCTTACGTAATGCTGTACTGAATCCATCAATTTTGGCCAGTAATATCTGCGGCGGATTTTTGCCAAAGTCCTACTAATGCCCAAGTTACCTGCCGATGGGTCATCATGACACGCTTCTAAAATTTCCGCTCGCAGTGATGATGGTATCAGCAGTAGGAACGTTTCACCGTTGTGTTGAAAGTTTCTCTTGTAGAGAACGTTGTTGCGGAGGACGTAGGAAACGTAGTCCACGGACGAAAACTCGCGGTACTTCGACTTGCTGTCCCTCTAAGTATTGAATGACCAGAAGTAATTCTGGGTCCATTCGTTGATCATGAGCCATCTCCGACACATTCACAGCTCCAAGAAATGCGGAGTCTTGTTCATGCTCAGGAGACGAGTTCTGGATTGGTGCTCGTGACAAGCAGTCCGCGTCATTGTGCTTGTGGCCAGACTTGTAGACTACGGTGATGTCGTATTCTTGTAGACGTAGGCTCCATCTAGCAAGTCTTCCGGAAGGATCCTTGAGGTTCGCAAGCCAGCACAATGAATGATGGTCACTGATGGCTCGGAATGGTCTACCGTATAAATATGGACGGAACTTACTGATGGCCCATATAACTGCGAGACATTCCTTTTCCGTAGCTGAATAATTATACTCAGCTTTCGACAGAGTGCGGCTTGCATAAGCAATAACTTTTTCTTCCCCGTTCTGCCATTGAACAAGAATAGCACCGAGGCCAACGTTGCTGGCGTCCGTATGAATGTCTGTTTTGGCATCTTCGTCAAAATGAGCAAGTATGGGGGGTGACTGCAAACGCCGTCGTAACTCAGAGAAGGCGTCTTCTTGCTCTTGGTGCCAGATGAATGGCACACCTTCCTTCGTAAGCCGTGTCAGTGGTTCCGCAATCTTGGAGAAATTTTCAACGAAGCGCCTATAGTAGGCACAAAGCCCCAGGAAACGTCGCATAGCTTTCTTGTCTCTTGGCCTTGGGAAATTTTCAACCGCAGTGATCTTATCCGGATCTGGGCGGACACCGTGAGAACTGACAATGTGCCCGAGGAACCGAAGCTCCCGGAACCCGAAGTGGCACTTTTCGGGTTTGATCGTAAGTTGCAGCCATACGAATAGCGTCCAGTACCGTTCTCAGTCCTCTGTACATGCTGCTCGAACGTAGTGGAAAAAATTACTACGTCATCCAGATAGACAAGACATGACTGCCATTTGAGGCCGGAGAGCACAGTGTCCATCATCCTCTGGAAGGTAGCGGGAGCAGAAACACAAACCAAATGGGAGTACTTTGAACTCGTAGAGTCCGTCGGGTGTCACAAACGCCGTCTTTTCCCGATCTCGTTCGTCGACTTCTATTTGCCAGTACCCGCTCTTTAGATCCAACGATGAAAAAAAGTGAGCATTGCGCAGTTTATCCAACGCATCGTCGACTCGTGGGAGTGGGTACACGTCTCGCTTCGTGACGAGGTTGAGTTTTCTGTAATCAACACAGAACCGCATGGTGTTGTCCTTCTTCTTCACCAGTACTACCGGCGATGCCCATGGGCTTTTGGAGGGCTGTATGACATCGTCGTCGAGCATCTCCTGTACTTTT